>JAOEGL010000007.1:50949106-50986606 GCA_034509955.1 Urosaurus nigricauda
AAGGAGAAAAAGGAGGGAGGGAGGGAGGAAGGAAGGAAGGAAGGAGAAAAAGGAGGAAGGAAGGAGAAAAAGGAGGGAGGGAGGGAGGATGGAAGGAAGGAAGGAAGGAAGGAGAAAAAGGAGGAAGGAAGGAGAAAAAGGAGGGAGGGAGGGAAGGATGGAAGGAAGGAAGGAAGGAGAAAAAGGAGGAAGGAAGGAGAAAAAGGAGGGAGGGGAGGAAGGAAGGAAGGAAGGAAGGAGAAAAAGGAGGAAGGAAGGAGAAAAAGGAGGGAGGGAGGAAGGATGGAAGGAAGGAAGGAAGGAGAAAAAGGAGGAAGGAAGGAGAAAAAGGAGGGAGGGAGGAAGGATGGAAGGAAGGAAGGAAGGAGAAAAAGGAGGAAGGAAGGAGAAAAAGGAGGGAGGGAGGAAGGAAGGAAGGAAGGAAGGAGAAAAAGGAGGAAGGAAGGAGAAAAAGGAGGAGGGAGGGAGGAGGAAGGAAGGAAGGAAGGAAGGAGAAAAAGGAGGAAGGAAGGAGAAAAAGGAGGGAGGGAGGAAGGATGGAAGGAAGGAAGGAAGGAGAAAAAGGAGGAAGGAAGGAGAAAAAGGAGGGAGGGAGGAAGGAAGGAAGGAAGGAAGGAGAAAAAGGAGGAAGGAAGGAGAAAAAGGAGGGAGGGAGGGAGGATGGAAGGAAGGAAGGAAGGAAGGAGAAAAAGGAGGAAGGAAGGAGAAAAAGGAGGGAGGGAGGAAGGAAGGAAGGAAGGAAGGAGAAAAAGGAGGGAGGAAGGATGGAAGGAAGGAAGGAAGGAGAAAAATGAGGAAGGAAGGAGAAAAAGGAGGAAGGAAGGAAGGAAGGAAGGAGAAAAAGGAGGAAGGAAGGAGAAAAAGGAGGGAGGGAGGAAGGATGGAAGGAAGGAAGGAAGGAGAAAAAGGAGGAAGGAAGGAGAAAAAGGAGGGAGGGAGGGAGGAAGGAAGGAAGGAAGGAGAAAAAGGAGGAAGGAAGGAGAAAAAGGAGGGAGGGA
The DNA here is from genome assembly GCA_034509955.1 of Urosaurus nigricauda. Lineage (NCBI taxonomy): Eukaryota > Metazoa > Chordata > Lepidosauria > Squamata > Phrynosomatidae > Urosaurus > Urosaurus nigricauda. Next base: position 50,950,105 of record JAOEGL010000007.1, read on the forward strand.
GGAAGGATGGAAGGAAGGAAGGAAGGAAGGAGAAAAAGGAGGAAGGAAGGAGAAAAAGGAGGGAGGAAGGAAGGAAAGAAGGAGGGAGGGAGGGAAGGAGAAAAAGGAGGAAGGAAGGAGAAAAAGGAGGGAGGAAGGAAGGAAGGAAAGGAGGAGAAGAGAAAAGGAGATAAAGAGGCAGGAAGAAACTAGAGAAAAAGAGGGAGGGAGGAAGAATAGGAGAAGAAAAAGGAAGGAAGTTAAGAATTAAGAAAGAAAGAAATCAGGAAAGAATGAAAGAAAGGAGGAGGAGAGAAAGAAGGGAAGAGAAGAGGAGGAAAGAAAAGAAGCGAGGAAGGAGAGAAAGGGAGGAAAGAAGAGGAAGAAGGAAGGAAAGAAAACAAGGAGGAGGAGAAAGAAGGAAGGAGAGAAAGGAGAAGACAATTGGAGGAAGGAAGGAGAGGAGGGGAAAGAGGGAAGAGGGAAGAGAAGAGAAGGAGAGAAAAGAAGTGAGGGAAGGAAAGAAGAAATAAAGGAAGAGGAGGAAGAAGGGAGGAAGGAAGGAGCCAAGGGAAAAATAGCAGGAGAGGAGGAAAGAAAGAAGGAAGGGAGGAGGAGAAAGGAAGTAAGAGGGGAGGAATCAAGGAAAGAAGAGGAAGAGGAGGAGGAGGAGAAAGAGAAAGGAAAGGCATGAATGAAGCAAGGGAGGAGAGAAGAGGAAGGAGGAGGAGGAAAAGAAGCCCCGCTCCGTTGCTCTGGGCCCACAACAAACTCCAACTCTCAGAATTCCATAGCCTTGAGCCAGAAAAAAAGTTAAAGCGGTGCCAAACCGGGTTATTATTTCTCCAGTGTGGATGCAGCCTAATCAAGGTTGTGGTTGTGTGCCTCCAAGTGGTTTCTGACTTGTGGCAAACCTATCATGGGCTTTTTCTGGCAGGTTTCTTCAGAGGGGGCCTGCCATTGTCATCCTCTGAGGCTGAGAGAGTGTGACTTGCCCAAGGTCACCCAGTGGGTTTCCACGGCTAAGCCGGGATTCGAACCCTGGTCTCCCAGTGTCTTAATCCAAGGCCCAAACCACTACGTCACGCTGGAGGGTGGCATTTCTGATGCATAAATAACACATCCTCAAGTTATTTGTGCCAGGAGCCAGCATGGGTTTGGGCAATGGACTTTGACTCTGGAGAGCAGGGTTCGAATCCCCACTTGGCCATGGAAACCCACTGGGTGACCTTTCACAAGTCACACTCTCTCAGCCTCAGAGGGAGGCAAAGGCAAACCTCCTCTGAACCAATCTTACTCAGAAGTGGTTTTCCTAGATCCTTCCTCTGAAATGAAGCCTACAACACCTGGAGGCGGTCTCCCATCCTAAGACTTACCAGGGCTGGCCTTGCTTAGCTTCCAAGATCAGACAGGATCTGGTGCCTCTGCACAGCACAATATAAATCTTAATAAATAAAGGATCTGGTGCTTTTAAAGACATTTATTTCTCTTTATTTCAAGGATTTATAGCCCACTTTTCTCTCACAATGGGATTCAAGGCAAGTTAAGATAATTTATGGCAAACACACAGCTGAAATAATCCAGTTTGAGTCCTCTTTAACTGCCTTGGCTCAGTGCTAGGGAATCCTGGGAATGGTAGTGGAGCCAGGTCCCTCTGGCAAGGAAGGCTAAACATCTCATTAAACTATCATTCCCAGGTTTCCATAGCATTGAGCCATGGCAGTGAAAAGTGGTGTCAAACTGGATTATTTCTGCAGTGCGGATACAGCCCACAAGGGCTTCCCAGTCCAAAACCCCTGTCATACAGAAACACACAAAGGACTACAATCCCCTCTTTTCACCTTCTCCTGGAAACTGCTCCTTTAGTTAAGATTTCGCTCTTAATTTTCAAACAGGAGCATTTTCTTACTGTCTTTGTGGCTGGTAATGATATCAGGATCCCTACAATGTTAGCCTGAAAACCTCAAGATCTGGGAAGATCTCAAATGGGCAATCCTTACCCAAAGGTCATATAGTCCAGCCCTATCTCAGTGCAGAAACCCACTGTCAAAGTAACCTCATGATGAGATGGGCATCCAACCTCTGTTTAAAAACCTCAGATGAATGAGAGTCTGCCGCTTTCCAGTGTCCAATGGATTCAGAACAGAGTGGCACTATTACTTCCCTTGATTGAAATACTGTGGGGTCATTCACACGTACCTTTTTGAATGAAGAGATTCGCATCTCTGCGCCGATCCAGAACCAATTCAGAATTGGTTCGGTGTTCCCAACTCTCCTTCTTTGATGTCTTTCGGCATCTCTCAGGATAAGTACTTTAGTTGTACAGTATATTCTTTCATGGCAGGAGTCTGGAGTGGAGAGCCTTAGGGGCCTTTTAAAAGTCTATGCATCAATGATGGCATCTTTTGCTGAAATCTGCCAGGAAGAGCTGCCACTTCTCACATAGATCTGGCCACCTATATCACCGCCTTGAGTCCCTATATTGGGAGAAAGGTGGGATATAAATTCAGGAGTTGCACCCAATTGTGGAACAATTTCTTCCTCCAAATATTTTTCTGCCCCATAGGGGCTTGGTGGCTCCTGCCAGTGAGGCAGTGGATCTGCTCTAGTTCTAGTGAGAAGTTGTTGTTGTTGCTGTTGTGTGTCTTCAAGTCATTTACAACTTATGACGACTTTAAGGTGAACCTATCACAGGGTTTTCTTGGCAAGTTTCTTCAGAGGGGTTTTTGCCATTGCCATCCACTCTGAGGCCAAGAGAGTGTGACTTACCCAGGATCACCCAGTGGGTTTACATGGCTGAGCCGGGATTCAAACCCTGGTCTCCAGAGTCATAGTCCAGTGCTCAAACCACTTGTTCTCTACTGAGAACTTTGGGCACTATCAAAAGTGGCGACTCTATTTTGGATTCAAGATTCAGCACTGTGAATTGTGTTGGGGGCCGTCAAATCTTTTCCAGCTTATGGTGTCCCTAAGGTGAATCTATCATGGGGTTTTCTTGGCAAGATTTGTTCAGTGGAGGCTTGCCTTTGCCTTTCTCTGAAGCTGAGAGTGTGTGACCTGCCCAAGACCACCCAGTGGCTTTCGTGGCTGAACTGGGAATCGAATCTTGGTCAATACTCACCTATGCCACACTGGCTCCATGTTTGGCCAACAGCATGGAAATCAGAAGAAAAGTTGAGTCTGGTTAAAGGACTATCCAATGGCTCTAGCACTGTGAATAGGCCTTTTAAAAGTTGGACTGCAACCCAGATCAGATTCACTAGCTCCGTGGACATTGGAGCCACCATCTGTCATTACACCTGGCATCAGCTTTGTTCTCCCACCCCGTCTGGTAAAGATATTTCTGTCCAGCTGGACCCTTTTAATGTTTAAACTCAGGGTCTTTTTTGGAGAGTGGTGAATTGTCTTGTTGCTATATAAAGGTATACACCAATTAACAAAGTAGATGTGTTCCCTGACATGATTTATTTAACAGACAATTTGGTACCAGATGCAGGAAGAACATGGAAAGAACAGCGATACACTGCTATTGTTGTTGTGTGCCTACAAGTCATTTCCAACTCATGGCAATCTTAAAATGACCGTATCATGGGTTTTCTTGGCAGAATAGTTCAGAGAGTGTTTCCCTTTGCCTTCCTCTGAGGCTGAGAGTGTGTGACTTGTCCAAGATCTTTGCCAAGAGTGGATTTGAACCCTGGTCTCCAGAATCCTAGTCCAACACTCAAACCACTAAACCACACTGTCTCTCCTGATAAGTCTTTTTGGTAGCTTGCTGATAGGTTGTGGGTGTGTTGTTTGCCTTCATGTTATTTCCAAGAAAAATTCATCCCTGGATACATTTTGCAAGAAACATTCAAGCAGTCTCTAGAAAGTTCAGAATGTTTTAACTTATACAGTGACTCTAAGGTCAACCTGTCCCATGGGCTTCTTGTCATCTTTCTTTAGAGGCTGGTTTGCCATTGCCTTCCTCTGAGGCTGAGAAAGTGTGACTTTCCCAATGTTACCTGGTGGGTTTCCATGGCTGAGCAGGGAATCAAACCCTGCTCTCCAGAATCATAGCCTCAAACACGATACCACAAAAAAAGAAGAGCAGGTCAATCAAATATTTCACCATTTGTTTTATTCAATGCTAACAATACACATATAGGCAATGAAACTACCAGGTCGGGTAAGTGTTATATAAGTTTCAAAAGCATTTTGAACTTGTTAAAGACTACTTGAATTGCAAAACTTTTTTATGGTTTCTATTTATACAGATCTATGCTTTTTGAATGTTCAGGAAGAAACAACCAAGCACACCCAACCAGCCTCTGTTTAAAAACCTCCAAAAAAAGGAGATTCCACCACACTCTGAGGCAGCATCTTCCACAGTAAAACAGCTCTTGTTGTAAGGAAGTTTTTCCTAATGTTTAGGTAGAATCTCTTTTCTTGTAGCTTGAATCCATTGTTCCATGTCTTATTCTCTGGAGCAGCAGAAAACAAGCTTGCTCCATCCTCAGCAGAATATCCTTTCAAATATTTCTACATGGTTATCATATGACCACTGAACTTTCTCTTCTCCAGGCTCAATATACCCAGCTCCCTAAGATGTTCCTGACAGAGCTTGGTGATTTCCAGACCCTTCACCATCTTAGTTGCCCTCCTTTGGACACGCTCCAGTTTCCCCAGATCCTTTTTAAATTGTGGTGCCCAGAATTGGACACAATATTCCAAGTGAGGCCTGACCAAAGCAGAATAGAGTGGCAATGTTACTTCCCCAATGTAGACACTACACTCCTGTAGATGCAGCTTAAGATCGTAAAGGCTTTTTTAGCTGCCGCATCAAACTGTTGACTCATGTTCAGCTTGGGATTTACAAAGTCTTTCATTTTTTCTGCCTAAGTGAAGTACCTTGCTTTTCTTCTTGTTGAAATTCATTTTGTAAGTTTTGGCCCAATTCTCAAATATGTTAATCTGGGGTATTAGCTACTCCTCCTAATCTGGTGTCATCTGCAAATTTGATAAACATGCCCTCTATTCTTTCATACAAGTCACTGATATGAAGTCATTGTTGAATAGCACTGGGCCCAGGGCAGGCCCCTATGGTACCCCACTGGTTACTTCTCTCCCAGATGAAGAGGAACCATTGCTGAGCAGCCTTTGGGTTTGGCCAGTCAGGGTTCTCAGCAATGGCTCCTCTTCATATTGGAGAGAAGTGACCAGTGGGGTGCCATAGGAGTCTGTTCTGGGCCCAGTGCTATTCAACGTCTTTATCAATCCGGAGTTGCATTGGAGTTTATCATACAATGGAATTTGGGGGTATAATGCAATGGCAAATCCAAACACAATCATGGGGTTTCACGTTATTGCGAATTAGTGTATCTCACGCAATTTCGGGCAATGGGAAGTCATTCCGAACGCAATCATGGGGTTTCACGTAATTACGTATAAGAGTATCTTATGCAATTTCGGGCAATGAGGGGTCATTTTTGGGAAATGGGAGGTCATTCTGAATGCATTCCAAATGCAATCAGATTTCACGTAAATTCACTAAACTAGTGAATTCATGTAATTGCGAAATGACTCCATTCGCAATTGAGAGAAATTCCTCCCATGTGATAAACTCTATTGTCTAGCCCATTGTCTTTTACCAGTTTTCTTGCAACAATATCATGGGGGACCTGTTAAAGCCTTATTGAATCAAGATACACGACTACATCTACAGCATTCCCTTTATCTACCAAGCTTGTAATTCTATCAAAAACGAATAAGAATTTGCAAAAAAGTTGATTTACTATCAATGTCTTTGTTAACTGGGGAATGTCTACTATTTTTGATTAAAAATATTTTGTATTCTGTTCCTCTCCTCCTCGTCATCTTTTTCATGTTTCATATCCCATCTTCTTCACAAAACTTGGATCCGGGGCTGCTTACAAACATTAAAAGCAAATGCAAATACAACCATATACGAAGATGTAAAGAAAAATGTACACATTTGTTTTTGACGTTTGTTTACTGTGAGCCCCCAAGAGGACTTTGTGATATGGGCCTGATGGTTAGGGACTTTTACGGGGCTATCCTCAAAAGGCCTCCAAGATAAGGGGATGCATTCACTTGAAGACAGAGTCTAGGATGGATGGGAATCATATGACCCTCTAGTTGTTTGTTGAATTGCAACTCCCCTCTTTCCTCATGATTTCCTGTACTACCTAGGGGCTGCTGTAAGATGCAGTCTATCAATTGGAGAGCCGTATCATTCCCACCTTTGATCTAGGACAGGAGCCTAGGGCCACATGTGGCTCATTCAGTGCTTTTTTGTAGCCTTAGGGCCCACCATAAGTCAGGATGTTTTTCTTGCTTCAAAATGCCCACAGACTGCATCTGCATTGCAGAAATAATGCAGTTTGTTGCCAACTGCCATGGCTCCATCCTATGGAATCCTGGAATGTGTAGTTTGGTGTATCACCAGAGCTCTCTGACAGATAAGGCTAAAGAGCTCACAAAAACACAAATCTCTGAATTCTATAGCACTGAGCCATAGGACCTTATCACATGGGGAGAAATTTCTCCCAATTTCGAATGGGGCCAATTCAAATTCATGTAAATTCACTAGTTTAGTGAATTTCTGTGAGTTCTAGTTGCATTCAGAATGCGTCCGGAGTGACTTCCCATTACCTGAAAATAACCCCCCATTGCCCGAAATTGCATAAGTTATTACGCAATTACGTGAAACCCTATGATTGCGTTCAGAATGACTTCTCATTGCCCGAAATTGCGTGAGATAAGTTATTACGCAATAACGTGAAACCCCATGATTGCATTTGGATTGCCTTTGGAGTATACCCCCAAATTGCCTCGTGTGATAAAGTCCATAGTAGATAAAGTGGTGTCAAACTGCATTATTTCTGCAGTGCTGCAGCAGAAATAGTGCTATTTGACACCACTTTAACTGCCATGGCACCATCCTACAGAATCCTAGGCCTGATTCCCACTAACTTTTAAACTGGATCATGCATACATACATCTTTATTACAGTCATAGACCAGAACAAAACTGGACCGCAAATTGGTTTGAACCAGTTCAAACGACCCTGGTTCCCACTTAAACCAAATTGCTGAAGCTATTCTGAGAGGAAGGCCATGCGCTAGACCAGTTTAACCCGCCTCTTTTTGATGCTGATGTTTTCCACGTCTTTTTTGATAAATCGATTCTGGACACGTGTTAACCAGATGCAGACTGGAATCGATTTAAATTTGTCCTTCGGCCAGCTGGAGTGGGACCATTTTGAATCGATTCATGCATGAATGTGAACCACAAGTGGATTATTTTAGAGGGAAAAAAATGAGATTGGGGCAAATGTAGTTGGAACCACGTGTAGTGAGCAGGCCATGGAAACAGCCAATCACAGAGCTCCAGGAGTCCAGCCAACGAGAAACTGGCTGGGCAGGGCTATAAAAGAGCCTTGACAGGGAGCGAAAGGGGTTTATTTTGTTGGAGTTTTGAGGGAAGAGACATCTTTGGAGGGAGGGTGTGCTCTTGGGATTCATGTGGGAACATTTATAGGATAGTTATAGGCCAGGGAAGGGTCTGAGAAGTCCAGTAGGGACTAGAAAGGCTTGAGGGAGTCTGAGAAAGAGAGGCTCAGAATAAGCCTGGAGGTTAAGGAAGCTTTTGACTTTAATATTGGAGAAGGTTGCCTGAGTGGCTGTAGTATTATTTTTAAGGAATTTCTGTAACTAAAGATAAGACAAACAAAGCTTTAGGTATATTTCAACATTTGTTTCCTTATTTTATAAATAAACTTCATACATATTTTGAAGTACTGCTTGGCCTCTGTTAAACTACTGAAACACGCTACCAAAGATAACAGTGCCTCAGTAGGAGATAGCTGGTGGGTGAACAGGAAAGTGTTCACTACACCATGCTCCACTGTCAAATCGATCCATTGATTTGGATCGCACACTGATTTATCTTTAAGTGGGAATGAGGCCCTAGTATTTGTAGTTTTGAAAAGCACCAGCACTCTTTGGCAGAAGAGGCTAGAGACCTTGTAAAACTACAAAGCCCAGGATTGTATAGGATGGAGGGACAGCACTTAAAGTGGTGTTGAACCACATTATTTCTGCAGTATAGATACACCCTCAGTCCGGTTGATAATAGGCAGAATTCCCTGAGTATTGAGAGATTCTGGGGCTTGTCTTCCTAGAGCATCACTGCCCCAACCTCTGAGTTAAATTCTGTATCTTTAAAGTCAGATGTTGCTTTGTGTTGCAAGATGTTTTTACATGAAATGCGTTACTTTTGAATCATGCTGCTTCTGCTATTTAGAAGTTGTGTCAGATAAATTTGGTAGATAAAAAACAGTGCACTCAATAAATGTGCTAAATTGTGAACAGGGCAAGAGCGAAATCAGGATTCTGTAAAGGACCATCAACTTTCATTCTGGCAAGGATAGTCACCCTACTTTTCAAACCTGCTTTTGAAATGTCCCAGTTGCTCTCCCCTCCTTTGACCTCTCTCCATTGTCCTCAGTTTACTTCAGTTGTTGCAAACTGAGTTCAAAGTGCCAAAGTAGTTTGCACTCTATTAATTCACCAAGGAGGAGAAGGCAGAACCTAGTCCTTCCCAGTTGTCTCAGACTAAAGCAAACTGCTGCAGTCTTTCCTAGCTTGGCTGTTCTTCCTCATTAATCACTTTTGCAAAACTAAATGGGCATCTGGATTGGTTTGTTCATGAGCAGTGACATCCTATGTGCAACTCTGCATCCACAACCTTGAACGCAGACATTCAGCTTGGGACAGAAATGTCTGCCACTTCCATGAGGAAATTTAAACATATATGTCAACAACAGGATTCCAGTAATATGCCCCTGGATCCACACTAAGCATGGACAATGACAACACATGAGCAACTCTGCTTCCGTAACCTTGAGCTAAATGCAGATATTCAACATTGGACAGACATGTCTATCTACTTCCATAAGGTAAGTTACCCATAGATAACTCACCAGCAGGATTCCAGCAATATGCCCCTGGATCCATACTAAGCATGGGCAATGGTAACACATGAGCAACTCTGCTTCTGCAACTTTGAGCTAAATGGAGATATTCGACATTGGACAGAAATGTCTATCTACTTCCATAAAGGAATTTACATACATAAGTCATCAACAAGATTCCACTTGGATGCATAATAGGTATGTGCAGTGGCAACACATGTGCAATTCCACTTCCGGAATCTTGAACTAAATGCAGACTTTGGACAGAAATGTCCACCTACTTCCATAAGGTCACCAGCCCGATTCCAGCAATAAGCAACTGGATGTACACCAAGTATATGTAATGCACATACACTAAGTATGAAGTGGCAACTCATGTGCAACTGCTTCCAGAACCTTGAACTAAAAGCAGACATTTCTTTTTGGATAGAAATGTTCATCTGCTTCCATAAGGGAACTTACACATACATAAGTCACCAGCAGGATTCCAGCAATATGCACCTGGGTGTACACTAAGTATGTGCAATGGTAACACAGTTTAAATAACTTTGAACTGAATGCAGACATTTGGCTTTGGACAGAAATGTCCATCTACTTCTGTAAGGGAACTTATACACACATAAGTCAGCAACAGGATTCCAGCAATATACACCTCAATGTACACAAAGTGTGGGCATTGTCCATCAATGTGCACTTCTGCTTCTGCAATCTTGAACTTAATGAAGACGATTTTGCATTAGACAAAAATGTACAGTTTTTCTGTAAGAGAATACCTACATTATGTTGTATGATGGCTGCCATCCTATTGAGCTGTTAGGATTGTGTAAATCAGACTTACACATTTGTAATTTTTCCATATTTGTGTTTATGATTATGGTGATAGTTACGATCATGGCAATAAAATAATCCTTCTGTATCTAACAACAGTCAGCAGCTGCACTAAGAAATGCACGTCAGGGCACAGAGGGATGATGTTTTTTGGCCCACAGCAAGCTGTGGTGCGATTATTAGAAGCAGGACTCCCATCAAAACTGTTTTGTATGTAGAAAACAATATTTCTGAGCAGAAGACAAGTTTTCTATACCAAAAACAACATTTTCATCACAGAAAATAAAATTTCTTCAAAGAAAACAGGTTTCCTCTTGAGAAAACACTGTTTTTTGCACAGAAAACAAACTTTTTTTTGCTGTGCAGAAACAGGCAGTTTCCACACAGAAAACAATTCTGGGCAAAAAAACCCAACAAAAAACAAAACAAAACAAAACAAAAAACAAAACAAACAAACAAACAAAAAACCAGTGCCTGTTAAAAAAATGTGTTTTCTGTAGAGATAGCAGCATTTCTGCACAGAAAACAAGTTTAGTATGCAGAAAACAGCATTTTCACAAAACTGTTTTTTTTTACATAGAAAATGCAATTTTCTATGGGAAGGGGGGAATCTGTGCACATTTTTCATGCCAAACAAGTCCCCAGATGTGAAAATTCTTGCCCATCTATTATTTACCTTTGACCAGTTTTTTGGACCATTTATCTAATATTTTCAAAATTTTTCCACCCCTACTCCCAGTTTTTCCAGACTTCCCCAGTCTGTTTTTTCCCCCTGTTCTCTCAAAGTTAAATTGCCTCTGTTGGTGGCATCTGGGAGTAGTAATGCACCTTTTATTAGTAGTAGGAACCCCTACACTGTTTAATATATATATATATATATATATATATATATATATAATCTGTTTTTAACCAGAAATAGACTTTTGGCCATTTCCATCTTTTGTTTTTGAGTTGAACTGGTCCTATGTGGTCTTTAGAAGGTCCCAGTGGCAGAATCCGTACCCTGGACCCTGAAATTACAAGCTCTGGAATTAAAAGGTCACATGGATCAATGTTGAAGTTCAATCTTGGTGAGCAGGAAAGGAAGGGGGGGAATCAAATTTTCTTCCTGTCCGTGCTTTCCTAAAACTGTTCTCTTCCTTTTACTTTTTTTTCATCTGGTAAGGCCTATTCAGATGTTGGAAAGTTTTTTTTTTTTAATTATTAGTATTTGTTTAGTAAGAATCAGTGTGATGTAGGCGTTTGAGCATTGGACTAGGACACTGGGAAATCTGTGCTCAGGTACAAAAAGCCACTGGGTGACCTTAGGCAAGTCACACTCTCACAGCCTCAGAGAAAAGCAATGACAACCCTCCTCTGAACAAATCTTGCCAATCTGTGATTGGTTCTCTTTATGTTTACCATAAGCTGGGAATGACTTCAAGGCACACAACAACATGTGGCCAAGCAACACCAGGTTGAAGGCACGCAACAACAACATCAACATGTGGCCAAACACCAGATTGTTAATGAGGAAAGACTCACAAGCTAGGAGAGGGTGGAGCAGTTTGCTTTTGACCAGGCTTACTGGTATAGGCAATATTTCCTTTCCTCTTTCCTCCCCTCCTCTGCTCCTGTTGAGATGAATGCCAACCACTTTTGCCATTGTTTGCAGCAATTGAAGTAAGCTAAATACAAAAGAGGACAGTGGGGGGAGGAGAGAGATACTGGGGCATTTTAAAAACATCTGAGAAAGTGGGATGGCAGAGGATTAACTGGGACTGTCCTTGACAAATCAGGAGAACTGGAGAGCATTCAGAACTACTGGAAATAGCTGTTACCAGGATTGAAAGTACAGTGGTTCCTCCACATTCTCTGAGGTTAGGGGCACAGGACCTCTATGACAGTGGAAAAACTGCAAATATCAAAACCCTGCTTTTTTTAACCTGAAAGAACACCTCTCTAGGAATCTCTAGGTCCTTCAGTGCAGGTCTGTGGTCAACATCTTCCAGAAGCTGACCATAGAATTGCACTGGAAGACCTACAGATGGTCGGAGAAGTGTTTTTCTAGGAAACTCTAGGTCCGCCAGTGTCAAGCTGCAGTTCCAAGAGATTCCTAGAGAGAACATATTGATCAAATCCATGAATAATAAAATCCACAAAGTCAAAGCTGCAAATGTTGAGGGCTGACTGTAGTTTTAAAACTGAAGGCGGTTTAAAAGGAGAAATGAAGGAGGATTCACATCCTTCTTCTTGTTTGTTTAAATTGCCCCCTTCCACCTCTTCCTAGAGAATCTGCCCAGATTGTCACATCTAGTAGCTCAGCAGGGGCCCAGACATTTGTGCCAATAGGATTAAACTGGTCTGAATGCAAGTATCCAGGCTTATCCTGGGACAAACATGTGTAATAATCCAGTGGGGTATATATTCCTTGCTTTAGAAAACCCAATGAAATTCATGGGGTTGCCATAAGTGGACAGGAGCCTTGACATTGCAGAGGCATGCATGCATGCATATATTGCTGCATAAAACATTTGGTAACATAAAAGATGAGGAAAGAAAAGCAGGGGAAAACAGAAGGGGAAAAAACAGCCTGAAGGATATGTGTGCGTGTCTGTGTGTCTGCTTGTGTGCGTCTTTGATCCAAGCCTTGCAGAAGCTAAGGAGAAACACTGTGCTACCAGAAGCAAGTTAAAACAGGGGAGCGCCGAGCTAGAAAAACAGCTTTGTCATTAAGAAAAAGAAGAAGAGAAGGAGGAGGAGGAACCCATGCAAAAGTTAGAAGGATCTCAGGTTGCAGGGTTTGTGGAAGACACAGAAGGCTTGGCCAATGTTTCCAGGAAAAAAGGAGAATAATTCCCCTCATGTTTAGCTGTCAGAGGTGGGGAGAAAAAAATGAAGGTTTCTAGCAATCTGGGTGCCATGATTATGGGGTTTGCTTGTCTGGAATAACCATCCTGGCTTTCCACATGAAAACTGGGATGTGTTTAGCCAAGCAACATCAAAGTGTGGTCAAGATGGCAAAAATTATTAAGAAGGGGGAAAAAGTTAGGTGAGGCTGCAGCCATTTGCTTTTGCCTTAGCCTACTGGGAAGTAGTAAAAGAATTCCCATACCTGGGATCAAACATTGAAAGAAATGGGAACTGCAGTCAGGAAATCAGAAGAAGATTAAGAATGGGGAAGGTGGCTATGAAAGAACTAGAAAAGATTCTAAAATGCAAAGATATACAACTGATCACAAGGTTAGAATCATACAAGCCATTGTATTCCCTATTGTCATGTATGGATGTGAGAGCTGGACAGTTAAGAAAGATGATAGGAAGAAAATCCATTCATTTGAGATGTAGGGTTGGAGAAGAGTGCCAATGATCCCATGGACAGCCGAACGGAGAAACAAATGGGTCCTAGAAGAAATCAAGCCAGAAACCTCCCTGAAGCCAAGAAGACCAAAGTGAGGCTATCGTACTTCGGACACATAATGAGAAGGAAGGACTCATTGGAAAAGACAATATTGTTGGGAAAAGAGAGGAAGGCCACATGCCAGATGGATGAACTCTATTAAGGAGGTCATGGGTATGGGGTTAAGCAGAGCAGTGAAGGACAGAGGGTCTTGGGGATGTCTCATCCCTAGGGTCCCCATGAGTCAAGATCAACTCGAGGGCATTTAACAAAACTGGGAAGGCCAAGATTCTGCCCCTCCTTTTCCACTGCTGAGTGGGAGAGAGAGAAACCAGTTTGCAGCAACTGAAGTAAGCAGAGGACAAAAGGGGGGGGGGGGCGACAACAGAGGATTAATAGAATCACAGAACAGAATCGTAGAATATTACCTCAAGGGCCATCCAGTCCAACCCTCTGTGACGCAGGAAGACAAAATCAGAGCATTCCCAGCAGATGACTATCCATCCTCTGTTGTGCCCCATCCACCCGATGTAGTATATTAATAAAAATAATTCACTTATTTAGTGTGTCTATTTTCATCCGCACATTAATATATATTCATATTTTAACATTCAGGAAAGACAAGCCCACATTTTTTTATTGTAATTCCCAGAATCCTCCAGCAAGCAGTTGCAATCTCAAGAATTAACTTTTCTTTTTAATTTTTTTTATTATATTCCATTTAAAAACTCAATTTTCATCTTAACAGAGTAGTACATAGTTGGATATACACAGAGGTAACCATCCATTCCCACCCTTCCCTTTTCCAAGATCTCCAATCTTCTTATATATAATTTCTTCCATCATATGTGCAGAAAAGAATGATCTTTTTTAAGACTCTGAACTTTATTTGTGTCTTCTAAAACTGGGAAGTGCAGTTTTAGAAAAAGTACAAAAAAGTCACCGAAAAGTAAACATTGCAGGATCTACATTTTATTCACCTGGTCTGGAAGCCATGCTCTGTGAGGAGTAGCTGAGAAAGGTGGGTATGTTTAGGCTGGGGAAGAAAAGGTTAAGAGTGACATGTTTGTCCTGTTTAAATATGTGAAGGGATGTCATATTGAGGATGGGAGCAAGTTTGTTTTCTACTGCTCCAAAGACTGGGTCACAGATCAAATGACAAGAAAAGAGATTCCGCCTCAACATTAGGAAGAACTTCCTAACTGTAAGAGATGTTCGACAGTAGTGGAGTCTTCTTTGGAGGGTGGATGGCCATCTGTTGGGAGGGCTTTGATGCATGGCAGAAGGTAGTTGGTTTGGGTGGCCCTTGGGATCTCTTCCAACTAGTATTCTAGGGAGTATATCATATGATGGAATTTGGGGGTATAATGCAATGGCAATTCGAACGCAATAATGGGGTTTCACATTATTGCAAATGAGTGTATTACACGCAATTTCGGGCAATGGGAAGTCATTCCGAACGCAATCATGGGGTTTCACATAATTGCATATTAGAATATCTCACACAATTTCGGGCAATGGGGGTCATTTTCGGACAATGGGAAGTCATTCTGAACGCATTCTGAATGCAATTAAATTTCACGTACATTCACTAAACTAGTGAATTTACGTGAATTCGAATTTGCTCAATTAGAAATTGAGAGAAATTGCTCCCGTGTGATAAACTCCTATGATTCTGAAAGGGAAGCACATGGAAAATTTTCTTTTTCTCTTCAGGGGTGGAGTAACTCTAGAATGAAATCTGTTTGTTAATTTCTTTGAACATTCCTGTGATGGAGGGCAAAACTCTGTGCAGATGGAAGAGATTAGCCAATCTCTGTGACATCAGCAAAGCACACACATGTCCCGGGTTTGGAGATCGTGAGTTATAAGTAATGTATTACTTGTATAGAGCTACATTTCTTGGTAATGATGGCACACAATAAAGTTATGTTTCAGAAGCAACAGAATCAGTGAGAATCAAGTCATTTTATTAGTGATCTAATAGTCCCTTACTTTACTAGTGACTTAGTTGGAAACTTAGGCCTGTTGGAATGAAATAAGGAGAGGGCCCCTGTACCTTTGATAGTGTTGCTTGTTACCTGATTATGTGACAATAAGGGATATGTAGGGGATGGGGAAAATCCCCCAATCCTCACTTACCAGGCAGCAGCTGTTGTAAGCAATGGGAATCTGTTCCCCTGTTGACTGAGAAGCAACAGACTGATATTCACACATGACCAATCTGCAATCTTCTCTAAGGGAACTACCTTAAAAAATTCTGACACAGGTTTTTAGATTTTATTTTGCACACAACCTGAAATTATGCATTCACGACTGTTATGTATTCACAACCCTGATGTATCTCCTAAATTTCATATCATCCTCCCCCTCCAACTGATCACGGATGACCTCTTGATTCAGATAACATTTCACAAATTGACCATCACCAATTCCCACACATCCCATAATTATTTTTATTCAGGAGTGACCTTGGGCAACTCACGTGTTCTCAGCCTCAGGGGAAGGCAATGACAAACCTCCTCTGAATAAATCTTGCCAGGAAAACCCAATGAAAGGGTCAGTTTAAAATTGCCATAAATTGGAAATGACTTGAAGGCACACAACAACAACAACAACAAAAATAGTCAAAGTATAAAAGTGCTTTAGCAATATTACACTAGTTAGGCATTAGGGTTATTTCCTTTTATTGCTAGCATTTCTTTTTCCCTTGCTTGATCTCTTTTGAATCTGTTGTCTTGGGAACAATTATGTTTCTTAGTGGCGGTCATCTTGTCTAGTTCCAGTATAACACAGGGTGCATCTGCACTGCAGAATTAATGTAGTTTGACACCATCTTAACTGACATGGCTCAATGCTATAGAATCCTGGAATTTGTAGTTTGTTGTGATACCAGTAACCAGAGTGCTCTGAAAGAGAAGGGTAACAATATCACAAAACTACAAATCCCATAATCCCATAGCACTGAGCCATGGTAGTTAAAGTGGTGTCAAAATGCATTAATTTCTGCAGTGTAGATGCAGCCACAACCAGCTGGACATTGAAAGCTCATACATTTCATTTTGGGAAACAGTGAGTTAATTTAAACTGCTAGACATGGAAAGGTACATTTCATTTTGGGAAATAGTGAGTTAATTTAAACTGAGCTGGAGAGTGGGAATACAAAAGTCCTTGCAAGTGCTGGGAATTCCCTGGGAATACTTTGGGTTTAGGAACACATCATGCAAATTTCCAAAAAGAAACAAACTGCCTGGAAAGGACAGAAATGAAACCAGGGATTTTCTGTTTTTTCTGTTCTGTCTGGATAAGTCCTTAGTTGCGTATCTAAGTAGTGTCTCCCAGCCCAATCCTCTCCAATTTACTTTGCCAGCTTCATCAGCCTTACTTCATCAGAGAATGGAGTCTATTTCACTGGCGATCAGAGTGTGGTGGATGACATTTCCACTCTGTGACGATCAGAAGAAGGATCCTTGTTGCATTTCTTTCTTGCAGACTCAATAGCTGGTGGGAAGCAGGTGGAAATTTAATCCACCTGAGTTCCTGTTGTCAGGAGAATTGACCCCCTTCTCTCTGAACAAATGATGGCCAGGTCGGGAGGGCAGTTACGATTTGTGCCAATAGCACCATGATTGTTGCTGTGTGCCTATGGTTCTGCTTCAGATGTGTAACTCCAGGTTATGCATCCATAAGTCTGATCCCGATTTCCAACCACTAGTTACATTTGGATTTTTAAAAATATTTTTTATTAATTTTTTTGACAAACAAGCAAAATTAAATACAGTGGGCCCATCCCTTACATAGGGGATCCATTCCCCCCCCCCCCCACACACATAAGGGAAAAAACACATATGCTCAAGCCCTATTGAAAACAATAGGGCACGTGCATGTGGCGCAGTGTGGCACGTGTGCCATGGGCTCACATGGCATTGTTTGCCCCATAGCATTTAGCATAAGCTAAAAGCCATGTATGGCACACCCATGTATGGCGCGGGTGCACTATACATACAAAAAAACCCAAACATTCATTATGTAACATCTAAATTCCTCACCCTACACATATACATCTTAAAAAATAAATAAACCCTACCAACCTAACACAAAAAAATACTAAACTATTCCCACCCCTTATCGCTCCACTTCCCACTTAAAACTAGAAATATAAAACTATAAAGCTATAACACTATGCATACCATCCACACAACCTAATACAACAAACAGAACAAAATTGACTTCCCAATTCCCTAATCTAAAAAGGTCAGTACAGTATATATACTTTCTCAGATAAAACTAATCCGGTTTTTGTCCTCTTCTGACCTAAAAAAAAGTTGTTTCAGATCTCCAAATTACATTAGAATTTAAAGGATATTTTTAGTCATTTTAGAAGCATTTCAACAGGATTTTTCCAAGTTTCATCCCATTTTCTTATCAGTTCCAAGTTTTGTTATAGGTAATGATGAAAACTAGTTGAAAAGTAACAAGCAGCATGCAGTTGAGTGACACTGCAATGATTAAAAGAGGATCAATTATTTTTCCAATTACTTAAACAAGTAGTGGGAATGAATTGCTTTCAAAAAGTAACTTTCTATGATCTGCACTCATGCACACTCACAGTTTCCAAAGCAGTTCTGCAACTGTTTCTAAGTAATGTACTGCAAACTACTTGCAAGGTAAAGAAGGAAAAATACACAATTTTTAAATTTAATTTTTTAAAAAGCTCATTATTGTCAACCTCAAAGGCTTTCAAGTCAATAACGAGCAGGACAAACCCTGCCTTCAGATGTGCAGCTTATTAAAAGCATGACACAAAATGAATATGGGATGCAGAGGGAAGAGAAAAAAGACACCCTAGGCTTAAAATATGCAGTGTGCTTATTGTGACCAGCCAGAATGAAAACAGTTCAGGGGGGAAAAAATGAAAGAAAATGATCTCCCAACAATGCTTTCCACCTCTCTGTAACCTGATGGAATGGCTGTTCTTAGGTAACAGCTGAAGGAAGGCTGTGGTCTTTCCTTTGGTACAGTCGGATGCAGTGACTATTGCCTGGGAACAACTGGAAGAAGATTGTCATCTTCTCTTTGGTGTAGTCTGATGGAATGGCTGTTGTCAGGTAACAGGTGAAAGAGGGTGAGAGGAGTCTGAATGAGCCAGTCTCTCAGTAATTGATGGATTGGTCCTGCTGTTTCAGCTCTTGCTCTGGTGCAGACCGATGGAATCATAGAGTCCTAGAATCTGAAGAGATCACAAAGTCCATCAAGTCCAACCCCCTGCCATGCAGGAACTCACAATTAAAGCACCTCTGACAAATGGTCATCCAGCTTCTGTTTAAAGACCTCCAAAGAAGGAGACTCCACCACTCCCTGGGGGAGTGTGTTCCACTGTCAAACAGCTCTTACTGTGAAGAAGTTCTTTCTAATGTTTAGGTGGAATCTCTTTTCTTGTAGCTTGCATCCATTGTTCCGGGTCCTACTCTCTGGAGCAGCAGAAAACAAGCTTGCTCCATCTTCAATATGATACCCCTTCAAATATTTAAACATGGTTATCATATCACCTCTTAATCATCTCTTCTCCAGGCTAAACGTACCCAGCTCCCCACCTCTCTCCTCATAGGGCTTGATGGTTTCTAGATCCTTCACCATTTTGGTCGCCCTCCTTTGGACCCGCTCCAGTTTCTCCACATCCTTTTTGAATTGTGGTGCCCAGAACTGGACACAGTATTCCAGGTGAGGGCTGACTAAAGCAGAATACAGTGGCACTATTACTTCCCTTGATCTAGACACTATATTTCTATTGCTGTAGCCTATAACCATATTGGCCTTTTTAGATGCCGCATCACATTGTTCACTTATGTTCAATTTGTGGTATACTAGGACTCCTAGATCCCTGGCTGTTGTCAGGTGACAGGTGAAAGAGGGAGGGAGGCACCTGAGTCGATCTCTATGTAGAATTCATGTGGTGGCCCTGTTGTACCATCTCTCCCTCTGGTGCAAACTGATGGAATGGGTGTTGCTACGTAACAGTTGAAGGAAGCCTGTGATCCTAAACACATTTATGAGGAAGGCAGCCCTACTTTAACCCAGTAGGACTTGATTGTGAATAACTGTGAAGAGGTTTGCACTATTAAAATATTACTACTACTACTACTACTACTACTATTACTACTAACAATCCAGAAAGTGTATTTGTCTGTGTTGGAAGAGCGGAAAGCCTAGCTGGAACAGTACTGGCACATGTAGTTAATTCAAAACACTCCAACACTCTCTCTTCTCTGGTCTTTGACCCACAGACTCTGTTGGAGAAGAGAAAATCTAAGACGTCTTTGCAATCCTTGGGGGAATCTGTCAAAATGACTCGATCTTCCAGAATGACATCTAGAAAGAAACAACAACAAAATGGCTCCTTGTCCCTAAGACTCCCCCCCCCCCCTCAGATTCCTTTCTTTCTTTTTTTGCTGCTGGTCATAACGGCACAGATAGATGTTTTGCTCCATGGTGTGGTTGGGAGGTAACGGATGGGCGAAACAAAACACAATACGAAAGCATTGTGTCACCATAATCTGGGTCGGTTGCAAGGCTGGATCTGCCTCGTGCTTGTTCTTGCTTGTTTTTCTGTGCTGTCTTTTTTTCCAACGAAGAGGGAAGGAGCTATGTTTTGGAAGTATGTACACATATAATAAGGCTGGCTTTGACCTATAAAGCTCTATATAGCTCAGGCTCCGGCTGTTTGAAGGACCGTATCTTCCTATATAAGCCTGCCCGAGCTTTATGATTTGCTCTTCATCCCACCACCTTCCATCACAGGCATGTCTGGAGGGAACATCACAGAAGGCCTTCTGCACTGTAAAAAATATCCTCACTCATTTTGCATTGGTTGTCATCCAAACATACAGCCACAGATCCTTTATCCATGCATTCAATCATCCATGGCCTGAATATATATATATATATATATATTCCAAAAAATGAACCTGGATTTTGCCATTTTATATAAGGGACAACATTTAACTATGCCACTGAATAAAAGGGACTTTAACATCCACAGATTTTGGTATGCATGGGGGGTCCTGGTACCAAACCCTTATGGATACCAAGGGGTTTGGTACCAGGATGTACATTCTTGTCATTTCGGGGAATTAGAGAGATTTTTTGGCACGTGAGGGCTTATTTCAATGATAGTTCAGGAGAAAAAGAAACAATGTTTTTTCCAGATTTCAAAATCCTGAGGAGTGATAAATGTGGCTGGCATATTCACATTGGGATTGGTGGAGTACAAGAAAGTCACAAGTCGCCAAAAGTGGGAGTTCAGAGTGGTGCGATTGCTATTTTTTTTTTAAAAGGCTGCTATACTCATGCTCATACAGTATGTGCGTAACTGCATGTAAGTATATCTGTTTGCCTTTACCTGCCCTATCAACATGTGAGCATCCTTTTTAATTTTTAAAATTAAAATTAAAATTCTCCTCAGATTGCAGATCTATAAATAAACACAAAAGGCTTATTACTGATTCTTAAAGCAGTTGCTTTCTCATACATCTTATGGGTATTACATCTCCTGATTTTGAATAATGGTTGTAGAGTTTGAATACAGAACATCTGTAATGACTAGGAGTTGAAGAATTTGAGTATAGAACATCTGTAATGACTAGGAGATCATCACAACATCTTTCCAAAGATCTTGGTGGTATTCTGGTGGTCCTCTCAAGTATATATATCAGCATTTATAAAACCAATAAATGGGTACCATGTCTCAATAAAAGAGTCTTGGGAGTTTATCACACGGGAAGAATTTCTCTCAATTTCGAAAGAAATAGAAGTGAGGCCAATTCGGAATTGAGTAAATTCGCTAGTTCAGCGAATTTACGTGATTGCATATTGACACTGCATTGCGTTCAGAACTGCTCAAAATTGCCTCCCATTGCCCAAAATTGCATGTGATAGTTTCTCACACAATCACCCGAAACCCCACGATTGCGTTCGGAAGGACTTCCCTTTGCCCGAAAATGTGTGTGATCAGCTTTCACGCAATCACGCGAAACCCCATGATTGCATTCAGATTGCCATTGGATTATACTTCCAATTCCCGTTGTGTGATAAACTCCCATGGTGTGTATCTCCTGTTATTCTTCTTATAATGTCTGACAGATTCTCAAGCAACCAAGGGTCCCATATATGATTTCACCATTACTCTAATATTACATGCATCTTACACATATGTATATTCCTGATGGGCAGGTTGAAAAAAACCGGGTGTTCTGTGGCCAGAAGTAATTTGTGGAAAGTTGCCATTTTATACCGACACGACTTCTAAATGTGGAACATATGGCCGCTTGATCCAAATTTTCTTTGAATAGTCTCCCTGACATTTTTAATAGTATATAGACAAACCACAGTCTCTGTGAATCTAGAAAACCGGGACACCCTGTCTACTGTATCTGTAGACAAACACGGTGGCTGTTCCCAGGTTTTGGAATTTTCTTCCCGGGGAAATTAGGATGGTTCCTTCTTTGTTTTCCTTTTGGTGGTAGCTTAAAGGCCTTCTTTTCCAGTAAGCTGTTGGGAACTGGTGTGAACAAAGATGGCTTTTTTTATGGAACTATACTGTTTTCAGTCTGTTTTAAAGTACATTTTAATTGTTTTTAATGCTGTTATCTTTTTTTAAAAAAAATACTGTTTTAAGCTTGATTTTGTATGGTTTTTAAACTACCATATATACTTGTGTACAAGTTGAGTTCATGTATCAGTCTAGGGCAGGTTTTGGGGCCAAAATTATGGTTTTGATATGACCCGTGGATAAGTCAAGGGCAAAACTTAAAGGGAGAGCCAGCATAGTGGTTTGAGCATTGGACTATGACTTTGGAGACCAGGATTCAATTCCCAGCTTGGCCATGAAACCCACTGGGTGATCTTGGGCAAGTCACACTCTCTCAGTGTCAGGTGAAGGTCATGGCAAACCTCTTTTGAACAAATCTTGCCAAGAAAATCCCATGCCTTGGGGTCACCATGAGCCAGATACAACTTGTAGGAATACAACAATAGTTGGAGCACAGAAATTATATAAAAATTAAAAGACAGTTAGAGAAACGATCTTATTAAAACAACAAGAATTTAATTTGTTTTTTTAAACAACAGAACCATTTAAAAAAGAAACCTTAAAAATATATCTGTTAAAAGAATATAAAAGTATATAATCACATTTTAGTTAAAGGGAGAAAAATGCACACAGATATGCATTTAGGAAAATGTGCTGCACAAGATGTATGGATTTTTGCGCAGGAAAAAAGAAAGAAAGAAGAGAAACCAGCTCATAATCTGATGCATGACTGAGTTTTGAGCTCTGAGGACCATGATGAGCTCATCATTTGCACATCATTCTCCTAACTGTTGTGCGACCCATTGGGTTCATTGGGTTTTACTCCCATGTAAATGTGTTACTGGAGAGAAAAGTTTGCAGGGCTGGCTGGAATGGCTCTTGCTTTGTCTTCCCATTTGGGATCTAACATACATTTGATTAAATAAATTGCAGATGCAGATGACTTAGTTTTATTTCAGAAAAATACATTCTCTTTTTGGCTGGTTTAATCACACAGCATTCTCATCAGATTACATGTGCACACATTTAGAGACTATACACTAGACAGTTATTTGGTTGTGACAGTCCTGACTATTCCTCTGTCATCCCATTTTTTCAGCCACTTTTAAAATGTCCTAGTTTCTCCTTCCAGTTCTCGCTTTGTCCTTTACTTACTTCATTCCCTGCAGACTGACCAGGTATTTTCTACTCATTTAAATCAGCATAGCGGTAGCTGTGTCCTGCAGCATCCTGAGATTTGTAGTTTGATAAAGGATTTAGACCTCTCTATTAGGAAGTCTAGTCTTCTGAACACAGTTTCCAAGGTACTCTGAGAAGGGAGAGTATATTATATGTATGCATGTGCCTTCAAGAGGCCTCTTGTCTGTGGACTTATGGTGACCCCATGGATTTCACAGAGTTTTCTTAGGCAAGGAATATTCAGAAATATCCAGTTCTCTCAGCTCATACTCTCATCCAAGTTCAGGGCAGACCCTGCTTAACTCCCAACTCCCAACATCAGACAGGATCTGGGTAAAAAAATCTGAAATCCAAAGAACTTCTAATCACAAGCATTTTAGAAAAGGGAAACTTTAATTTTGTAAGTATGCAGCCAGGTTACCTTGGGAACTATAGTTCAGTGGAGTGGAGTGGAGCACTCTAGCAGAGAAATTTAAGTGTACTGGATGTAAGTGATCAGATGAAAAGGCGGGGGGGGGGGGGGGAAAAAAAGGAAGTACATAGAAGTTCACATCATACATTGATGTGGGCATTGGGGAGGTTGGTGGCTCCAGGTCAGTGGGGCATGAATCCACTCCAGGCTTTAAATGAGCTATCAAAAATACTACATTCGTACTCCAACAATTAAAAGACTTTGGATAGTTCAAAGCTAGCACCCTCCCCTGAAGATTTCTGGTGGGCTTATCTCACATCAGTGATGTATTTAAGTCTTTTACTCCAAGTCTAAAGTGAGGTTTCAAGTCTCTACCTTCAGGTCTAGATTCTCAAGTAAGTCCTTGCAAGATACGTTCAAGTCAATTGTCAAGTCAAGTCTCAAGTACTTGAAAGATATGTTCAAGTCAAGCCTCAAGCTGAGTCTCAAGTTTCTACCTTCAGGTCTCAAGTTGAGTCTCAAGTCCTTGCAAGATATTTTCAAGTCAAATCTCAAGTCCCTGCAAGACACTCTCATGTCCAAGTCACAAGTTTTGGGCACCACTTTTTACAGAAAAAAAGGCAGTGGCGATGGTAGTGGTGGTGTGTGTGTCATTGTGGCAATAACTAGAAAAACAAGAATACATGCACAAAGTTAGGCAAAAAATAAATAAATTATGATAAGCAAATTATCCAGATGGCATTTTAGAAAAATGAGGTCTACTCAGCAGCCTGACCCTGCTGCATATTGGAGCCTTTTAAAACTTTTCCTAGGAGCATCAGGCAAGACTCACCCCCGCCCCTCGCCCCATAGTACAGGTTGTGTTTGTGGAAGGGGAACAACAAACAAGTTAGGCAATGGGCTTGAAGTGGATGGTCTACAGGAACTGTGGGCTTCTTCCACTGCAAAAGTAAAGTAGTAGTAGTAGTAATAATAATAATAATTTCTAAACTGCCCCTCTGAGCAAGCAATCGGGGTGGGGTACAACATTTAAAAACATACACAGTTAAAAAATTAAAATCTATACAATCCATACCCACCTCCCATCCCTTAAAACAGGATTAAACAAGTCATAATTAAAACAGTATCAAATCTAAAAAACAACACTAAATCTTGAGGTCCAGTGTGGTGGCCAGATGTTAATGGGAGATGGAAGGAGCTAGACGTCATTCAGGCGGCGGGAGGGTTAGCTACTATCCGGGAAGGCCTGCCGGAAGAGATGCATCTTGGTCACTTTCTTAAAGCCATCCAAGGTTGTAATAAGACTTGCTGACTGCATCTCATCTGACAGGTCGTTCCACAGTCTGGGAGCAATAGCAGAAAAGGCCCTCTGGGAGGTCTGCAGCAACCTAGTTTTGATAGGCTGTAGCAGGTTCCTCCCAGAGGCCCGGAAATTGATCAGCAGCCAGTGGAGAGATTTAAGCACAGGAAGGGCGGTATACAAATAAAATTTTATTATTATTATTATTATTATTATTATTATTATTATTATATGCTCTCTCTTCGGTGTACCAGTAACTAATCTGGCTGCCATGTTTTGGACCAATTGAAGTTTCCGGGTTAGGCACAAGGGTAGTCCCATGTAGAGTGCATTACAGTAGTCCAAACATGAGGTAATCAGCGCATGTACCACCGTCTCCAGGTCCCTCATTTCTAGGAAAGGGCACAGCTGGCGTATCAGCTGAAGCTGATAACAAGCACTTCTAACTGTTGCATTCACCTGATTTGTCATGTGAAGTGATGAGTCTAGAAGTACCCCCAGACTGCGAACAGAGTCCTGTGAGGAGAGTGTGACTCTGTCTAGGACTGGAAGTAGTATTCCCAGACCTGGTTTCGGGCTTGTGACTGTCAGTACCTCTGTTTTGTCAGGATTTAGCCTCAATCTATTTTCCATCATCCAGTCCATTACCGCTGCGAGACAGTAATTGAGAGGAGAGACGCCATCTGAGGTCTGAGCAGATGATCTATAATAATAATAATAATAATAATAATAATAAATATTTATTTATATCACGCCCCTCTGGGTAAGCAATCAGGGCGAGGTACAACACTTAAAAAAACAAGTACAATTAAAATGT
Source organism: Urosaurus nigricauda (assembly GCA_034509955.1). Lineage (NCBI taxonomy): Eukaryota > Metazoa > Chordata > Lepidosauria > Squamata > Phrynosomatidae > Urosaurus > Urosaurus nigricauda. The sequence goes on from JAOEGL010000007.1 coordinate 50,975,563, forward strand.
AGCAACCCAATTGCTGGTTATGGAGAAATATATCTGAGTGTCATCAATGTATTGATGACACTGAGCTCCATGCCTCTGAATTATCTCACCCAGCGGCTTCATATAAATATTAAATAGCATCGGGGACAGGATGGTGCCCTGAGGGATGCCACAATTTAGCTCGATTTTAGAGGAGCAACTGTCCCCGAGCCTCACCCTTTGGGACCTGTCAGAGAGAAAAGAACAGAACCACTGCAAAGCAGTGCATCCAATACCCATCTCCCGCAACCGGTCCAAAAGGATGGCATGATCTATGGTGTCAAAGGCCGCTGAGAGATCCAGGAGCACCAGCAGGGTCACACTACCCCTATCGATGCTCAAGCGGAGGTCATCTGTCAGAGCAACCATGGCAGTCTCAACTCCATATCCTGCCCGGAAGCCGGTTTGAAATGGATCAAGAAAGCCAGTTTCATCCAAGACGGCTTGGAGTTGTGAGGCGACTGCTCTCTCAATCACCTTGCTGAGAAAAGGTAGCAAGGAAACTGGTCTGTAGTTGTTTCTGTCCAGGAGATCAAGGGAAGGTTTCTTCAAGAGAGGCTTTACAGCCGCATCCTTCAGACAGGATGGAATAGTACCCTCCCTGAGGGACGCATTGACTACATCCCGAAGGAATGTCTTCAATGTATCCCCTCCATGGGCGACCAGCCATGATGGACATGGATCGAGAGGGCAGGTCGTCTTCCTCACGCTTCCAAGAAGCTTGTCCATGTCATCAGTACTTATAGATTGAAACTCATCCAACAAAATGACAGAAGTGGAGTTGCTGGTTACCTCATTTACGGACACTGGAGAAACGTTGGCATCCAAGTCAGCCCTTATCCGAGAGATTTTTTTCTGCAAGTGGTTGTTGAATGCGTCACAGCAGGCCGTCGTTGGGTCAAGAAGGTGGTTAAATGCAGGGGGAACCTGCGTTAACTCCCCAACTACCTTAAACAGTGCTGCAGAACGGGACTCTGCAGATGCAATGCGTGCAACACAGAAGGATTTCCGCACTGCACGCAATGCCTCCCAATAGGCGCGAAAGTGCTGCCTATGGCGAGTTCTGTCAGAAGAGGACCAAGTCTTTCGCCACTTGCACTCTAGTTGTTGTCCAGCCCGCTTCATTTCCCTGAGTTCCTCTGTGAACCAGGGTTTGCAGTTCGAAGCTGGCTGGAAAGGATGCTCGGGAGCGATTACGCCGAGGGCCTTGGGGAGATCGGTGTTCTAGGTGTTCACCAAGGTTTCGAGGAAGTCACCAGCGTTGCCACCCATTAAACCCTCTAGGGCCTTCTGGAAACCAATTGGTTCCAGTAGCCTTTGAGGGCGGACCATTCTAATGGGTCCGCCACCCCCGGAGGGGTAAGGTGCAGCTCTGAGTTCCATCTTGATCAGAGAGTGATCCGTCCATGACAATGCGGAGGTTTTAATTACCTCCACCCACGGATACTCCTGTTCCATTATAAAAATCCCATCGAGTGTGTGACCTGCACAATGAGTGGGCCCATTGACCAGCTGGGATAGGTTCATGACTATGATGGATTCCATGAACTTCCGAGTACTACTTCCATCACATGACCAGTATGCAAAAAACAGTCTTGTTGAAAAGAGGGAAACCATTTTCTATTCCATAAAATTTTTGGATGCAGTTATGCTAGCAAGTCGATTGCTAAAAATATACAAGTTGAGTCAGTACATCAATTATTGCCAAGTCGAGTCCAAGTCGAGTCATAGAAGTGACTTGAGTCCCAAGAGCCTTATTGCATGAGAAAAGAAAGCCAAAATGGAGCAGGAGAGGAATGGCTTTCTTCGTGCCTCTCTGCATGTCATCATAAACACTTCTGTTCTCTTCCCGAGGGACATGACTGTAAATGCATGCCTTTTGTTGGTACGGATATTTGCAGCGTGACAAAAGTCTTGTTTTTATTACTGTCTCCCACAAGAAGAGAATGGAAGAGCTACAATGGCATGTGGAGAGGCGCAGAGAAAGTCACTACTAGTCTCTTCCTACATTTGAGCTTTCTTTTCTCATGCAATAAGGCTCTGAGTCAGTTGACTGGAGTTTACTGCACTGTCTAACATTGGTGGTTGGAATAGCTCTTTGAATAGGTTGGAGCTGCTGGGTGTAGCCACCATTTTAAATTCCTATACTGTTTTTTGAACAAAACAGGCTGGCTAAGCCAGGCTGGAGTACTGAGATAGAGAAAAATAAATTAAAATCCCACTTCCTGAAGGTGAAGATTACAGGTGGGCCTTGCTGGGGTATTGGGATACCTTGGGATGCCAACTCCCGATACAGTCGATTTTCATTCTATTTTATTCCATGCTTCTATTTTATATATATATAAAAAATATGTGCAAAGGTAGTCTGAGCTCTCTGTGAGCAAGAGCAGCAATTCTGCAACCTGCATAAATGATAGGAATTAAGCCAATTTGCAAGCGCGTGTCTTTTTAAACAAATTGAGCAGTTCAGCACGATAAGCATGCAGAGAGGAGAAGAGTTGAATGAGAGGACTGGGGTAGCATCCTTGGATACAGTTGCCAGGTTCTCTCGGAGACAGGTTGAGATCCTATTTGTTCTGCAGGTGTACCTACTTATGCTGCAGGGCCAGGAGCGTAAGAAGCTACGAAATGGCAAAGGGCCCAGATAGACAGACTGGAAAAACCAGAAACTCCTGGTTTTGTTCATGTACCTTCTGGTTTTTTTTTGGGGGGGGGGGAGAGAAATCTATATGATGTTTTCCCATTTCTGCAACTTTCCCAGGGAACTTTCAGCACATACAAGGCCATTTACTCCCACTCCCCAACTCAGTTTAAATTAAACCAGTTTTTCCCAAAATGACATGTCCCTCTCCATGACAATGCATTTCTGTTATCCTCCAAACTAACTAAGATGTCTACCACCAAGTGGTGTCAAACTGCATTAATTCAGCAGTGCAGATGCAGCTTGTGTTATACTGGAACTAGCTAAGATGGCCACCACCAAGAAACATAGCTGTTCTCAGGACAGCATCTTCGACAGAGATCAAGTGGGGGACAGAGGAATGATAGCTATATATATAAAAAGGCTCCTAATAGCAATAGCAATAGCAAGTACATTTCTATACTGCTTATCAGTGAACTAGCACTCCCTAAGTGGTTTATAAACTAATACCAAACTATTGTAATAGCGGTTGAGTGTCCCTTATCTGGAATGCTGAAATACTCCAAAATTGTCCCCATGGGTAGCTTAGACAGTGACACCTTTGCTTTCTGCTGGTTCAGTGTACACAACCTTTGATTCATGCACCAAATTATTTTAAAATGTTACGTATAATATTATCTTAAAGCTATGTTTATAAGTTGTATACAAATCATAAATGAAATTCATGTTTAGACTTGGGTCCCGTCCTCAAGATATCTCATTATGTAGAGGTAAATATTTAAAAATACAAAATCCAAAACACTTTTGGGCCCAAGCATTTCAGGTAAGCCAAGATGTATTGCTAACACACTTTAACACTTTAACACCTGAATAATCATTAAAATGGAGTCAATGGAAATTGCTGATGACTAATTTCTAAAATGTTGTTGGGAGTCTAGATGTGACCCATGATCAATGGGAAGGAGAGGAAGGACAGAAGGAAAGGGGAGCGAGGAAAACCCAGGATATTTCAAGGAAGAGTTTGGATGCAAGACCATCAATGTAGAACTAAAATCAAAACAAAAAACACCTCTAGAAGGTTTCCAAAATGTATTTGATTACTTACACAATGCTCCTGTTGATGCAGCCCAGAAGAACTGCATTGGCTTATTCCAAACTAAGTCAACACAGAGTGCACCATTAATGGAAGCAGACATATGTATTTGTATATGTGCCTTAAAGTCTTCAAAACTTATGGTGACTTCATGAATTTCATAGGGATTTGTTTGGCAAGGAATACTTGGAGGTGGTTTTGCCAGTTATTTCCCTTGAATTACAGTAATAGCACCTGGTATTTCTTGGTGGTCTCCCATCCAAGTACTAATATTTATTTTTATTTCAAATTCTAAGCTGAGTTGACCCTGCTTGGTTTCCACCATTAGAGAGACTCTGGCGTCTGTAGGGTATTAAGCTTCTGGCTATATGATAGCCATTTTTGCTTCCCTGTGTTAAGAGATTAAGTTCATCTGGTTTATTTCCCATCATTTGCATTTGCATTTGTGTGTGTTTGTTTGTGTGCCTTCAAGTTGTCTGTCAACCTATGGAGACCCCATGAATTTCAAGGGTTTTCTTAGGCAAGGAATCATCAGAGGTGTTTTTGCCATTTTCTTTCTTTGAAATACAGCCTAACAGCACTGGGTATTTGTTGGTGGTCTCCCAACTCTACTTAGATCCCAAAACCAGACAGGAGCTGGTGCTTTATGTGTGTGTGTTTCTGCATTGCCTGTTGACTTATGGCAACCCCATTAATTAGTATTAATAATATAATAATAATACTTTTATTTATACCCCGCTTTTTGCCGTAGCAATGAAAGCGGCTTACAAAATTTCACTGTGTTTTCTTAGGAGTTTATCACATGGGAGGAATTTCTCTCAATTTCGAAAGAAATGGAAGTGAGGCCAGTTCGGAATTGAGTAAATTCGCTAGTTCAGCTAATTTACTTGATTGCGTATTGACACTGCATTGCGTTCAGAACTGCCGAAATTGCCTCCCAGTGCCCAAAATTACATGTGATAGTTTCTCACGCAATCACGCGAAACCTCATGATTGCGTTCAGAAGGACTTCCCTTTGCCCAAAAATGTGTGTGATCAGCTTTTACGCAATCACGCAAAACCCCATGGACTCTTTCATACGAGGCTAAATTGGAAGTATAATTTAAGGTCAATTCGAATGCAATCATGGGTTTTACGTTATTGCGAATTAACTCTTTGCATGCAAATTCGGGCAAGAGGGAAGCCAATTTGAATGCAATCATGGGTTTTACGTTATTGCGAATTAAAGCTTCGCATGCAAATTCGGGCAGGAGGGGGTTATTTTCGGGTAATGGGAAGTAATTCCGAACGGAGCAGGGGTTCATGTAAATTTGCTAAACAAGCGAATTTACATGAATCCGCATTGGCTCCATTCGGAGTTGGGAGAAATTCCTCCCCGTTTGAAAGAGTCCCATGATTGCATTCAGATTGCCATTGGATTATACTTCCAATTCCCTTTGTGTGATAAACTCCTATTATAGCCAAGGAATACTCAGAGGTGGTTTTGCCATTTCCTCTAAAATAAAAGCCAGCAGCACCTGGTATTCCTTGGCAGTCTCCCATCTGAAGACTAACCAAGGCTGACCCTGCTTTATTGTCTGCTTGCCAGACAATAAAAGGGGCCTTGATCCACATCCTTCATTGCTTGGATGAGGTCTATATACTTCTGGTCTAAAGTGTTATTGCTTAGCAGGCATTTCCAGAAGGAAACAGCAGTGTTACAATGTTGCAGCAAAAACAAACCCAGCATCTTAGATTAAAAAGGATCCAAAGGGACACCTAGTCATCTTGGCAGTGCCAAATGCTTGCAACACCTTATGGAGAAACATATATAGCTTATGGCTGGGTGACCAACTGAGTGGGTCCAGGGGCCAATAGGCTTTCTGTGTGGTTTTCAAAAACAGATATTTTTTCCTGTTAGATAATGCAGGGGTAGGGTCAGCATGGTATTGTGGCTTGAGTGTTGGATTAGGACTACAAGAGACGAAGGTCTGAATCCCTGCTGTGCCATGGAAAGCCCTTGGGCAAGTCATAATAATAATAAATGAAATAAAAACTTTATTTATATCTCGCCTTTCTGTCCATGACAATCTGGGCTTCTTACAATTAAAAAATGCAAAAAACAAACAAACAAACAAACAAACAAACAGCTTCATTTATATACCACTTATATATGCCTAAGCAGTGTCTAAGCGGTTTACAACTGTAAGCTACTTGCCCCCAACTATCGGGGTACTCATTTTAGCAACCTCAGAAGGATGCAAGCCTGAGTCGAGCTTGATCCCTTTTGCTGGTCTTGAACTCGCCACCTTAGTGTTTTGAGTGAGTGGCTGCAGTACAGGCATTTAACCACTGCGCCATACATACAAAACCATATACCCCAATTATTCCCATATAGTGTACATAACAATTGAGAGCCAGTGTAATGTTGTGGTTTGAATGCTGGACTAAGACTCTGGAGACCAGGGTTCAAATCCTTTTGCGCTTTCACAGTCATGGACAGGTTAATGGAAATCTACTGGGTGACCTTGGGCAAGTGAGTCACACTCTCTCAACCTCAGAGGAAGACAACTTACAAAAATGAAAAACATACAGAGAAAAACTGACATCTCTAAAAATGTACAGAAGAGAACATTTGGTTAAGCTATTGTGACTCTGGAGACCAGGGTTCGATTCCCCTCTCGGGACCTTAGGCAAGTCCCACACGCTCAGCCTCAGGGGAAGATAATGGCAAATCTCCTCTGAACAACTCTTGCCAAGGATTGCTTTTGGGTCACCATTAATTGGAAATGACTTGAAGGCACACAACAAAATGGTGAAGAAAGAGAGCTAGCATGGCGTAGTGGTTTGAATGTTGGATTGCAACTCTAGAGACCAGGGTTCGATTCCCAGCTTGGCCATGAAACCCACTGGGTGACCTTTGGGGAGTTACATGCTCTCAGCCTCTCCAGGGAAGGCCGTAGCAAACCTCCTGTTAGCAAATCTTTCCAAGAAAACCCCATGATCAGTTCAAGTTGGGAATGACTTAAAGGCACACAAAACCAACAGTGTGTCTAGTTTTGAAATTCCACAGTGAACAGTGGAAAATATGTGCCTGGGCATAACTGCTGAAACACAGTGCATGAAACATGCACAGCTCTGCGCATGAGGAAGGGTGGAACTGCTCAGGAACCCGGGTGTTACACAGACAGACCCTGCGGGAACACAATCAGGAGATGTTTATCGTCGCACACACACAAAGTCAGGAAATGGATACCATCACACCACTAAAAAGAGGGGAGGAGAAGGTTTGGGGCTTTGGGAAGGAAACAGGGCAGCTGTCACACTGCAGAGGGACTTCCTTTGGGGGCCTCCACTAGCCCAGGGTGGCCGACAGCTGCACTCCAAGGAGGATCTGAGAGCTGCACTTTGTTGATGCCGACCTTGGATTTCGGGTGTCAGAACTTAGCATGAAATCGACAACCACAACCTCAGAGGAAGGGACAACTTGGCTGCTTGCATGCCTTCCTTCCTGCCAACCAGCCAGTAGCTGTTCTTCTTCTTGCTTTAAGGCCTATATATGGAATTTGCTTTGAAAGCTGGGCTGAATCTTTTGGATGGAGCCAGCTGCCAGGATGGTGTAGTGGTTTCAGCGTTGGATTATGACCCTGAAGACCATAGTTCAAATCCTGGCTCGGCCATGGAAAACCACATTATTTTCTACAGTGTAGATGTACCTTTGAAGACTAGTTTGAGCATTATTGTGATTATCACACGGGGGTTATACCGTCCTTGTCCCATTCCTGTTCTGTACTACCCATGGTATCATGGGAAGGACTTTCAGATAACGTTGCACAAATCCTGTCATCAACCCATCCGAAAAGCATAATTGACTGCGATTGAGCAAAAGACTTTCAAATGACGTCACACAGATTCTGTCATTAACTCATCATTAAAGCAGCAGTGGCTGGCATTTTGTATCAATTGAAGCTCACGTTATTGCAATGCGGCTTTAATGACGGATTAATGGCGGGATTGGTGCTACGATTTGAAAGACTTTTTGCACTTTCACAGGTTAATGACGGGATAAGGACAGTGGAGTGATCTCATCTCTATCCCATCTCTGTGTGATAATCTCCCAAGATCAGAGTTCAAATCCTGGCTCAGACATGGAAACCCACTTTCAGAGGATGGTAAAGGCAAACCGCTTGTGAGGACACTTGCCAAGAAAACCCCATGATAGGTTTGCCTTGGACTTCATAACTGGAACTGCAACCTGACGAAATGGGGCACTGATTTTTCTCTTGTGCAAAATGCTGAAAATCGTTAGCATTTGGCATTGTTGCTGCTATATGCCTCTAACGGTGCATTGGTTGTTGCTGCTGCTGTTGTGTGCCTTCAACTTGTTTATGACTTCAGGTGACCCTAAATCAGGGTGACCAGATATCCTCACTGCAAAGGAGGGCAAGGCATTGCAAAATGATGATGATAACGGCCTTCCAGATATTTGTTGGACTGCAAATCACACGATCCCTAGCCAATCCCAAGAGAGAAATATGGAGGGCAGAACCAAAGTAAAGCAAAAAACACTCATATAAATGTAAATTCATGCTTTTGAGACATGCTTAAAATGGAGGACATTTTGAAATCCCTCGTGGACTGAATGCTGAAATGTAGGACATGTCCTGGAAAGGAGGATATCTGGCCACCCTACCCTAAGGTTCACCCTGCCCTAAGGCAACTTTATCAAGGGGGGTTCTGGGCACTTTTCATCAGAGGGGTTATGCCACTGTCACCCTCTGAGGCTGAGAGAGTGTGATTTGCCCAAGGTCACCCAGTGGATTTCCATGGCTGAGCAGGGATTTGAACTCTGGTCTGCAAAGTTATAGTCCAACATTTATACACGCAGGCCCTACAAAGGTGCATCAATATCATAGAAAACAATGCAGTCTGACCCCACTTTTAAGTGCTGCTGATTTATCCTACAGACTCCTGGGATTTGTAGTTTTACAAGGTCTGCCATGCAGTGCTGCTGCCTCATGAAACTACAAATCCTAGGATTCTGTAGGATGGAGACCTGGCAGTTAAAGTGGTGTCAAACTGTATTATTTCTACAGTGTAGATGCACCCTAAGTCTGGGTTTTCTTTGCAAACCTTATCTAGAATAAATTTCTCATTGCAGTCTTCTGAGGCAGTATTTTTAGTTACTTTCCCAAGTTTTAAAAGGAAAGAAGCACACTGACAGGAATTTTCCAAGTCTGATGCCATTCTCTTACCAATCCTAAAGCTGTATATTCAAAACACTAAATATTGTTAGCGTTTCGAATTGTCAGCCAGTTAGGAGAAAGATCCCACCCATTTGGTTAAATTAATTACCAGCTATTATTGTTGTTGTTGTTTTATTATAATTATTATTATTATCCCAACTTTTTCCCCAGCATGGCACTAAAAGTAGCTTAGAACTGTTAAAACAAATATAGCTACAGTAATAACTTCACAGACACAAAAAATTAACAAACAATTAAATTATCTTAAAATTGCAATCCGTTACAAATATAAATCAACAAAAACAACAAGAAGTAGTTAAAAACCCACAGGATACAAAAATTATAAAGCAATTATACTATGCTAAAATTATAATCAGTTAAAGATAGAAACCATTAAAAACAAAAGAATTAATTAGGATTAAATCATGGTCTTCTCGACTGTGAATCCCAGCATTCTTCACCACTGTTTAGGTTGGCTAGGGATTCTGTGATTTGCAGTCCAACAAACATCTGGAAGGCATCATCATCATCATCATCATCATTGTCATCATCAATATATTGTTGTGTGCTTTTAAGTATTTTGTATTTTTGATCCCTTTGCTTTGTAATCCACCTTGATTCCGCAAGGAAAAGGGGGAATATAAATGATGATGATGATGATGATGATGATGATGATGATGTCATTTCTGCCTATCATGGAGTTCTCTGGGGCTGAGAGTGTGTGACTTGCCTAAGGTCACTCAGTGGGTTTCCATGACTGGGCAGGGACTTGAACCCTAATCTCCAGAGTCCTAGGCTGCACTGGCACTGCTGAAATGATTTGGTTTGACACCGCTTTAACTGTCAAGGCTCAGTTCTAAGGAATTCTGGGATTTGTAGTTTTGTGAGATATTAAGCCTTTTGTGTCAGACAGCTTTGGTGTCACAATAAACTGTCATTCCCAGGATTCCATAGCATTCAGCCATAGCAGTTATTGTGGTGTCAAACCAGATTATCTTTGCCATACAGATGCAGCCTAGGGAGTTTATCACATGGGAGGAATTTCTCTCAATTGCGAATAGAGCCAATTTGCAATTACGTGAATTTGCTAGTTTAGTGAATTTACAGTATGTGAAATCTGATTGTTTTTGGAATGCATTCAGAATGACTTCCCATTTCCTGAAAATGACCCCCCATTGCCCGAAATTGCGTGAGATACTCTAATACTCAATAATGTGAAACCCCATGATTGCGTTTGGAATGACTTCCCATTGCCCAAAATTGCGTGAGATACACTCATTCGCAATAACATGAAACCCCATGATTGCATTCGGATTGCCATTGCATTATACCCCAAATTCCGTCATATGATAAACTGCTAGGACTCTGGTTAGGGTTTGATTCCCTGCTCAGTCATGGAAATCCACTGGGTGACCTTGGACAAGTCACACACACTCAGCCCCAGAAAACCGCATGAGAAGGCGGAAATGACTTGAAGGCACACAACAACAACAACAAGCACTATACCACCCTGGCAATAAAGTTTCTGTCCCAACTGTTTCACAGTCTGGGACTCGAGGCAGATTGCAAAAATTAAAACATACAGTTGGATGTACGTATCCACAAATTCTTTATCCACAGATTCAGCAACCCCACAGCTTGGAAATATATATTTGTTAGCGATTATATAAAATGGCGTAGTAAAATGGTGTCCCTTATATAAAATGACAAAATTGAGGTTGGCATTTTTGAATATATATATTTTAAGGGAAACCATTTCACTATGCCATTCTATATAGTGGCAAACAAATTATTAAAACCAGTACAGTTTAAAAACTGCATAGTAAGAAAAACTACATACAGTGGGTGTTTTGTATCCACTGGGTTTTGGTTCTATGACCCTCCATTGATACCAAAATCCGCGGATACTCAATTGCCATGAAATACAATGGCACAGTAGAGTGGTGTCCCTTATATAAAATGACAGAAATCAACATTTGCTTTTTGGAATTTATATACTTTTTGAAGATTTTGAAGCCATGGATGCTTGAATCCGTGGATAAAGAATCCATGGATATGGAGGGCCAA
>JAOEGL010000007.1:51591606-52114106 GCA_034509955.1 Urosaurus nigricauda
TTAAACAGTGTACAGGATGCTCCAATACACATCATATGTGAACTTGCCACAAGCCTCACTTTAAAAATCAGTATGCGCCATTCCTCCAAAAAGAAAAGAAAAGAAAAGAAAACCCACCAACCTTGCTGTGCAGGCTTGATAGATTGGAGATATACCTGGATCTCTCTCATTCATGGCTTGCATTGGAGGGCTTCCCTATGACATCTGTAGCCATCTTTCTCTGTTGTTGCTATGAGGCTAAAAGAATAACTGCTAAATCCCATAGCTAGTCCCAGCTGGAGTAAACCCCTTGAATCAATAAGATGTACGTCAGGGTTGCCTTATATCTCATTCATTCATTGAATCGACTTTAGTTGGGATTAACAATTGGCTATAGATTGGTGATGTGTACACTTAAAGAGTTATCTCTCTTTAAATTTAGTTTGAAATTTAGTTTCAACTGGTTATAGATCTGTAATGTGTACCCTTAAAGAGTTATGTCCATTTAAATTTAGTTCCAAATTTAGTTTCAATTGGTTATAGATTGACAATGTGTACACTCAAAGAGTTATATCCATTTAGTTTCAAATTTAGTTTCAACTGATTATAGATATGTAATGTGTACTCTCAAAGAATTATATCCACTTAAATTTAGTTTCATATGTCATTGTTGTTCAGATCATATCTGACTTATGGGGACCCCAAGGCAAACCTATCGCAGGGTTTTCTGGGGCTGAGAGTGTGTGACTTACCCAGGGTCACTCAATGGGTTTCCATAGCTGAGCAGTGAATTGAACCCTAATCTCTAGAGTCATAGTCCAACGTGCAAACCACTACTCCATGTTTCCTTCTCACCTCATATGTCATATGTCCTAAATATGAAAACAGTGAGTCTGCTTGTCTGTGTCCCAGTCATCCAAGTGACCAATTTGCAAAGTAGGCCACAAGTTTGTCCATTTTACAGATGTTTAAGGAAAGGGCAATATGGTGTACTGGTTTGAGTGTTGCACTAGGGCCCTGGAAAACCAGGGGTCAAAACCTCACTCAGCAAAGGAGACTTACTGGGTGACCTTGAGCAAGTCACTCTATCTCAGCCTCAGAGGAAATCAAGGGAAAACCCTCTCTGGACAAATTCCGCCAAGAAAAACCTATGATACTCTTGTCATAAGTCAGAAATTAATTGAAGGCACACAACATCAACAAACTAACACAGTTTTTTTAACCCACCTGGATCCACAGGGAGAGGCGGGATATAAATAACAATTATTATTATTATTATTATTATTATTATTGATATCCACTGGGTCTGGTTCCAGGATTCCCCATGGATACCAAAATCAGTTGATGCTGAAGTCCCATTAAATACAATGGCATAGTAAAATGAAACATCAAGGTTTACTTTTGGGAATATATATATATATGAGAGAGAGAGAGAGAGAGAGAGAGTATTTTCAAACTCTGGAAGGTTGAATCCGTGGATAAAGAATCCATGGATATGGAGGGTCCACTGTATCTTTATTCCTGGAAACCAAACTGTATGATGAACAGCCCAGGGAGCTGAGTGTGTTTAGCTTGGAGATGAGAAGGTGGGGAGATGACATGATAGCCGTCTTTAAATATCTGAAAGATTGATATGTAGAGGAGGGAATGAGCTTGTTTTCTGTTGCTCGAGAAACTAGAACATGAACTAATGGATTCAAATTGCAAGAAAAGAAATTCTTCCTAAATATTAGGAAGAATGTCTTGACTGTAAGAGCTGTTTGACGGTTGAATTGACTGTCGTGGAGGGTGGTGGAGTCTCCTTCACTGGAGACCTAGAAAGAGTGGTTAGATGAGCATCTTTCAGGAATGAACTAGACATTCTTTATGGCCCCCTCCTAAAATTCTCTGGTTATATGTATCTTTTATTTACTCTAAGGATCTGTATACTGTCTTTTGGTAAAAGTGCTTCTTTAGGATGCCCTCTGTTTTAACTGAAATCTTTCTTCGCTTTTGGCCCATCAACAACAACAAGGCGATTGCGTTTGTGGTTAGGGGATTTTGCAAAGCAAACAGCTCTCCATGACGAATCAGTAGGCTGGGCAGATGTAAGGTTTGTTGTGTTTAGGTTTTTCCCTTGCTTCTGGTGCAAGCTGCTATTTGCGAGGAAGAAAAGGCAAAAGCAAAATCTTTTGATTGGGCCCACTGGCTGTCTTTAGCAGAAGTTCATGTAAATATTCAGGCTGTTGTCTGTTGCTGTTGTGTTTCTGTGCGCCTTCAAGGCATTTCTGACTTATGGTGACCCTAATCCAAGCCTATCACAGGATTTTCTTGGCAAGATTTGTTTTTCCTCTGAGGCTGAGAGAGTGTAAGTTACTCAAGGCGGCATGCTCAGTGGGTCTCCATGGCTGACCAGGGATTCGAACTTTGATCTCCGTAGTCTAATGCTCAAATCACTGCACCATACTGGCCCCAAATCATTCAGGCTACCAGAGTGATAAAGGATTCTGTGTTGACTATAAAGTTTATACACAACCCCCCCCATCCCAATTGCTACAAATAATGTCCAAATGGTTCAAATTCTTATTTTCTCTTGCACAAAAATGGTGACATATATATTTATCAGTCTTATAGGATGAGGTTGGAGTTCTATGTGGATCCAGAGATCAATTTCTTTGTCTATAAAATGATATTATTATTATTATTATTATTATTATTATTATTGCTACTACTACTATGATTATTATTAACTTAATTTGGAACTCAAGTTGGCTTACAACAGTTAAAACAAAGATAATAAAGAAGTCCTAGCATGCAAAAGTTAAAAAGCAATTAAACCATCATGTAATTAAAACCAGTTAAAAGCACAAACCATTAACAACAACAATCAATAAAAATCCTTTTTTATCCATTGTACAAGGCCTGTTCCCCCCCCCTTTTTTTTTAAAATAGATTCTCAAAGGCCTTTTGGAATAAAAATGGTTTTATCTGTTTGAGGAAAGATAGTAGTGAGGGGGAAGGGGGTTCCAAAGCCTGGGAGCAACCACCAAGAAGACCCTCTGCTGTGTTCCTGCCAGAAATACCTGTGAAAGTGGTGGGACAAAGAGTAAGGCCTCCTTAGAAGAACTCAAAACTAGGGCAGGCTAACATGGGAGAGTACAGTCCTTCAAATAACCTGGATGCGAGCTAAATAATCCCAAGGTCCAGCATGGTGTAATGGTTGCGCATTGGATTAGGACACTGGGGCAACAGGGTTTGAATCCCAGCTCAGCCATGGAAACCCACTGTGTGACTATGGGAAAGTCACACACTCTCAGCCTCATTGGATGACCATGGCAAGCCTCTTCTGAACAAATCTTGCCAAGAAAACCCTACAATACGTTCACCCTAGCATCGGCATAGTCAGGAATAGCTTGAAGGCACACCACCACCACCACCACCACAAGAAGAGCTATATAATATTAAGCTCCACGTATCATCATAAGGAGTAGACATGTAAAAGAATAGTCTACTCCTTGGTGAAAAGTGATCTGTAGACTGAAATACTGGGATAATTGTCTTCTAGAACAAATGAATCATATTTAACTCGGGTAACTTCCATATTAGAAGCAAAATATTACAGGCATAAATGCATATGATAGTACTTATTATTATAATACGCTATTACTACTTTTTATTACATATCACTAATCCATAAATGCATTTTCATCACTGGACTATAACATCAAGGGAGAGTGTTCTTGTATGAACAGACAAAGACAAAACAAAACTAGTTAGGGATCTTTCATGTTGGGTCACTTCACCTCCAACTGTACCTTTCCTTCCTTCCTTCCTTCCTTCCTTCCTTCCTTCCTCTTTTCACCTTTATGAAGACCTTTCAGCTGGGAAAGCCAGTCTTATCTATCCAATGCAACCAGGAGATGGTTCACACCGCACAATTATAGTGTTATGATTCGACTTTAACTAGGGAATGCTATGGAATCCTAGGAGTTGGAGTTTAGGGTGGTGGTTGTTGTTTCCAACTTATGGCAAACCTCATCAAACCCATCATGAGGTTTCCTTGGCAAAATTTGTTCAGAGGAGGTTTGCTATTGCTTTCCCCTGAGGCTGAGAGAATGTGACTTACTCAAGGTCATCCAGTGAGTTTCATGGCTGAGCAGGGAATTGATACCTGGTCTAAAGAGTCCTAGGCCAGCACTCAAACCACTATGCGATACTGGCTCTCTGCAGTTTAGGGAGGGAATACTTAAAATTCTCAGGCAGAGATCTCTGGTGACTCACCAAAGGACAAGCCTCAGGAATTCCACAGAACAGAGCCATGGCAGTTAAAGTGGAATTGAAGCACTATAATTGTGTAGTTTAAAATGGTCCCAGGCCATGGGTTGCTGTGAGCAGGATTGGGGCTGTCGTCTGTAAAGTAAGGAGAGTAAACCCAGTGAATGAATTGTTAGATGATGAGTCAACACATAGACAGATCCAATTGATTTAATAGGTCCACTCTAGTTGGAACTAATAATAGGATTCACAGAGTGTATTTGCATGCAGAATTAATGCAGTTTGCCACCATTTTAACTGCCATGGCTCAATGCTATTCAATTCTAGGATTTGTACTTTTGTGAGATCTTTAGCCTTCTCTCTCAGGGAGCTCTGGTGCCACAACAAACTGCAAATCCCAGGGTTCCATCGGATGGAGCCATGGTAGTTAAAGCAGTGTCAGACTACATTAATTCTGCAATGTGACTGCAGCCGTAGTCTCTGAAATCTCCCCTAGGCAGTGGGAGCTATGCTCCTTAAAAAAGAGAAACTTTCTCAAACTCTGTTAGAGGCTTTTTCTTTTATTCCAGATTCTGGACAGTTCATGTACTCTATATTTATGGCAAGGCATGTTTTGCTTCCTGGATTGCAGCATGCACCCCCTTTCCCTTAATTTCTGGTGTTTGAGTTGGAGGGTTTTTAATTTGAAACTGTGGTTTTATCATATGGTTTGATAAACCAGGAATAGGGAGGATCACATCTTTTTTTCAAAGCTCTGTTCCCATGTGCATTGACAGGGGTGTAAGCTCCCTCAAATTCATTAGGATCAAGGACAGATGAGAGCGTAATGTTTAATATTTCAAAAAACAAAGGGCGAACCTCACTGAAAACCAGCTCAGTTTGCTGGCAAGCATAGAAAGTGAGAAGACAAGGCCTGCATTTGGAAAGGAAAGAATAGACCATATTCTGTACAGGATGGCACTTTAGTATTCATTTGGAGGCAATAGTGTTCCAGAGTTGCTCATACAAGATTGTGATCATAGCAGGATTTTTGCTTTATAGGAATAGTTCAGCCTATGAGGGGCAAAAAAAAAGTACAGTACAAAATACAGTATTTCCACACACACCCAAACATATTGTGCAAACCAAACTAAAATAACCAGAGCAGATAGATAAACAGGGAATATAACTTTCATTTCTTATCTAAAGAATCTATACCTTTCTTTTTCCTAATTTTCTTGTTGTGTCCCATAAAGGTAATTTGTAGGATTGGTATCTTGGTGTCCCAAGACTCGTTTGGCAGCTTTAGACATAATGACTTGGAAACTTGTGATATACATCTGAATGCAACCAGATGTTACATTTAACTATCAACCGTAGTTAATATCCCCCCCCGCCACCTTAACATATTTTAACAATGTGTAGCAAGAACAGTGAATATTAGTTCACTGTCACAAAGTGTCAGAGGTTCATTGAAATGTCTTTGAAGATCAGTTTTATGTTATATTGGTTCCTAAAATGGGAGATTAGACGAAGTGCAGAAATCTGTTTCTTGTGTACGTCTCACTAATGGTGTACCAACTACCATGAATCTCAACTGATATATGCTAGAAAGTGGTGGGTTTTTAAGGATACAGGCTGAGTCTCTCTTCTCTGGAATGCCGAAATCTGAAATATTCCAAAATCCAAAAATATCCAGATGGGTGCTGAGATGACACCTTTGATTTCTGGTGGTCCAGTGTACACAAACTTTGCTTCATGCACCAATTTATTTTAAAAATTGTGTATAACATTACTAAATGTGTAAAAAGTGTGTTTGAAAGATAAATGAATTTCATGTTTGGAAAAAGTCATCTTTTTTTTAAGCGATGATTAATTTGTTGAAACAACTATATGTGCATTTTGTACTCTTCACCCTAAATCTACCACCTACAAGTAATATCTGCTAATATGAGTTTGGCTACATGTCCTTCCCCTTGTAGATTTGACTGGGTTTATCCAAGGCATGGCTAAGGAAATCAGAGTCTCCTTCTGTAACTCCTTAATAACGGAAGCTATTACCCATTTTATTTTACAATGTATGTAATAATTGTTCTGATACAGTTGGCCCTCTGTATCCACCGATTTTTTTTAATCCACAGATTCAACCATCCATGGCTTCAAAATACTCAAAAGTAATATACATTTCGATAGCAAATTTTGATTTTGTCATTTTATATAAGGGACACCATTTCATTGTACCATTGTATTTCATTGAACTTGAGCATCCACGGATTTTAGTATCCATAGGGTTTCCTGGAAGCAAACCCCAGCGGATACCAAGGGCCCACTGTATTAGCATTTTTGACACGGATGACAGGATCATTGCCTTTGGAAAAGCTGTGTCTCTTATGGAAAGATTGTAACAAAGATGTAACTTTTAGAACTGCTGCAGTCTTGGCTTTGGCCTTATACTTGCAGGCAAAGACCAAAGGTGATATTAAAATATATATTTGTATAACGTCTGTTTGCTAATTACGATACAGTTTTGACAGATGGACTAATCCGTTAAACCAAAACCCCCAATGGATTCATGTTTGAAAGTCATGCATAAAAGTAATCTGCAGTTTTGGGAAGGCTTCTGCTTCATGGGATACCCAAATCCATCGGATATTTTGTTTCATCAGAGCCTAAATGTGTGCCATGTTCATGATATTATTAGTCTCCATGTCTTGCAAATGATGTAATTAATTATCATGGAGAATGGGGGGAAGTATATACTCTCCAGGCAGTATGGTGTAATGGTTTGAGCATTGAACTAGGACTCCAAGAGTTCATCCTCTTTCAACCATGGAAAGCCTTTCGTAAATCACCTCCTCTGAACAAATCTTATTGAAGTCTAATCTGCACTGCAGAAATAATGCAGTTTGACACCACTTTGACTGTCATGGCTCAATGCTAAGGGATTCTGGGATTTATATTCTTGGGAGCTATGTAGCCTGCTCTGTCAGAGAGCTCTGATGCTACCACAAATTACAAATCCCAGAAGTTTATAGCAGTGAGTCCTGGCAATTAAAGTGTTGTCATACTGAATTAATTCTGCTTTGAAGATTAGACCTGAGAAAGCCCTACAATAGATTTACCCTCTGGTCACTGTAACACCAAAATACTTAAAGGCACACAGCAACAACATACTGACTCATGTTTTTGGGTTTGCTCCGTGAGGGTGGCAGCATTAAATCGGTAGTCCATGTGCTGCTATTTTATCCTTTTTACAGGGATATGAAGAGGGGACTGAGCTCCTCCCTCTCTTGACATCTATGGCCAGGGCATTTGTTAGATTTTGTATATCCTTTCTTTTAGCAGACTAAGATAATAGCTATGTTTGCAAAATTTATAGTGAGTGCTGTTAAAATAGGATTGAACATGGTTTTCCAAGTCCTGATTTTATGTATAGCTTTCAGGATGCTTTGCATTGTATGTTATATGGGTTTCATTTAACCCAGATGGCTGATGAACATTGCAAAATTGTAATTTTTAACTTTATTAGAATACCATGTTTACACAGTATAATAATGGCTTATGGCTGATGTAAATGAAGGATCTATCTGTCTGTCTATCTATCTGCCATATAGCTTAAGCTTTCCTGTAACATGACTGCAGGGAAAAAACAACAACCAACAATTAGTATTGGGAGGGGGTCTTTCCATTAATAGGAACAGGAGATCTTCTGCTCCCCAATTTAAAAAAATCAGTTTTATTAAACATTCAGCAAAGAAAGGACGTTTCAAGCTTCTCCGTTCCAACCACATCAGTATTGACAATGATTGCCAAATAAACCTCTGTTTCTATACCAGGTGTTCAATCTTTATTATTTTTAAAAGATATCCTTTGTGATTATTAGTAATATTGTTTGTGTAACATTAGGCCTTGAGGCATTGCTTAAAAATAATAGGCAAACTTTACAATAAGTGTATTCATTTTGCTAATAAATGCATTTTTGAACAAAAAGGCAGAGTCCACCCAACTGTGCAGGAGGTGGAGAAAAGACTAAAGAAATCAGCACAGGCTTAACTGAATTTCTTTGCTTTCCTTGGGTTTAATGCTCTGGCCACCCTGGTTTATTTATGATTATTCCAAAAGAAATGAAGCCTAAATGTAATCATTGGTCTCTATTTGAGCAGAACTTCCAATTCCGTTTGTCCTATTTGTTGGCTCACCTTCCAATAATTAATTCAATGGTTTTCCTCTCGTTGGGATTAATTAATAGGATTTTGGCTGAAGAGTGTCAGAAATACGGCCAGATGGGTTAACGCAGCTTTCAGCAAGAGACAGAGCGAGTCAAACATTGTATAGTAAAATACAGATCATACCGTTTAATAAAATACAGATTTATCTCCCTGACATGACCAGAGAGAAATTCCTCGACTGTTTCAGTGGTAATTAAATGGCGAGGAGGGAGAACTGTTTCTCCTTTCTTGAAAGAAAGAATGGGAAAAGTTCCTCCTTCATCTGAATGAGTGTGTACAGAATAATTGGCCTCGAAGACCGTTGTGTTTAATGCAACCCAGGTCTCTCTCTTTCTTTTGCGCTTCTTCTCTTTCGTACAACAGCGGCTGGAGGATAAAGAACAGCTTCTTGAGTTTCGGAACTGGAAGTATGACATTAGTTACTGCTAAATTATTGCACCGCAAAGCTACAGTTTAATAAACATCCTTAGCTTATTTTGAGTAACTCTTACACTAAAGTGCTGCGTGTCGCAAACTAAAGTAGCTCCCATTCAGTTAATGGGATTTGTTTAAGTGTTGGGGACTTGCCTTTCAGCTGTTAAATCAATGGGAGAAGCCTAGTTGGGACATGCCATTGGATTTTGTGGGTTGTGCTGGAAATGGAACATTGTTGTGGTTGTTGTGTGCCTTCAAGTTGTTTCTGACTTATTGGGACCCTAAGGCGAAACTGTCATGGGGTTTTCTTGACAAATTTCTTCAAAGGGGGTTTGCCTTTGCCTTCCTCTGAGGCTGAGAGAGTGTCACCCAGTGGGTTTCAGGGCTGAGAAGAGATTTGAACCCAGTGTCTCTTCAGTCATAGTCCAACGCTCAAACCACTATGCCAGATTGTCTGTCTTATAACGTGTGTATGTATGCTGTGTGCCTTCAAGTAATTTCTGACTTATGGTGACTCTGTTTTTGTAATTTCTGACTTATGGTGATCCTGGGGTTTTTTGTGGCAAGATTTGTTCAGAGGAGGTTTGCCATTGCCATCCCCTGATACTGAGAGAGTGTGACTTGCCCAAAGTCATCCAGTGGGCTTTATGGCTGAGCTGGGAATCAAACCCTGGTCTCCAAAGTTGTAGTCCAACATTCAAACCACTACGCCTTGCTGGCTCTCATGTAAGGCTATTTAAAAAAAAAATCATTTCAAAGTTTAGGGTTCCAGTTCTAAGCCCATTTTACAAATCTTCCAATGTAACATATGAAAATTGGGTCAAGCAACATCAGAATGTGGTCAAGATGGCAAATATTATGAGCGAGGAAGAGCACACAAGATAGGAGAGGGTGCAACAGGTTGCTTTTGCCTGAGCCGACTGAGAAGAGCATAATTCTACCTCCTGCTTTCCTCCACCAAGGTGCAAAGTTAAGGGAATGCAAATTGTCTTTGCATTTTGAATTCAGCTTGCACCAATGGAAATAAGCAAGGTTGAAAGGAAGAAGAGAGAAACTGGGACATTTTAAGAGCAGCTGAAAAAATGGGACGATAGAGGGTTAATGAGAATTGTCTCTGCCATGTTGGGACTGTTGGAGGGCATGCATTTCAAAGGTGAAAACCTGGACATCTACAGTCAAGCAACATCAAATTGTGGTTAAGATGGCAAAACTTGCTGATGAGGAAGAACACAGAAACTAGGAGAAGCAGCAGCAGTTTGCTTTTGCCTGGGCCTACTTTCACTCTCTCCTTTCTTTGTCCATTGCTGACTTAATGGAGTGCAAACTTCCTCTGCAATTTGAATTCACTTTGCAGCATTTGAAGTAGCCTGAGAACAAAGGTGGAAAGTGGGAGAAGAAGAGAGAAACCGGGACATTTTAAAAGCAGCGGAGAAAGTGTGATGACAGAAGATTAACCAGGATTGTCTCTGCCAGACTGAGACCGTTGGAGATTATGATTTTTACTTCCAAGCAAATTCCACAATTTGGAGTTTAGCTGAAAAAAGGCACCCGTTTTGAATTTGTTTCAATGCACAGAAATCAGATATAATTAAGCATGATTGGCTGGAACGTACTTAGGATATAAATCAGCATATGTTACTCCATGTAGCTACAGAGGGGGTTGCAAAATGAAAATTTGTCTCCCAAATAATAATTCTGCCTTCCTATTCTCCACCAGAAATATTCCTTCAGCCCTTAAATTTCTAGCCTTGCAGAGAGCAAGGCACTGAAAATTGTTCACACCTGGAATTTTTATGTTTGCTGTGTTCACATTCCTTTAATGCTTTTCTTTTGGTTTTGAAACTCTATTTCCAAATGTTGAACTAAGGTCTTACGTTAACTGCAATGTTAGACATTTTGGCCCTGAAAAAAAAAATCATGCAGGGGTGGGGGCAGAAGAATTGGCATTTTGGGGGGGGGGGGGTCAATGCCTCTCCCAACTATGGATTTTTCCTCTCCCAACTATGCCTTGCATTAGTTGTGAGTAACTCCCATCTAGGATTTTCATTTTAATGCCCTCTGGTATTTCATAGATGAAAACTGGGACACGTGTAGCTAAGCAAAACTGGAATGCAGTCAAGATGTCAAAAGTTATGGAAGACTGCATGAGCTATTTGATGATGCTGCAGTTTGCTTTTGCATGAACCTACTGGGAAAGACAAAAACAAAACAAAAACAGCTTCATTTATATACCGCTTCATACCGCCTAAGGAGTGTCTAAGCAGTTTACAACTGTAAGCTACTTGCCCCCAACAATCTGGGTACTCATTTTAGCGACCTCGGAAGGATGCAAGCCTGAGTCGAGCTTGAGCCCTTTGGCTGGTACTGAACTCGCCACCTTATGGTTTTGAGTGAGTGGCTGCAGGACAGGCATTTAACCACTGCACCACCAGGGCTCCTGGAAGGAGTCTCCCTCCTTCCTCTCTACTTACCTCATGCTGAGTTACCTGGTGGTAAACTATTTTTGCACTTTGAACTCAGTTTGCAGCAAGTGAAGTCAGCCAAGGACAGAAGGGGGAAATGGGAGGAAGAGAGAGAAACCAGGACATTGTGAAAGCAGCCGAGAAAGTGGGATAACAGAGGATTAATTGGGATTGTCTCTACCAAATCAGGGCAGTTGGAAGGTATGATTTTAGTCCCTATATTGGGAGAAAGGCAAGGTGTCAATAAATAAAATAATAATAAAATGATTTTTACTCCCAGGTAAGTTCCACAGATGGGAGCAATCTGGACTCTGGAGCTTTAGCTGAAAAAAGGCCACTGGAGAGGCACTGGTCTTGAATTCATTTTATTCCATGGAAAACAGGCATAATTTAGCATGAGCAGCTGGAGGATATTTTGGAAACAATCCAGCATATGTTAGTCCAGGGGCATAACTACAGTCAGGGTGCAAAAATGTGGGATCTCCCTCCCAGATAAAAATTCTCTCTCATCTCCATTACCTCCAAATAAAATAAAATAAAATAAAATAAAATGTCCCCTTGGCCCCAGATTTTTAACCTTGTAAAGAACAAGACACTGAAAATTGAAATTCACACCTAGAGCTCTTTGCTGTGTTTGCATTTCCAGGTTAACTCTGCCTGCCCCTTTCCTTTTGATGCCTAAATTGTAATTTCCAAACTATCAGCTGAGGTTTTACATTACTGCAGTGCTCAAAATCTGAAGTAACAAATATTGCTTCAGATTCCGAGCACTCCGGTAATGTAAATGGTTAGGTGGGAAAGAATTCATACTTTGACGGCTGATGTCCTCCCTAGTCATAGTGGCACCCTGTTTTAGTGGCAGCTAAGGGGCAGTGCACACCAGTCATAAAGGCCGGCCTGGGGACGGAGTTGTGGTGTGGCATCCACATGACACATGCCCTGACTCTGCCCCCAGGGTGGTGTGACACTGTGCACTGCTCCACACGGTGTGCGGCATCTCAGTGCTCCTCTGGCGCTGCAGCCACACGACACAGAGCAAAAGGAATGCCTTAAAGCTGCAGCACTGCCACTTTTTGCAGCTCCTTTTTGTGCCCTTGAAAGACAAGATCAGGGCCGTGGCATGCAGATGCTTTGGACCTGATCCAGCACAGCTGTCCCTTAGAGGTGGTCTACACAGTCTCTAATTCCTGTCTAGGATTTTGGCTTGTTGTGATAAAAGAACACTCCATGTTTGTAGGGGGACTAGACAGCACAATCCTAGAGAGTACAGGTGACAACATTGGTACATTGTTTTCCTTCTTTGGGACATTTTAGATCCAGGAGAAACATTTTTCTGGGAAAAAGGTGTCCCTTTTTGGCCTAAAATGGGAGGTGAGGACTAAGATGGCTTCCTGTACCCTCTGGAGATATTTTGGGACAAAATTTGGAGAGGGACTGGGTGGCCCAAGGAGCCACCAAAATGGCCCAAGGGGACACTACATGTGATCATAGGCTGTATTATACTGGATCTTCTCTAGTGGAGCCTTAACCATTGGATTTAGGCTTATTAGTTGCAACAGTATGCAGCTATACCTTAGTGAACAAACCCTCTGATATAATCCTTTTTACAAAGTCTTTTAACCCTTTCCTTCTTATCTCCTGTCATGGCTGAGCCAGGATTTGAACCCTGGTCTCCAGAGTCATAGTCATACTTTGATGGCTGATGTCCTCCCTAATAATTTTGGCACCCTATTTTAGTGGCTCAATTCACCACACAACCCTGGCTCTCATAAGGTTCATACAGAACATAAATGGACATTGTGTTTAGACTTAAGACCCATCTCCAAATTCTCTCATGATGAATGTGCAAATATTCCAAAAAATGAAAAACTCCAGAATCCAAAACACTTCTGGTCTTAAGCATTTTGGATAAGGGAGACTCAGCCTGTAAAAAGTGGAGGCTGGTGAAAGAAAAGGTCATCCCTGAATACAATTTGGAAGAAGCTTTTAAGGGGTCTCTAGAAGGTTGGAAATACTTGTCTTTGCTTCTACTGTATAAGACTTGCCTGGCCTCTGGTTTCATTTCACATGGGCATACTGTGAGTTTGTGAGAAGAAAAAATTTGCTGAAACATGTGGAATTTCTCCTCTTTATTGTGGTGTAGGAACCTATTATCTTTCTTCTTTCCATGTGCTTTCTGCTCCTGGCTCCAAGTTTTCTATTAAGAAATCAGGCCCAGGACAAGATCGACATAATATGATATTATTATATAATATTATACTGCTATTATAGTAACTAATAATATTAAGAAGTATACCTTTCCTTGTCTGCTCAGAGACCAGTTTAGCTGTATTCTGTGTACCTTACTAAATAATTAGTTGTTGTTGTTGTTATGTACCTTCAAGTTGTTTCTGGCTTATGGCAACCCTAAGGTGACCCGATAATGGAGTTTTCTTGCCATGATTTGTTCAGAGGGGTTTGCCTTTGTCTTCCTCTGAGACCAAGAGTATGTGACTCTCTCAATGTCACACGGTGGGTTTCTTTGGCCAAGCAGGGAATCGAACCCTGATCTCCAGAGTCATAGTCGAACTATCAAACCACAACACCACCCTGGTTTTCAGTGTCTTGAACATCCATAAATTCCTTTACAAAACAGGGCATTTTAATCCAATGCAGAACATCTGGCTCTGCAAAGAATTTTATTCGCACACCACACGCACACACAAGCAGAGAGAGACAAAAAGTATTGTTACAGTCACAGCTAGAGAATGTCTGCTTTGGGGGACTCTAGATCCCAGAATCCACAGCTGGCATAACCACAGGGAGAATTTTGGAAGTAGTATATTTTCCAGCCAATTGATAGCATACTATGACATGCAATTCCTAAATTAAGAAGAAATTACCTCATGGACACACAGCAAGACATCAAAATAAAAGAATATTGGATTGTGCTGTCATTAATTAATTAATGGACCGAAGCTTGCACTACTAATTGATGACAGACTGTTTAATTGGATGACAGACCTGGCGTCATTGTTTGAGTATGGATTAAAGAGGAGTCAGTCATATGTTGTCTCCATAAACCAGCAAAACAATGAGGCTCAGGTATTTTAATTTGTGGGTTCCTACACCTCGTGTTGTAGTGGTTTAAATGTTCAACTAGAACTCTGGAGTTCAGAGTTCAAATCAACAACAAACCTTTGTTACTAACATGCTCTTAAAGCAATTAAACCACTCCATTTGGAGTTTGAAGTCATCATCGAAATAATGACGACTTCATGTCAGCAAAGAAATAATGCAGTGTTAAATGCTGTAGTGCCTTCCTATGGAACCCTGGGATTTGTAATTTTACAAGGTCTTTAGCCTTCTCTACCAAGGAGTGCTCGTGTCTCACAAAACTACAAATACCAGGATTCTGTAGGATGGAGTCTTTCTTAAGGTGGTGTTAAACTTCATGCTTTCTACAGTGTAGCTGGACCCTGAATAAAATTCAGGTTTTAAAAATAGTTTTTTCTTTGGAAAAACTAGAGATGTTCATAATCTTACGAAAGATCTTTTCCTTTTTGAGGAACACGTGCTTTGCTTTAAATGTGCCCCTGTGTTTTGATAGCAGTCACACTCTGGATTCATAGTCACAGGGGGACATACTGGAGTGTTTAAAAGAATTAATCGAGTTTTTCGGGTGCTATTCTATCCTGACACTTTTGGTCTCTGAACCACAATAAAATCCCAGACCTTGGAATCGCCAGTTTCGAAAATGCAGAAGCGCGAAAGGGATTTTGAAAGCCGTAAACACTCAAGAGAAGCTAAGAAAACTAAGAATGCTATCTGTGTGTAATTATGCATTTTGCTCTAAGTCATAACTTGCCGTGTAAAAGAAATCTGTTAGATCCATCGTGTGAACTTCTCCTTTGCTGGAAAACTCAGAACAGAGCTTATCACAAATTTAAGAGTTTTTTAAAAATCCCCTTGGGGTTTGTTTGTTTTTCAGATTAAGAAAACACACACACATTGGAAGTGGGGGGTTATGAATAATTTTCCTTGTGGTTTTGGTCACGGAGTTGGTAGAGATGTTTCTTCTATGCTGGTATTGAAAGGAAACGTATGTTCGTAAAGAGAACGAAGATGAATCCTTAGGGATGATAAAAAAAAAATCTTGCAAACACTCAGGATGTAATTCTTGAGTCAGTTTCTTCTTGAAGGAAGCAATGAATCAGCCCCCCTTTTTTCCTGTTGTGAGAAAGTCTTCTGCAGTCTTCAAAGGCTATTCGCAATTCTGGACTTATTCTGTGAAAAATTTGCACTTGGTTGTTTTATATAGCAAACAGCATTTTGTGTGTGTGTGTAGAAAATAATATTTTATTGCAGAAATATTATTTCCTGGTCAGAAAATGTGGTTTCCTGCACACACAAAAATGTTGTTTTCTCTGCAATTCTGGAATGTGCAAATTTTTGCAGAATAAACCCTCAAATGCAGTATTTTCAGAGAGCTAGCATAGTGTAGTGGTCTGAGCATTGGACTCTGGAAGTTAGGGTTCAAATTCCTGTTCAGTCATGTAGACCCATTGAGTGACAGTGTCATACTCTCTCACCGTTGGAGGCGGCCCTCTAAATTGTTGAAAAATTGCGTTTTAGAAGAGCTAGGAAGGTGTTGTATTGAACTAGGGCCTGGACCACAAGAATTCTTCTCCTCAGCCATAGAAACCCATGGGGTGACCTATGACAAGGCACACTCTCTCAGCCTCAGAGGAACGTATGGCAAACCCTTTCCAAATGAATCTTTGCCAAGAAAACCCTGTGATAGGTTCACCTTAGGACTTCCATAAGCTGGCAGTGACTCAAAGGCACACCACAACAAACCACACATGCACACCCTCTACATAAAATTGCAGATCTCAGAGCATGCATTTGTTGTTGCTATTTGCCGTGAAGTAGACTGTCTTATGGTAACCCCATGAGATCAGCACAAAATAGCTGCTCTTAGAGCATGCATTTGTTGTTATTTGCTGTGAAGTCAACTTTGCCTTATGGTGACCCTATGAAGGAGAGACCTCAAAGACCCCAGTCATCAAGTGTGCTCCTCAGATTTTACAAACTCAGAGCATCCTTGTCTTCCTTGACTGAGTAGATCATGCATATCTGTTTGCAATTTCTGTTGTGTGACAGCAAACAGTCTGGTGGTACCTCAAATAATGTTTGCAGGAATCCTGCTGGTTAGTCTCAACTTGAGCAGAACCACTGCATCAATTGTTGAATTGACACATAGGTAAATCCCATTTACCTATGTGCCTACTCTAATCTGAAACAACTGTAGAAATGAGGGCATTATGATTGGTATGTGGTTTTGTGGACTCCAGCCAACAGACTAAAGCAGCTAATCATCCCCTGCGGGAAAACATATAGTTATTTTGGTATTCTGGTATACCTTGGCCAGTAATCCTAAACAAACTTCCTTGAAAGAAAATGTGGATTACCATTTTAGGTTAGAAACATGGTTGTTTGTGAGAAGGTGAAGATGAGGGGAAAGGATTCAATCCAAAAGTCTGACAGATTGATCCAATAATTAGAAAAGTTTGATGAAATGGCCTCTCTTTCCATCTTTGCTTGTCCAAATAGTTTTATTGATTCATCACTAAGGTTATATCCCCTCCAACTATCTCAATCAGGCAAGGACTGCCTTGGTTAATCCTCTGTCAAGGCAAGGAATCCACAGAGGTAGTTTTACCAGGTTCTTCTTCTGAAATATAGGGCCTATACAGATGGGCAGCTGTACACCACCCATTTTTGCCTCAGAAGGGGGCCACGGCTACCACACGCCGCAGCCTCCGGAGAGAGCAAAAAGAACTCACTTCTGGGCAGGTTCTTTTTGTGTCCTGGGAGGGATGCCATTAGGACACTGCACTGCATGGGCATCATCATGGCAATAATGGCAGCTGAGCAGCAGAACTAGGGCTTGGAGCGTGTGAATGCTCAGCCCAAGCTCAGCCCTAGTATGCATGCAGGCTGGCGTCAAATGCCAGTCTGTACTGCCCCATAGTCCATAGCACCTGATAATTTTTGGTGGCCTCCCATGAAAGTACTAACCAGGGCTGATCCTGCTCAGCTTCCAAGATCAGATTGGATCTGATACCTTTAGGATATTTAGATTCCTGACAATGTAATAGCCATTTTTGCCTTCCTGGGTTAAGAGATTAAGTTCATCTGGTTCACTTCCCATCCTCTGTATGTTAATGTGTGGTATGTTTTGTGTTTCCCTTCATGATGTCTATGGTGACCCTATGAATTTTGTTTCATTTTCTTTGGCAAGCAACACTCAAAGTTGGTTTTGTCCTCTGGAATATAGCCTAGCATCTGGTATTCTTTGGTGGACTCTCATCTGCATACTAACCTGCTTACCTTCCAAGCTCGGATGGGCTCTGGTATCTTAGCTCTCTTTAAATCTCTGAATTGATGTCCTGCAGAAGATGGAGCAAGCTTGTTTTCTACAGCTCCAGAATAGAAGACTTGAACCAGTGGATTCAAATGATGAAAAACAGGGTTGCCCAGTTTTCAAAACAGCCATAAGGAGCAGTCAAAATGGATGGCATTCAGGAAGTAGCTATTAACAAGTCTGTGTTCAGGATGCACATGTTTCTGTCTCTGTGAGGGATGCATACTAAAAATGCTGCTGCTGCTGCTGATTATTATTATTATTATGCATTTTGTTTGGTCTATATAAAAGGAAAAGCTTTCCAGTCTTCAAGTAGGGGGAGATCCCTTATACTAAGGGACCCCTCCCAGTCCCTATGAGAAAGGAGATTCAGATAAAAGATAAGATCTTCCTGATGGGATGAGCTGTTTGGCAAGTAGAGTGGATTCCCCCTGAAGATGCTGAGCTCTCCTTTGTTGTTTTTTTTTTTTTTTAATGCATACGTTAGATGGCTACTCAGGGATGCTTTAGTGGTGAGATTGGATGAGATGACCACTGGGATCCTTTTGAATACTATGCTTCTAGGAATATTACCTTTCCTCCAAAGTATGCTAGAGACAGAACACTTGATTTCAGGGTGGGTGAAATAATCTTCATCCATTCAACACAGCCATCGTGGAGAGCGGAGAGAAAGTGCGTCTTTTCTGTCTATCTGTCTACATGTGGGATGGACCTATTTGCCTAGGTCTTCACAATACATATATTTCTTTTGTACTATTCTCACTTCTCATCCTGGCCAGACCAGTTGGGTTAGCTGAAAAAATACATATACATAATATATACATACATAATCTGTTAAAATTCTTAGTTAATTCTTTGACTCATATGGCTGATACAGATGTACTGCTATAAGTATTAGGAGACAAAGTATAAGTATTGGGAGACAAAACATCTTGAAAGTCCAGGAAACATAATCTAAACCCATTAGCAACACAAAAAGAAACTTCATTTTTGATCCAGGTCATCTTTTTTTTTCCTTTTTTTTTTAATTGAAAAAACATATAATGAAACATACCATAAGGTTGTCTTTTTATTGTATTTATACATATTTTATATGTATTTTGTGAATTTTGGTTGGCCCAAGAAAAGGTAGCGCTGTTTGTGGATTTTGGATGTTATTTTACTTTGTTATATGGCCAACATAGCTACCCCTGGATATGTTTTTTCATACTAGCAAGTTATTGTTATAAGAAAATACAGGAAAATGTTGTGAGATGCCCCCAAGTGGCAAATGCAGATATTGCACCTTGAAAATTCTGAGAAAAATACCAACGACATGACAAAGCAATGCTTTCCAGCTGTAGCATGAGGCAGCCACCCTCCTCCTTTTCTTCCTCCTGACTAAGTCAGGACTCACATCTACTAATAATCTACTAACTTCCATATAATCCTCCCGCACACTCCGATCCTCAGGGAGGAACTTGCTACAACCTTATAAAACAAGGCTGTCCACGACCTCCCAAAAGACCACCTCAGCTGTCGCGCCCAGATTGTGGAATGGCCTGCCAGATGAGATCCATCATATTACCACCTTAAATAGCTTTTAAAAAGCTGTAAAGACAGATCTCTTCCAGCAGGCCTTTTCTGAATAGTCTCTCCGGCTATAAAAAGAACTCTAGAACTCTGACCGCAATTTAGTCACGGTCTTTACTTTGTTGTTATTGTTGCTTTACATTTATTTTAGTTCTTCAAGCATGTTTTAATTCTTACATCGTTTAATTGTATTTTAAGGGGGGGGGTGGATTGAAGGGTTTGAATGTTTTTTAATCTTTGTAAGCCCCACCCCCATTGCATATTGTAGAGGGGCGGGATATAAATAAATTTTATTATTATTATTATTAGGCAGACAACTGAAAAGCAGAGAACTGCCATGGCTGTTAACAGGCATTAAATGAACTCTATTCTAGGTCATTACACCAAACAGTAGGTAGGTACCAAAGTGTCTCTTCGGAAGGATCTACTTTCTAGCTCTGTCCCTCCACATTTGCTGTTTTGACTTTTGTGGGTTTGATTATTCATGGATTTTATTAATATGTTCTCTCTAGGAAAATCTAGGTCCTCCAGTGCAACCCTATGGTCAACTTTAACCAAAAGTCTCACTGAAGGAGCTAGAGATTCCTAAAGAGACCACTCCACTAGGCATTTGTAGTGCAATTCTATGGTCAATGTCTGGCGGATTTTGACCACATAATTGCACTAGAGGAATTAGAGATTCCTAGAGAGGTATTCTCTCAAGTAAAAACATGGTGTTTTTGTTATTTGCAGTTTTCTCACATTCAGGGGGGTCCTGTGCCTCTAACCCCAGCGAATGTGGGGGGATGAGTGTGTTTTAGGGCCTTATCAGATGGGAGGAATTTCTCTTTATTGCGAATGGAGCCAATTGGAGCCAATTCGAATTCATGTGAATTCGCTAGTTTACCAAATTCACATGAATTCCTATTGCATTCAGAATGCGTTCAGAATGACTTCCCATTATCTGAAAATGACCCCCCCATTGCCCAAAATTGCGTGAGATGCTTTAATTTGCAATAATGTAAAACCCATGATTGCGTTTGGAATGACTTCCCTTTTGCCTGAAATTGCATGAGATACTTTAATTCGCAATAACGTGAAACCCCATGATTGCGTTCGGATTGCCATTAGATTATACTTCCAATTTCCAACGTCTGATAAGGTCCATAGTGATCAAAGGGCAGGTGCATGGGTATCTCCCCTCTTGCATTGCTCTTGTGTTAGCATAGTGCTAGTAGAGAAAATTAAAGAGGAAACGTGAAAGAGGAAACACAAGCTGAGAGTGAGTATTGCATTGTCCTTTTGGTGTTGGACAGTGACTCTGGAGAACAGGGTTTGATTCATATGTCTTCCTTCAAGTGACCTTGAGCAAGTCACACGCTCTCAGCCTCAGGGGAAGGCAATGGCAAACCTCCCCTGAACAAATCTTGCCAAGAAAACTCCATAATAGGATTGCCATAAGTGGGAAAGGACTTGAAGACACACAACAACAAAACTGGAGCATTTTAACATAAAAAGGGGAGTGGAATGACAAAGGTTTAATCAGACAGCCCCTTCCAAATTGGGATGGTTGAAGCGATGGTTGAAGGGTAATCAAAACCACCATTCAACAACAAGGTTGTGTAGCACTAGTCATGTGTATTATATAGGCCATAATATCTGTTGACTGGCTCTTACGAACAGGAAGTTTTTCTTCGTATCTGTCCTACTTTTACCCTGTACTCCAAGGCAAAGACATATTTCTGGAAAAAACTCTATGCTGATGATTTTGATACAAGCAGCTTCCAAGTCAGTCTGCTGAGTATCTAATTCATAACCAGCCTTGAAATTTGTTTCATTAAATAAGTGATTTGGTGATGTGCAGAGAGGTCTGCATTACAGCCTGGCTCCGCTCCACTGAATCCAGTGACATTTACTCCCACATAAAGCTTATGGTCAATATTAAATTGACATGCAGTGGTAGCATGTTTCCTGCAAAATCTATTGAAGGAAATTAAAATATGCCATAGGATTTATCTTTTTTTGAAACCAAAAATAAAATAAAATAAAATATAAAATAAAATTCAAAATCAATATTATTTTAGGTAGAAGACTGTAAAGAAAATCTCTAAGGTTGCATCTTCACTGCAAAAACAATCCTATTTTACACCACTTGAACTGCCATGGCTCAAAGCTATGGCATTCTGGGAACTGTAGTTTTGTGAGACATTAGCCTTCTCTGTTGGAGAGCTCTAGTACTACAACAAACTACAAATCCCATTGTGCTGAGCCATTCCAAATAGCTTTATTTAAAGGTGTGCCCTCTATCAAAGTGATTAGAATTTTTTAAAATGAAAGGGAGCAAACAGGAAAAAGGAGGAGTCTTAGGAGATAAGAGAGTCCTTTTGTGGCTGGAAAGTTTCTACCGACTGTAGAAAAAAGGTAGTTTGACACCAGTTTAAGTACTCTTATTCCAGCTTATGGAACCCCAGGATTTGTAGTTTTGAAAGGTCTTGTTCCTTCTCTGCTCAAGATCGTTGGGGTTTCACAAAACTACAAATCTCAGGATTCTGTAGGATGGAGCCATGGTAGTCAAAGTGGTGTTTAACTGCATCATTTCTACCGTGTAGATGCCTATACTCTTCTTAGACTGGGAGGTCAGTTTACAAACATGATTTATAAAGTTTCTTCTTTTTCTGGCTTCCAAAAGTGTTCTCCTATCTGCAAGAAATAGATTCTAGCAAGTCCTGCCTTCCCATTTATGTCCGGACAAATAATTCTGGGTTCTTGAAAAATGATATGGGCAAATCTCATCCATAATTTGTTTCCTACTACCTATTATAGATTGAGTTTCTGAAATACAGACAATATATAAAAATTATGGAGAGCAGGGAACTATAGCTGTCTACATGTCAAGGCTTAGAAAATATCGGATACCAAACAAGGAATGTACCTAAGGAAAGGAGAACTTGGCAAATTACATTTGTAAAAAGTGCAGCATTGCTTTTACCTCCACTGGAAGAGTTACAATTTTGGAAAGTAGAATAACATGAAGATATTAGGCTTTGGTGATGAGGTGCACTTTGTTATAGAGATAAGTTAATTATTGATAAATTAATAGTATTACATTTTAGTGGAACTATGAACAGTATATTTTGAAAAAAAGAAATAAGAATGAAGATTCTGTAATAAATAATAATAAATATAAATAAGATTTAGATAAGTTAATTAAAATAGATAATGTGATTTAAAGCATATTGTATATGTAATACTATATATGATTTTTTAAAATTTCATTTTATGAATTAGCTTTTTTAAAAGTACGGCATTGCTGCTAGTCTTGCTTTTGCTAGTCTTGCAGACTTCATCACACAAGACAGTGAACTTAAATTAAAGCAAGATATTAGCTTATTTGGCCAGTATGGTCAGCCCTTCATATCCATGGATATTTTTAATCCATGGATAAAACCATCTGCAGCTTGAAAAATATTCAAAAGTTCTTTTTATATAAATTCCCAAAAGCAAATACAAAGCCATGCTATTGTATTTATCTCCTGGAACCAAACCCCAGTAGATATCAAGGGCTACTGTACCAGAATGGAGCTACAGCACTTAGTGTGCTGTCAAACTGCATTATTTCTACAATGTAGATGCACTCTAGGAAAATCCTATGAAATCTATGGGGTCTCCATAAGTGGATATATTCTTATATCTATTCAGTTGCTGCTACGCATTTCCTTTGCTTCTGTAGTGTACCTTGTCATTGATGGGGAAAACCCATCAATAGGCTCCTAATACAGTATCACTCCTATTTTATTAGTCCCTCTGGTGCAATACATCCCTTCTGTGGCAGTAATGCTTGATGACAGGCACATAGCATGAGAGAGCATGAATTCTCTTCATCTCCTCTTCCCCTTTGCTATTTCTAAGCAAGACCAGATTGTTTTTATTTTATGCCTTTTGGGTTTTTAATTTTCATTTTTGCTCTTATTGCATAAATACTAACCAGGGCTGAATTTGCTTAGCTTCCAAGATCAGATGGAATCTGGTGCTTTTTAAGGTAACTAGTATATATGCACTTTCAAGTCACCTGTTGATTTAGGGCAACCCCATGAATTTCATAGATTTTTTTATTGTTGCTGTGTGCCTTCAGATTATTTCCAATTTACGATGACCCTAAGGCGAACCTATCATGGGTTTTTCTTGGCAAGATTCGTTCAGAGCACATTTGCCATTGCCATCCTTTGAGGCTGAGAGAAGGTGACCTGTCCATTTGAAGGGATATTGGGGAGGCAGAAAGCTTGTTTTCTGCTGCTCCAGAGAATAGGATCTAGAACAGTAGATGCAAGCTACAGGAAAAGAGATTCCACCTCAATATTGGGAAGAACTTCCTGACAGTAAGAGCTGTTTGATAGTGGAACACATTCCCTCAGAGTGTGGTGGCATCTCCCTCCTTAGAGGTCTTTAAACAGAAGCTAAATGGCCATCTGTCAGGTACGCTTTGATTGAGAATTCCTGCATGGCAGGAAGTTGGACTGGATGGCCCTTGTGATCTCTTCCAACTCTACGATTCTATGATTCTATGACCCAGTAGGTTTACATGGCTAAGTGAGGTCTTAAATCCTGTTCTCCAGAGTCATAGTCCAACACTAAAACCACTACACCATGCTGCCTCTTAGGCAAAGAATAATCAGAGGTGGTTTTGCCTGTTCCTTCCTCCAAAATATAACATAGGGCACCTAAGTTGGTGGTCTCCCATTCAGGTATTAATTAGGGCTGACCCTGCTTAGCATCTAGGATCAGACAGGATCAGGTGCTTTATCAAAGTCCGGGTTGTTACTAACTTGGTTTCCCCTGATCCACACCCCATTTCCTTGGCTTTCTAAACACAGAGCCAAGATCCTGTTTCAAGCTGATGGAGTCTAATGTCCCTTCGTCATACTTATTGGAGATCTGAAAAGGTGAAGGCTAAGGAAGACCATTGAAGAGGACGAATGGCGGTGCACAGCTGGCCAGTGGCATGAGGGAGTTAAGGGGTGGGGGTGTAAGGAGATATTTATGCGATGTTGTTAAAAGAGGTTAAATTGGCTGACTGAGCCCCAGTTACACGAGGATAAGTCATCAAAGAATGCAACAGCCAAAATGCCAGGGCTGTCTGTTGTGCCCCACTATTCAGACCCTAAGTCTTGCACACACATGAAAAACAGGTTGTGGTACGGCAGTCTGAGTGTTGCACTATGACTTTGGAAACCAGCGTTCAATTTCCCCTCAGCCATGAAACCCACTGGATAACCCTGGGCAAGTCATATGCTTTCAGCCTCAGGGGGAAGCAATGGCAAACCCCCTCTAAACAAACTTTGCCAAGAAAACCCATGATAGGTTTACTTTAGAATCCCCATAAGTCAGAAACAACTTGAAGGCACATAACAGCAACAACAGCAAAGAACATACCCTCCAACTGTTCTGATTTGGCAGGGACAGTCCTGACTTAAGACTCTACCTTCCCAGTTTTTCAGATGCTTTTAAAATGTCCCGGCTTCTCTCTCTTCCTGCTTTCCCCTTTCTTACCTCAGTTGTTGCAAAGTGATTTCCAAGTGCAAACATAATTTGTCTTCTGTTAACCCAGCAGAAGGAGAGACAAGGCACGAAGCAGAAGTCTTGTCCTTCCCAGTTGACTCAGGCAGAAGCAAACTGCTGCAGCCTCTCCTTGCTTGTCTGTCCATCTCATTCATAACGTTTGCCATCCTGACCACATTCTGATGTTGCTTGGCCACATGCTTCCTCATTTACTTCTGTGAAATGTTGGACCACCTGTGTCTTGACCACATGTGTCTCCCGTTTTCAGATCTGAAATGTTGGAGGTGGTGAAAAAGTGTCTTGCACATCCTTGCATTTTATAATAGTTACAATCAGACCTATTGCAAGGTTCAACGTTCTGGGAAGTGTGAGAGCGTCTAATAGAATGCTTCATCTCACTGGTTGTAATTATGAAAGGACACAAGTCACAGCTCTTGCAAACATCCTTGGAGTGGAAGAGAGAGACCCTGACTTCTTGTTTTTATTTTTAAAAAAGGAAATTATACTGGAGAGTTAACTCACACATCTTCCCCTGAAAGCCAAAACTATACAAGATGTTGTAGGGTGAAAAGAACACAATAGAAACTTTTTAAGGAAGGTGTCATGTCATGGAAGGGAGTGGGAGGCTGGACTGTCTGACACTTAGTGGAAATAGGGAGATGCACTTCTCTCCTGTCTCAGGATTAACTGCATCTGCTGCATCCTACATCCATTTATGCTGCAATGCCTTCCCCTTTTCCATTGCTTTCAAAGCCACAGGGGTGTCTGAGAATCATAGAATTGGAAGAGACCCACAGTCCAAACCCATTCTGCCATGCAGGAAGACACTATCAAATCACTCCCAACAGATGGCCGTCCAGCCTCTCTTTAAAAAACCCCAAAGGTGTTTGTGTGTATGTGTGTCTTATCACAACTTAATGAATTCATAGAGTTTTCTTAGGCAAGGAATACCCAGAGGTGGTTTTGCCTGTTCCTTCTCCTGAAGCATAGATTCCAGCACCTGGTATTTGCTAGCTGTCTCCCATCCAAGTACTACTGTGTTCCGTTTTCTGCACATGTAAAGTCCATTTAGGAAGATGTACATCCCATGTAGAAGACCAGCCTACTTTCTTAATGAGACAGCACTGCATTAGAAATGATTTAAAATCCACTGCATGTAGGCAAAGTGAACTGATGGGGATATAACTGCTTCTAGAACAAAACCCAGAGTCAGTAGTTTGACTCAGTAAAAAAGCAGGCCGGTCTTTTGCAAGGGATGTACATCTTATGTGTGCATAAAATGGAATAGAGTAGTTTCACTTAGGGCAAAAGGTTCCAAACCTTTTCTATGCCCATTCCACCAAGTTATGTTTGGTTAACATTCATGCAACCTACGAAACTACAATCACATTTGAAGGCAAAGAAGTCTTAGACCCTCTAAAGACCAGCATAAAGAGCAGTTGTGGGGGCAGAGTGGGGGTGTGGTGACCGCACACCGACTGCCCCAACTCCACCCCCACACCACCCGCCTGATTGGATGGTGAGTGGCATTATGCTGTGTCTTTGGTGCAACATTTACACATGCTGCGTCAAAGAAGTAGAGAACAGCTGCCACTATGTCAGCTAGGGCACCCTTTCCTTGGCACAATAAGGAGCCGCTTTTTGCAGCTTCTTTTTGTGCTGTGAAAAGGCCAGATTGGAGATGCAGCATTTAGTTGCTGTGGTCCTGATCTGGTGAGGAAAGGGGTAGCTGCAGGCTGCTCCAAAGGAGCGGTCTGTTGAGCCCCTTAATTTCTAATGTTTAAACTGCAAATTGAATTACATACAATAATGTGGTGAACAAATTGAATTTTAAAAAACAGGCTGCTTTTAACTCTGTGGATAAAATCCCAATCTAAACTGAGCAACTAGATTCAGATTTATTGAGAAAAAGTGCTAAACTATTGTAAATTGTATATATTTCTCCTATTGATTAAATAAATGATGAGACTACAGTGCTCCCTCCACATTTTTGGGGGTTAGGGTTGCAGTATCTCCATGAATGTGGAACAACTGCAAATTTCAAAAAAGAAAAAAAACTATTATTTTCACCTGAGAGTACACTTCTCTAGGAATCTCCAGGTCCTGCAATGTGACTCTGTGATCAAGATGTGCCAGAAATTGACTGTCAAATCAATAGTTGGAGTACTTACAAATGCATAGAGATGTGTTTTCTGTAGGAACTTCTAGGTTCTCCAGCACCACTCCATTATTAACATCTAGCTTGCACTGGAGGACCTTGAGATTCCTAGAGATAACATATTAATCAAAACCACAAATAAGAAATCCACAAAAGTTGAATCCGTAAATGTGGAGGGTTGACTGTACTTTCTGTGCAACACAACCAGTTACTATCCCTTCTGCAGGGCACACTGAGTGATGACCCATGACTTGTCATTCAAGGATGCAAACTCCATTTTGTCCCACCCTCTGAAATTCTGTCTGGCACCCACTGGGGTATGAGCACTCCAGGTTGGGAACTCCTGAGCTTGGGGTTGCCATGATGTTACAATGTATGGGCACCTATTGGTGAAGAGACTGCTGTACCATGGTCTGAAGCCACATGGGGACTAATGCGCATGTTGTACTCCTCTATGAACATCTGGGCACCAGCTAGGAAGTGCCAGAGGACAACAGGAGCATTTAGTGCACATCAGAAGTTACAAAATGCAAACTGGGTAGAATCCAGAGACATCGCTGTGTTCATCTGGCATGTCATGATGCAAAGGTGTCTTGTCACACCTCTGCGACTGAGCAAAAGAAGCTGTAGCATAAACATCTGTAGACTTTTCAGAGGAAGTGACAAAAGCTTGTGCTACTGCAACATCTTGCTCCCAGTTAGTCTCAAAGGTGCTACTAGATCCATTTACATGCTGATATTATGTCACATGTTTTATTGCAAATTGCAAATGTCTACTAAAAATATAACCATAGCAGTACAAAGAAGCATCAGGAAAAGACAGATTGAACATTTAATTCTTCCTTCAAAGCTTGTGCAAATGAAAATGGTTATATTGTTGCTTGAAGACTAATGGGGCAAATTGATCAGTGGAAGTTGCCTCCCTGGGGCCACCATCACCATCACACACACAAAACTGTTATATGTATGCAAAGGGATTTCATAGCACCTTTGAGACTGAGTATAGCATATGCTTTTGTAACTTGATCTACTTCCTCAGATGCATGGTGTGAACTGATACCCAGGAAAGACCTTTATAATCTGATTGAATGAATAGCCATAGAAATGCAAAATTTGTGACCGTGGTGATGAGGTGACAAATTCATCTTTGACCTAAATATGCAGAGGGGTTCTTGTAGCACATTTGAAAGATGTTGTAGCACCTGTGAGACTAGCTGATCAAAACAGGAGACTAGCGTATCCTGTTGCAGACTTGGTCTACTTCCTCAGATGGATGGAATGACCTGGTACTCAGGAAGGAGTTTTATAATCTGACTATATGAATAGCCATGGAAATGCAAAATGTGTGGGTATGGTGATGAAGTGACAAGTTTAATTCTAACTGTGGCCATTGCGGGACAAAGGGAGGAGGAAAGATATCACCTAAGATCAAGGTGAGTGGATGACCATATGGATGAGCATGGGAGTTTTGCAATGTGGTGTCTACAGGCTGGGAACCAGAAAGGAGATGGGATAAACTGGCTAAGAGTATCCTAGTGAGACTGGGGTGTTAACCAGTGTTATAATATGTGTAGTGTGCTAGGAAGCCATTGCCATTGCCAGCACTGCTGCTACTCTAGAGCAAGCCAGCAGCGAATGGCAGCTCCCATGTCACTGGAGCAGTGAAACTAAGTTTAAACCTAAACATTTACGAAGCTATCCAAAGAGCTGAACCTGCTAATGGGAGAGGACTCAGCATCTCATGCTGTATCTGCAGTGCAGATATAATCCATTTGGCACCGTTTTATTTGCCATGCTATATAGGGATTTGTTGTTTTGTGAGTCATTTAGCCTTTTCTGTCAGAGAATTCTGATGACGCAACAAACTATATTTCCCAGAATTCCATAGCATGAAGCCATGGCAGTTAAAGTGGTGTTTTATTAAAATTGATTTTTCTGCAGTGTGGATGCAGCCGTGGTTAGCTCTTCTAAACCTCAGAGTAGATTCACAACTGCCAATGACAAAGAAACTACCAAATACTTAGGTAGAATGCTGCTGTTTCTCCTTCCTTCCTTCCTTCCTTCCTTCCTTCCTTCCTTTTTCCTAGTATGTATCTGACAACATAGATTAAAAGAAAATATGGCCAAAACAATTGTCAAAATATAAAACAAGTGACTTTATTTGGGGCTGTTGTACTTTGGGCATCTTATGAGAAGATACTGATGCTTGGCAAGGTAGAAGGCAGTAAGCTAAGAGGAAGATCACATTACAGGTGGATCGATTTCACCAAAGAAGCCATGGTTGCTCCTGAGTTTGCAAGACCTGAGGATACAGCTAATGGGATACTTAGAGGTCTCTGGTGACCATAAATCCAGAGCTATGTCTACACTGCAGAATGAATGCAATTTGATACCATTTTAACTGCCATGGCTCAGTGCGATGAATTTCTGGGATTTGTAATTTTGTGGGATATTTAGTCTTCTCTGTCAGAGTGAGCTGCGGTGCCACAACAAACTACAAATCTCATTATTCCATAGGATAGAGCCACGGCATTTAAAGTGGTATCAAACTGCATTCCTTCTGCAGTGTGGCAGTAGCCCAAGTTGACTTGACAGCAGTTAACCCAAACTGGTGAAAGCTTTCAGCAGGATCCATAGAGCTGCTTGCAGAAAGTTAAAAGTGCAGTAAAGCAAATTGAAACCACGACTCCAAAACCACAATGGAAACAGCACAGCATAAAAGAACAATGCAGTCAGCAGAATTCCAACCAAGCGCCAAGCAATGGATATATGTTTTTAAAGGGGAACTGGTCTTTACCTGGCACTTAAGCCTGAAGCTCTGTGACATCCGGGCAGCCCAACTAATCACTGAGAAAGTTTCTGCCATAATCATTAACTTTATCCATTCTTTTAATGCATCTGAAAAACTTTGAAATTGCACAAAATCCTGTGAGTGTATTAACATATCTGTAAGGGTGCATCTAAACTGTAGAAATAACACAGTTTGACACCACTTTAAACTTCCATGGCTGATGCATAATGTTCAGTTGCATTTTGCAGAAGTGGTGTTCCACTCATGCATTGCCACTCTGCATGCTGATGCTTGTGCACATGAACCCACAATCCATTGCACATTTGGTTGCGCATTCAGCTGTGCAACCTTGCCATACAGTATGGGGGCCTAGCCTTGCAGATGGTCCTGATTAGAACTGCATCACAATGCAGAACTGATGCAGTTTGACACCACTTTAACTGCCATGGCTGCATGCTATGGAATTCTGGAATCTATTGTTTTGTGGGATATTTAGCCTTTTGTCTCAAAGAGCTCTGCAGATCCCAGGAGTCCATAGGATGGAGCGATGGCAGTTGAAGCAGTGTCAAACTGCATTAATTCTGCAGTGTGTAGCAGCCTAGAACAAAGCCACACAGATTTATCTATGGGTTGACTCATCATCTAACAGTTGCATATCATCTATCTGTCCCAATTTGGCAGGGAGAGTCCCAATGCACCCTCTGTCATCCCACTTTTTCATCTACTTTTAAAATGTCCTGGGAGCTTAATCGCATGGACAAAAAACCTGACTGCACCCAAACAGGATGCAGGTGGGTTGCGGGATGCAGGCAAGAATTAGTGCATGTAATTCACCGCTGATTCCACCAGGCAAATGCAGCCCAGCTGCATCCTGGGTTCCAGGCATGCTTCGAAAGCAGCCTCCAAAGTGCACCTGGGACCCAGGATGCAGCAGAACAATATTCGTCCAGTGGAATTGGTGACAAATTACCTGTAATAACTCCCACCTGCATCCCGCAACCCAGCCGCATCCCATTGGGGTGCAGTCAGGTTTTTGTCCATGTGATAAGCTCCTTGTTTTCTCCCCCCCCCCCCTTCTCCTCAGCTTACTTCAACTGCTGTAAACTCAGTTCAAAGTGAAAAACTAGTTTGCATTCCATTAACTCAGGAGAGGAGAAAGTGGTATGTTGCCCTTCCCAGTTGGCTCAGGTTAATGCAAACTGTTGCAGGCCTTCCTCGCTTGTATGTTCTTTTGCATTAATAACTTTTTCCACCTTGATGACCACACTCCATTGTTGTTTAGCCACGCATGCCCTGGTTTTCATTTGTAAAATTTTGGCAGCTATATGTTTGATTCAATGGGTTTCCAGCCCTGGGTTGTGTGGCACAATCACCATACAGCAAAAATTTACAGCAACATAGAATTTCAATTATTGCTCTTTTTTATTAAAAATTATTTTGGACAACACACTCCCCAAAACTGATGAAGAGATGATTGAAAGGGGAGGATCAGGGTTGTTTTTGTAAAGAAAATACTAAAATTAGGATGTGTTTTCTCCTGCCCGCTAGAGTCAGTTTCATTTAATGTTCTTTGAGCTGGAGAGGAACTGTTCCAGCAAGACAGATGCTTATGCCCAGTTTCCATTTCTTAGCGAGCGCAAGGCCATTTTTAAAAAAAGTATAGTGGGGGGAGAGAGAGGAGGGGAGAAATAAATTTTCTTCCTGAAGGTAAAACATGTAATTCTTCTCTCGATATGATTAAAAGAAACAGTGAGGGAGGGATTGATTTCAGCAACTATAAATCAGCTTCTGCTCCTTTTTTTATGGATGGAGGACTCAGATGAAGAGTTTATCCAGGCTGCTGTTAGGAGCCAGTGATTAGTGTGGTCAGTTTTCCACCCTCCTTTTGCAGATTTTGCAAAAAAAGGAAAAAGGATGATATAGGAGAGACCATTAAGAGAAAGGTAGAAATAAATGAAGACTTTTTTTTAGGGGAGGAGAAGGGGAGGAAGACTTCCTGAACGAGACACAGATCGATGTTGATAAAGGGAAACAAAGAATAATTCTTCTTTCCAAAACAGAGCTGTACACACATGCACCCTGCGCACGCTTGCTCGGCAATCCAAGGGGCATCTGTGACCAATTAGAGTAAAAAAAGAAAAAGAAAAGAAAGAACATGTTTCGTTTAGATCTCCACTTTTAATTTAGCCCTCGTTTGCAAATGTTGATAAAGAGACCGATATAATGTTACATTTCCGATGGGCAGGGGATCTGACAGCAAATTAACTTTTTATGCCATGTTTCTTAAACATGAAATCAAGGAGCATTGCAGTCAGTCAAGTAAGAGGAAGGGGAAGAAGAAGAGAAGGGAGGAGGAGAAGGAGATGGGGAGGAAGAAGGGAGGAGGGGCAGGAGGAAGAAGAGGAGGAGGAATAGGGGAGGAGGGAAAGAGGAGGAAGGAGAAGAGGAAGGGGGAGAAAAGGGGAGGAAGAGGAGGAAGAGAAAGTGGTGGTGGAGAAAGAGAGGAGTAAAAGGAAGAAGAGGAGAGGAGGAAGAGGAGAAGGGGAGGGAGAAGAAAAGGGAAGAAGGGAGGAAGAAAAGACGAGGAGAAGTAAGAAGGGAGGAGTAGGAGGAAGAGAGGAGGAGGGTGAAGAGGAAGAGGAGGTAGAAGAAGGTGAGGAGGAGGAGGAAGAAGAGGGAGGGAAGAAGGAGAGGAAGAGGAGTAAGGAAGGAGGAAAAAGAGAGGAGGAAGAGGAAGAAGAGGGGAGGAGGAAGAGCAGAAGGGGAGGAAGAAGAAAAGGGAAGAAGAGAGGAAGAAAAGAGGAGCAGAAGGAGGAGGGAATGAGTAACAGGAAAAGAGGGGAAGAGGGGGGAGGGTGAAGAAGAAGAGGAAGAAGGCGAGGAAGAGGAGGAAGAGAAGAAAAGGGAAGAAGGGGAGGAAGAGGAGTAAGAAAAAGTGGAAGTGGAGGAGGAAAAGGAAAAAGAGGAGTAGAGGGAAGGAAAAGGAGACAACCACCATAACAACATCACAGCAGTGTGGCAAAAGTTAACAAAGCGAGGAAATCTTTAAAATGTTCCTTTTTGAACTACAGTTCACAGAAATCCTGTCATTGGGTAAAAGCTTTTCATACAGAAGTTTCCAGATTCAACCCCAGACTTCTCCAGTTGGAGGCTGTTAATGGATGATGGAGATACTCTTTGCTTGAGACCAAATGCAGTGCTGCATGGCAGAATAAGATCAGGACAATGATATAATTTTATTTCTGTTTTCTGCTTTGGTTGGACCTCACCTGGAGTCCTGGGTCCACTTATGGGCACTGCAGTTCAAGAAGGTGGAGCATGTCCATAGAAGGGTGAACAAAATGGTAAAAGTCTGGAAGCCAGACCTTGTGCATAATGGTTGAAGAAATTGGGTATGCTTAGCTTGGAGGAGAGAAGACTGAGAAATGGTATGATAGTCACCTTCAAGCATCTGAAAGGTTGTTCTGTAGAAGACGGAGTGAGCAAGACTGGAACACGGTTGAGACTATAACATGGTTGAAATGCCTGCTTTTTAAGTGTTAAAAAACCCTGACAAGAAGAAGCCTAGACTGATGAGAATTTTCACAGTCCGGGGCTTATTCTGCACAAAATTCGGATATGGTTGTTTTGTATAGAAAACAGTATTTTCTGTTAAATATTGTGTCCTGTGCAGAAAATGCTGCAATAGGGGATTTGTTCTATGGAAAATTTTCACATGGTTGGTTTGCAAAGAAAACAACATTTTCTGCAGAGGAAGTGATTTTTTTTCCTGTGCAGAAGATGCTGTTTTTTGTGCAAAACAGCCACATGCAAATTTTGTGCAGAATGTCCCAAATTGTGAAAAATTGTGATTCCTGAAGACTTTCTCACAGCATGGAGAAAATTGTTAAATGTACCCACTGCTTCCTTTGAGGGGAAACTCAGGGAAGAATT
Source organism: Urosaurus nigricauda (assembly GCA_034509955.1). NCBI lineage: Eukaryota > Metazoa > Chordata > Lepidosauria > Squamata > Phrynosomatidae > Urosaurus > Urosaurus nigricauda. The sequence continues at coordinate 51,625,322 of JAOEGL010000007.1, forward strand.
ACAATCCCTAGTCCTTCACCTCTCTCCTGTACATCTCCAGCTTCACTACCTCTACCTCCTCTTCCTGTTCTTCCTCCTCCTCCCATCTGGAAGGATTCCTGTTTCCAGAAGACATTGTGATGATAGGAAAGGATAGTCCACATGGGACCTTTTAGTAGGGATGTTATCTTTTTATGGTGATCCTAAAAGAAAACAGACAGCCGGCTGTTCTAGTTTCATTCATGCTATTTCATTCTTTTTATGGCCCTCTTCTTTGCTTCCCATGGATGCTCCGTCAGTGATGGAGCATAACCACTGTAAGCAAGAAGCATAGGTACAATGATGCTTGATGGAGGACCAGGTGAAGGAAAATGGGGTGGAAAGGCAGATTTGGGCAGGGCCTCCTTAAACATGGTTGGAAGAAGTCTCCATTACTTTCACTGGATTCCATCTCCTAAGGGAAAACAGGGCAGGATCAACTTCTTCCTCTTCTTATTCTCTTTCCTCCTCTTCCTCTTCCCCTTCCTTTTACTCTTCCTCTTTCTCCTCTTCTTCCTTCTCATTCTCTTTCTTCTTCTCCTCCTCTTCTCCTCTTCTTCTGTTCATTTATATCCCTCCTTTTTCCCAATAATGAGACTCAAGGTGGCTTAAACTATATTTCATGAACGGCAGCTAGGATGCCAGATTCATCTTCACCTTCACTGTAGTTGGGATGACCCAGGAAGGAGAATCCCAATTCTGCAGGCAAGAGTCTACTCCTTTTTCTCTTTGGCCTTAAAGACTTATTGGAATAAAGATGGATGCACTCTGCAGCCAATCGGTGGCCAGAAAAATTGACCTGCCCATAAGTATGCAGATGGAGACGTATACTCTGCTAGCATGATGTAGGATCTCAACTCGTACACTGGTCCCCCGGGTTACGAAGGTAATCCGTTCTGGGATTACCTTCGTAACCCGGAAGCTTTCGTTACCCGGGGGACCGCTTTCGCGGACGGACCGCGCGGCCATTTAAAGGGGCCGCGCGGCTTTTTTTCCGCTTTTTTTTCCATATCCCGGGGGATCCTTCGGATCCCGGGGGATACAATGGAGGTCCCGCCGCCTTCGGATCCCGGGGTTTTCGTAACCCGGGGGATTCGAAAGGCGGGGGACCACTGTATATGGCTATATGAAATATTTTACTAGAGAACATCTTACTTTATATTATCGTGGTCCGATGCAAATGATAAAGTAGGGGAGGATGCCTTCAAATGTTTGCAGGTTGGAAGGTTCACTATTTGGCACCAAGAGCACATCATAGACTGCACCAGATCCAGAAATACTTAAAAGAATAAAAGAGAGGCAGTTCTTTCCATGAGGGGTGTCATTCTTTACCAGTTTACTTCTTGAGGGCAGCAACAACTTATTTTAGCCATTTTCCCCATTTGAAATTGTCTTCCAGCTGCACGGTTTTCAAACACTATTTGCAATTCAGGGTGTATTCTGTGAAAATTTTTGCATGTGGTGTTTTTCATAGAAAATAAAATTTTCTGCTTAGAAAACAGTGTGCTGCAGTATTATTTTTTGCACAGACCATGTTGTTGTATTCTGTGCAAAATTTTCATATAAAAGAGGATGTGCATCAAGCACTACTATCATGCTGTAGGTGGTGTCTGGATGTGCATTGGGGGAGTGGTCCAGTGTTCATCTGTGCCCGCTGCACATCAAACCACAGCACATCAGTTATTCCACTATTGCTTAACGGATGCCCAGTGTAACATCATGGCAACCCCTACATGAATAGGGATGTTGCAAAACTACATGATTCAGTTTGGTGCACAAATAAGGTCATTTGCAAAGACATAAGTCCCAAAGAGAATGCCAGCTATAGTCTGCATGCTGAACTTCTATTTCATAACTTCATTTCTGTACTATACGTTTGTGCCTCTGAGATGTGACCAAAGAGTTGTTGGTGTGGATCAGTTCAGAGAGAGGCATGGCAGCAGCTGTTATTCAAGGTTGGTGGTATTTAGTGATGTGATTTGATAATCTGAGTCTCATTCAGGAACCACAGAAGGTGAATTAAGCAAGTGAATTGAGTGGAGGACAAATGAAAGTGGAAAGAGGACAGAGAAATCAGGACCTTTTAATGGTTATAGAAAGGTACCATATTGAGGATGAAGCAAGGGATTAATCAGTACTGTTTCTGCCAAATTGGAATGGTTGCAAGTATGCCATTGCACTTTTATTTATTTATTTCATTTATATCCCACCTTTCTCCCAATAATGGGAGTCTAGGTAGGTAACAATTTAGTTAAAAACAATACAAATGAAAAATTATACAAAGTCACTCATAAAATTATAAATGTAAGAGTTATTTAAAAAGTGACTAAACAGTTTATAAACTTAAAACATTAAACATTAAAATCAATTAAAAGATAATCTGGTGGGTTGTTGTGTGCCTTCAAGTCATTTCCAACTTATGGTGACCCTAAGGCAAACGTGGGTTTCCCTGGCTGAGCAAGGTATAAAACCATGATCTCTAGAGTGACAGACCAGTGCTCAAGCCACTGCACCACATTGGCTCTCATATACAAAGATTATAAACCATCCTTAAAACAGTACCACATTAAAAACCCCACCCCAGTCAGTTTTTTATGAGCCAGATGGAGTAAAAAAATGTTTTTACTTGTTGAAGAAGAAGAACAAGGACAGGGCTCACCTGTGGCATCCCACAAGGTGCTATTTTGTCCCCAATGTTATTTAACATTTATATGAAGCCTCTGGGTGAGATTATTCGGAGTTATGGTGCTGGGTGTTATCAGTACACTGATGACACCCAAATCTATTTCTCTGTACCTCGTTCGTCGGCCTCGAATCTCGATGGCTTCTCCTTTCTCAATGAATGTCTTCGGGCGGTAATGGGTTGGATGAGGAAAAACAGGTTGAAGCTGAATCCGGACAAGACAGAGGTGCTCACGGTAGCGGCCCCTAAACCAAGAATTGGGCTGCAACCTCCACTCCTGGACGGGGTCACACTCTCCTCCAGTGATTCTATTTGCAGCTTGGGGGTGCTCCTTGACTCGTCGCTCCTGATGGCGAATCAGGTAAATGCGACAGTCAAGAACGCCTGTTATCAGCTTTGGCTGATACGCCAGCTTCACCCTTTTCTGAAAGTAAGGGTTCTTGAGACTGTTGTTCACTCGCTGGTAATTAGATTTCTGTAATGCGCTCTATATGGGGCTACCCTTGTGCTTGGTTTGGAAACTACAGCTAGTACAGAATATGGTGGCCAGACTAGTGTCAGGAACATCTAGGAGGGACCATATCACCCCGGTATTAAAGGCCCTCCACTGGCTGCATATCAGTTTCTGGGCCCAGTACAAGGTGTTGGTTATTACCTTTAAAGCCCTAAATGGCTAGGGTCCAAACTAGCTCAGGGACCACCTTCTCCCCTACAATCCTCCCTGCACAGTCCGGTCCTGTGGGAGGAACTTGTCGCAGCCTCAAAAATCTAGGCTTTTGGCTACCTCCCAGAGGGCTTTTTCTGTTGTCGCCCCCAAATTGTGGAATGGCCTGCTGGATGAGATCCATCAATTGACATCTTTTTGGCAGGCCTTTCCTGGATAGATACCCTGGCCTCAGGGACCTCCTCTCAGAGGACTTCCCACTGTCTTCTTGGAAATTAATGTAGAATGTTGCTGCACTATCCTGCCTGTCGGTTTATTGTAATTTGTATTGATTGATGTGGTTTTAAATTATTGGCTTCAATTTGTAACAGATTTAATAATTTTTTAACGGGGGGAGGGATGTAACTTGTTTTATTTGATGTAATTGTATTTTATTGTTGCTAGCCGCCCTGATTGATCTAAAAGGGGTGGGCTATAATAATAATAGTAATTATCCAGGCTTCTCTAGGGAGGGAGTTCCACAGTCTGGGAGCAGCCACTGAGAAAGTCCTGTCACAAAGCTCAAAAGGGAGATATAGTTCTTCAAATAACCTGAACCCAATCTGTATAGGGCTCTATAGGTCAAACCTAGCCCTTTGGATTGTGCCTGGAGATGGACTGGCAGCCAGTGCAGCTATGGAGTTTTGTTCTTCCTGTTGCCAGAAGCCACCTTTTCACATTGACTTCATATAGAACAGCACTTGCATGCTTTAGAAATTGGAAGTCCTAGCTATGCCTCAAGGGTAGGAATCACATAGCTCTCCTGATGTTGGTGGACAGCAAGTCTCAGAAGTCTTAATCAGCATGATCACTGGTGTGGAACACTGGGAGCTGCAGTCTGCTAACATTGGAAGGTCCGTATACATCCCACCACTGCAATAATAATAATAATAATAATAATAATAATAAATTATTATTATTATTATTATTATTTCTATTCTGCCTTTTCCAGGTGTCGAATCAAAGCAGATTACAGCAATTATTAAAACAGAATACCATAAAATCACAATCAACTTAAAATTCCCTTGCCCTCCCTCCCTCCACCCCCCAGAGACATATAAAATTTAAAACTTTAATCTAGAAAGGAATTAAACTATAGCAAGTGTTGTTGTTTACTTAAATCCAGTTTGACTGCATCAGTAGGAGTGTAGATCAAGAGAAGTAATAGTGCCACTCCATTCTGCTTTAGTCAGATCTCACTTAGAATAGGGTACCACAATTCAAAAGGGACATTGACAACTTGGAATATGTCCAGAGAAGGGCAACCAAAGTGGCGAAAGGTTTGGAAACTATCAAGCCCTAGGAGGAACAGCTTAGGGAGCTGGGTATGTGTAGCCTAGGGAAGAGAAGTTTAATCGGTGATATGATAGCCCTGAATAAATATTTGAAGGGATGCCATATTGAGGATGGAGAAGGCTTGTTTTCTGCTGCTCCATAGACTAGGACATGGAGCAATGGATTCAAGCTACAGGAAAAGAGATTCTACCTCAACATTACAGAGAGCGTCCTGACAGTAAGGACTGTTCAACAGTGGGATACACTCCTGGAGAGGGGTGGAGTTTTCTTCTTTGAAAGTTTTTAAACAGAGGCTGGATGGCCATCTATCTGAAGTGCTTGGATTGTGTCTTCCTGCATGGCAAGGGGTTGGAATGGATGGTCCTTGTGGTCTCTTCCAACTTTATGATTCTATGAATCCTTTCTGTCATCTTCACTTTCTCACAAACAACTGCATTTCTAACCTAAGATGGCAATCCACATTTTCTTTCCAGGAAGTTTGTTTAGGATTACTGGCCAAGGGATACCAAAATACCAAAATAACTTTTGTGCTGATCCAGAGATGAGGACAGGGAGCAATGGATTCAAACTACAGGAAAACAAGTTCTACCTAAACATTAGGAAGAACTTACAGATGGTAAGAACTGTTCAACAGTGGAAGACGCTGCCTCGGAGAGTGGTGGAGTCTCCTTGTTTAGAGGTTTTAAAAGATCTGTCATGAGTGCTTTGATTGTATCCTGGATGGAATGTGGTTGGAGTGAATGGCCCTTGATCTCTTCCAACTCTCGGTTTCTATGGCCCTTATCACACAGAGGCACTTACATGGGTTAAACATTGCTGAACTGTTGCAGAAGCGTAAAGGTGGGATAATCCGTTGTGCTTCTGAAACATAATTGAGGCTTCCCGCTTTCCTTCCATCAATGAAGCATTTGCGGAGAAGCCATTTTTTTGAATAACAGGATCTTCCGTTATTTAAAAAATGGCTTCTCTGTGAACACTTCATTTACAGAAGGAAAACGGGAAGCCTCAATTATGTTTTAGAAGTGCAACGGATGATCCCACCTTCATACTTCTACAATAGTTCAGCAATGTTTTACCCATGTAAGTGCCTCCGTGTGATAAGGTCCTATGTTTCTATGACCAATGTTGGTTGCCTTGCTGTGACATCAGATGTGAGCAAGCCACCACAGTGGTAGCCATGCCACCTGGGAGAGTGCAAACACATGCAAACAGCTGCCTGGTGTCAGAATGGAGGGCCTGAGGTGATGTGGGGAGGTTGAGGCAGATCTGGGGCCAGGATAATCCAGTCTCATCCCAGAATATCCTGGCAAATGCAGACAGGATCTTTGGGAGGACTTAACTTGAATCTCAGATGGGCCTGTTGTGTCTCCTTCAGCCAGAGCGCCAGCAGCCCCTTATCCTGAAGAGCTAAGGGGTAGCAGTGAGAGATTTCTAAGAAGAAAATCAAAAGCAGAAATGCCAGGCCCAATTGGCTGAGACCTTGTAACCCCCCTCCTTGGAACAATGAAATAACCCTCAGCTATATTTAAAAAATTAAAAAAAAAAAAACCTGGGCAGGGAAGGGGTGGAGGTGGGGGAGAAGAGGGAGACGCAGAGGTTTTGAAAGCTTATTCACCTCTTTTCATTAGACTAACAAATAGCGCTTAACACAAACCATCTGTTTGCAACAGACCTTGCTGCTCTCCAGAAGATAAAACAGAAGGGTAATTTTAGCCAAGGAGCGGGGGACGCACTCATCTAAGCCCTTTTCAAACAGCGCCGTTACCTTAGAGTCTCTTGGGAGGTGGGTTGGGGCAGGCAGGGGGGAAAGAGGGAAGGAAAAACCAGGAATGAAGAGGGGAAGGGGGTTGACAAAACTCTGACCCACTTAAAGGTTGTACCTGAGTAACATTATACGGCTGAGATCCTACATCACAGTCGACATTTCGTAACTTTGCAAACGCATAATTAGTTTGCAGAAATACTATAAAAACTGGTCCATGAATTGTGAGAGTGCTCCGATTCACATTTCTGATGCACATTGAAACTTTCTGATAAACTTTCATTGTGCTCCAGCATCATAGAGTTGGAAGAGCCCACAAGGGCCACCCTGTCCAACCCTCTGCTATGCAGGAACACTCAATCAAAGAACCTTCAACAGATGGCTATCCAGCCTGCATTTAAAAATCTTCAAAAAAGGAGATTCCATCACCCTCCAAGGCAGACTATTCCACTGCTGAACATCTCTGACCATCAGAAAGTTCCTCCTACTGTTGAGATGGAATCTCTTTTCACGTAGCTTGAAACAACTGCTCCATGTCCTAGTCTCTGGAGCAGCAGAAAACAAGCTTGCCTCATCCTCAATATGATACCTCTTCAATTACTTATACAGGGCTATCATATCCTGTTTTAATCTTCTCTTCTCCAGGCTAAACATACCCAGCTTGCTAAGTCACTCCTCACAGGGCATAGTTTCCAGAGTTTTGTATATTGGACCACCGGTTTCCATTGCACAACAGATCCCTGTACAGTTGGCTGTCTGTATCCATGGATTTTTTAATCCACTGATTCAACTATCCATGGCTTGAAAATATTATTGGTTGTTGTTGTGTCCCTTCAAGTTGTTTCCGACCTGTGGTGACTCTAAGGCAAACCTATTATAGGGTATTCTTGGCACGTTTCTTCAGAGGGGGTTTACCATTGCCATCCTTTGAGGCTGAGAGTCTGTGACTTGTCCAGTTTTCATGGCTGAGCGGGGATTTGATCCCTGGTCTGCCAAGGGGCTTAGTCCACCATCCAAACCATTACACCATGCTGGACCTCAAATATATATATATATATATATATACACATACACACACATATAATTTCAAAAAGCAAAGTGTGATTTTGGCATTTAAGGGGCAGCATTTTACTTACATTACCAATGGGACTTGAGTATTCATGGATTTTGGTATCTATAAAGAGTTCAGGAACCAAACCACATCAGATACTAAGGGTTCTGCATTGTCTGGTACATGGATTTATAGTTTGGTAAGGCACCAGCACACTTTGGCAAAGAAAATTAAAGATCTTGTAAAACTACAAATCCCAAGATCCTATAGGATGGAGCCACCACACTAAAGTGGTGCCAAACCGCACTATTTCTACAGTGTAGATGCACCCTATGATTCATTTGAGATGTGACTCTGGATGAATTCTGCAGATACCATGGACTGCTAAAAATATAAGTGAATAGCTCTTAAAGCAAATCAAGATCAAACTCTCGCTGGAAGCTGCAGTGTCTAAACCAAGGTTATCATGGGACAATTTGACTCATTAGAAAAAGAGAGTAATGCTTGGTAAAGTGGAATGTAGCAGGAAGTTGATTGTTTCAACCAAGGAAGCCACGTTTGATCTGAATTTGCAAGACCTGAGCAGGGGGATTGGTGACTGGGATCTTGGAATTCTCTCATTTAACATCACCATGAACTGATGTCGACTGGATGGTAATTAACAACGATAGCAAAGACATATATTAAGTTTCAGCTCAACCTCAAGATCTGGATTATCCTAATCCATGCCTCTGAGTGGGTTGATGGGCCCCAAACAAATGAACTTGAGTTCTGGGAAAGCAAACAAAGGTCTACATCCAACTCCAAGGGCCAGCCAGAGTATTTTGTTTATTGACTGGATTTATATCTTGCCTTTCTCCCAAGAGTAGACCCATTGAACTAATGGGAACATGGAAAGTCAACAATTATCACAGTACCATCGATTCAGTTGAGACTAGCAATTGTATTTGGGCCTTGGAACTGAATGAGCAGAAAGCTAGGCAGAAGGCAAGATATTGGGGGGGGGGGGGGAGGAAATGAGATCATCACCATCATCATCATCTTTATTAGTAGTAGTAGTATCCTGCTTCTCTCCCCAAAACTGGGACTCAGAGTGGCTTACAATTTAAAAGAATAGTACAAGCTTAGGTCTGGGAAGGTCCCATTTCAGACAGAAGGAAGGCCTCGACAAGCTACATTCGAATTTGTGGAAATTCTCCATTTCCCACCTTAAACCTTGTTCCAGCTCAGGTGAAGACAGAATCCTGTGAGTGTCTTATATGTGTGTATAATTTCCTATAGGAGTGATTGGGCATTTTTGTCAGCTGCAGAATGGCTGCATTCAGTTGGAAATTGTGGATGCAAAATCATGCTTGCAGCACCATTGTGCCTCAATGTGCATTGCACATGGATATGCACACAGCAGTCGGTTGTGTATTCATTTCCACATTCAGGCTAGCATCTAGTTACAGACATAGCCTTGTGTATGTCACACTGCACGTGATGGATCCAAAAGCCACCATTGCACAACGGATGTAGTCTGCTGAGAGTGGTGTTGCCCAGGCAGCATGTTCCTCTGCAAGCCAAAGGCAAAGGGGGAAAGTGGAAGGATGAGGGAGAAACTGGACATTTTATAAACAGCTGAAAAGTGGGATGGCAGAGGATTAATCTGGACTAGTTAATCACCTAAAACATTGAGAACTTTATATATCATTACCAGATCAAACCCATTGCCCCTGCTCACCATGGCTTAGCCTTAGGGGCCAAGGTGGATTCACTATCTTTATTGGTAACCTGCTATCATATATAATTATCTTATATAATTGTTTTAACTAAAAAACAAACATCACCACCCTAAAAACACACACATACACATGGCCAAGTTCTCATGTGGCATTTTTTTGTGAGTTTTTTGGGCTATGTGGCCATGTTCTAGAATAATTTATTCCTGACATTTCACCAGCATCTGTCTCAGCCTCAGATGCTGGCGAAACGTCCAGAATAAACTCTTCTAGAACATGGCCACATAGCCTGAAAAACTCACAAAAAACCATGGATGCCGGCCATGGAAGCCTTCAACTTTACATTCTCATGTGGCCATAGAGGGCTTTCCCCATGTTTTAAAATAAATCTTTAGGTTTCTCTGGATTGTTGTGAACTTTTTTTCAATGGCAAGTATATCTAGATAATTTTAAATTGTGAATTAAGATGCTGAATTTTAAATATAGTCTGTTTTAACATGCATATATCTTTATCCTTATAAACTGTTACATATTTTAATTAATTTGACTTAACCGATGTTGTTAATTATTGATTTGTTGTTGCTCCCCACCTTGATCCAGGTAAGAGTGATGATGATGATGACGACGATGATTTAAAAAGTGAGAGGCTTTTCCCCCCCAGATAGGAAGTAAAAACAGAAGTTGATTTCAGTTTTACTTCCTGATTGAGAAAAAACTCCTTTTGATTTACTTTTTTGAAAATGCTTCCTTTTAGGAGCTACATGAAGTCCACTTTTCTCCACTCTTGTTTTCGAATCAGCCTCCCAAAATGTAGGCTCGCCAGCCACACATGCTTTGCAGAAGTGGTGTGCTTTTTAGCGGGTGGGTGGGGGAAGAAATAAGACCTCGATGTTATTTTAAACCCACTGTGGAAACAGAGTCTTGAGAAATTAGCTTAGCAAAACAAGTTGGAAATGTCCTCTTTGGGGCCGGGGGTGCGCATGAGTTCTGGAGGTTTCTCAGCTGACCGCAACTTGCTTTCCATTTATTTGTATAAGTGAGAGGCATAGTCTTCCTAAACCCGAGGAGTGGCATAGCACGCACTTCACATCACACTGGAGGATAAAAATTAGCAGACACGATCTCCTAGGTCTGATAAAGGCTCAGCGCTTTCCTAATTGAAATCTGAATGCTCCTTAGTGGGCAATGCATTGGCTTCCACTTTGGCTGCTGTGGAATTGAGCACGGCTTCCAGGCAAACTACATCTTGTACAGCGATGGAGACAACCAGTTTGTGGACATGATGGCTAAATGGTCTCTTTTATAAAAGACAGTCCTCTACTTCTTCAACAGTGGAACATGCTGCCTTGGAGAGTGGTGGAGCCTCCTTCTTTGGAGGTTTTTAAACATAGGCTGGATGGCCATCTGTCAGGAGTGCTTTGATTGTGTATTGCTGCATGGCAGAAGGATTGGATGGCCCTTGGGCTCCCTTCCAGTACTATGATTCCATGGTTTTATTTGAACGGCTGCCAAAGATATGGTTGCCATAGCTCTGGTTTGATTGGGTTTTATTATTGTGTGCCTTCAAGTCTATCACAGGATTTTCCCATTAAGTTTCTTCAAAGGAGGTTAGCCATTGCCATCCTCTGAGGTTGAGACGGTGTGACTTGCCCGAGTCAGTGAGTTTCCATGGCTCAGTTGGGATTTGAGCCCTGTTCTCCAGAGTCCTAGTCCCATGCTCAAGCCTGTGTTCTTTTTTAAAACCATTTTTATTACATAGAAATGCACAGAAATGCAAACACGTTTTATAAATATATCTAAACTACAGACAAAAATAACAAACAAAAACTAAACAGAACACAACTCAACTATTTCATCAAAATAAATAAACATTCCTGACTCCTCTCCCAGTGACATTAAAGTGGTCACAAAGTGGTATAATTGTAGTGTGGAAGAGATCCAAGTTTGATTTCAAGAGAGTTCAGGGATCTTGACATTGCCCACCATCCCCATTTAGCAGCACTCAGGGGCTAAACAGACAGGCAAAAAGAGGTGCTTTCAGGCTGGCTTGAAGGTGTGGCGTTTAGATGACATACCTTGAAGCCAGCAGAAAAGTGCCCTTATGCAGAGAAAAGCCATTGCAAAAAGAAGCAGCTTTTTTCTGCTTCTTCCTGGCTTGAAGCCATGCCATGTAGTCATGACCTGAGCACTCCAGCTGCCTTGGGAGCCGGTGGTGCAGTTGGTGAGGTTTCATTGTGGCTTCAGAAAAGGCAGCTTCAAGACACTTTTTCCTGCCCATCTGTTTCACCCCTCAGAGACCATATTTGAGTAATAATAATAATAATAGCTTCTCCCCATATATTGAGGTGGGGAACAGACATGTGGCTCCTCTGGTCACAGTTTTCCTTAGTCAGGACAGATCGATTATAATTTCGTTTATATGATTTTTGTGAAAATAAAATAAAATATAGTTTGAAATTCATGCTTGGAATTATAAATACATAACCTAGGTAATATATGCACTGACTAGGATACTCCAGGAGCAGCCCAAAGTCTCGTGGCTCTGGAGGTTGAGAGGTTTTCCTGCCCAGCCTGCCCATTACCTTAGCACTCTATTCTGACACAGGGAGATTATTAGCATGGGCATCTCACTGAGTGCCAACATGGCTCATTTTACTCTGAGGTCAGAATGGGGTGCCCAGCAATGATCACATGGCTGATGCCTCATTCTGAACTCAGAGGCAAAACTAACAAAATAAATTCAAACACGGAGAAATGTAAGGTACTACATTCAGGCAGGGGGGAAAAGTATTGCTCAGATATAGGATGTGGGACATCTGGCTTGACGTCAGTACATGCAACAGGGATCTGGGAGTCTTAGTAGACCACAAGCTGAACATGAGCCAACAGTGCGATGCAGTAGCTAAAAAAGCCAATACAGTCCTAGGCTGCATTAATAAGAGTGTAGTGAATAGATGGACGGAAGCAATATCACCACTCCATTCTGATTGGTTTTAGGTGTCAGCTAGAATCCTGTGTCCACTTTTTTGGGCACCATGATTCAAGAGGGATGTTCACAATTTGGAGCGTGTACAGAGGAGAGCGACCAAAAAGGCGAAAGGTCTGGAAACCATGAAGCCCTATGAGGAGCAGCTTAGGGAGCTGGGTATGTTTAGTCTGGAGAAGAGAAGGTTAAGAGGGGACATGACAGCTATATTTAAATATTTGAAGGGAGGTCATATTGAGGAAGGAGCAAGCTTGTGTTTTGCTGCTCCAGAGATTAGTACATGGAGCAGTGGATTCAAACTTCAGGGAAAGAGAGCCCACCTAAACATTTTCAAGAACTTTGTGATGATAAGAGCTATTCAACAGTGGAATAGGCTGCCTTGGAGTGTGGTGGAGTTTTCCACTTGGGAGGTTTTTAAACAGAGGCCAATGGTCATCTGTTGGGAGTGCTTGGATTGTGTCTTCCTGAATAGCAAAATGGGGTTGGGGTCTCTTCCAACTCTAGGCTTCTCTGACTCTACTGTGTAGGGGAGCTGACAAAGTGACCCATGTGCATCAGGACCAATGTGCATCCAGACACTGGCTAAGGAAAGCGGGCTACGTTAGGACACATTCACCGGTGTCCCTTTATGCATCTTCACAGTTCACTGACAGGGTTTCTTAGCGCCTTTGCTATGTAGCTAAGTATATGTAAATATATGTAACATACACCATGACAGAAGACTCTGGCCAATGTTTCTGAGCTTTTCATCTGCTTAGGATTCCACTTCCAGGTGGCTGGGCAGGTTAGATCCGAGATCTTTGGCTCAAAGCCCCAAGCGCCTCAAAGGGAGAACATCTTTTGCATTCTCTGGACTTGGACGTCTGCCTCAATGTATTCTTCTTCGAGGGATATTTCAATCAGCTTCAGATGTCTGGAGAAATCTTTCCCAGACCCTCTGCACCAGTTTTCATAAGGATTACTCTTTATAGCCTTCTGGATCGAGGAAAGATAAAACAATCGGTCAAGGGCCAGCAGTTGACATGGTGTGTTGGGAAGAAACCTTTCTCTTAGATTCCCCTAGAGAAAAACACAGCCCTGTTGTTGCGCTGGTTGGGTTTCTTCCGATCCTTCTATGGTTGTTCCTTTGCAGAAATATCTTTATTCCATACTTATTAATTAAAGGAAAACATTACTACATCAATGCAAGCATCCACATAAGCATCCGAATATCATAAGTCTTGCTGTTATCTTACCTTTTATATGCCTCTATTACATTTTTTACTCATTGAGCATATCTTCCCTAACAAACTTTGTCCCCTCTCTCTTACATTTGTTACTTCTCCATTCCTTCTCCTTTTCCATTCTGTTCTTTCCTTAATTTTTCTCACTGTCCTTCATTTCACCTGTCTTAATACTTTAGTTTCCCTCTACTCTACTCTACTCTACTCTTCCTTCCACCACTTCATCTCACTTTCTTACTTATTCTAGACTTTCTTTCACATTCCTCCCCCCTTCATCCTAACTTGAATTCCTGATCTTCCCATTCACAGCATGCTTCATTTATTTAATTCTCCCTTTTTGAATGCCCAATCACCTTAACCTGCCTATTTTCTAACAAGATTCTTTATTATCTATTATATTACCATTAATCATCTTTTTAAAATAATTTCACAAATTACTCTATTATGGGAAAGCTATGATTGCTGTATTCCCCCATTTATTTTCCCACAACACAGTTACATATGTTCATTCTTTTGTTGTTTTGTTGTTGAGTGAAAGTGTTAATTTGTCCATTTCAGCCACTTTATGTAATTTCAGTAGCCAATCATCTTCCAAAGGGATCTCTGAGTTTTCCTTTTAAAAAAAATTTTTTGGCATATACAATTCCGGCAGCTGATATCCTGTATAGCAAACCTCTCTCAATTTTTTCCCTCAAGTTGTAACTCTAAATGTGTTACACCCTTCTATGGTGGTTCTGTTGGACAAAGGACATGGTGGAGATCTGTAACGCACATTCAAGGGCCAGAATCATGATGCAGAATGCCTGTATTTTGTTTAAGGTTGTTGAAGGTGTCCTTGTTGATATGCAAATGGACTTTAAATTTCTCCGACTTTGCACAATTGCCACACGGCCAGAGGAGGAGGGGCCAGCATGCTAAAGATACCCTCCCCGTACCATCTTAACTAAGGATAGAAACAACAAAATGCAGATATCTTACTGACATATCTAATTTTTGTCCTCTTTGGTATGTAACATCTTGCCTGATGAAGAAGCCAGTGGAGCTTCAAAAATTTGCAACAAGTATATTGTTGCTCAATAAAGGTGTCACTGCTTGGTGGATTTTTGTTTGAATTTACTAAATGGCCAACACCACTACCCTTGCATGTTGTGGAAGTACAGTTATGCACCTATGGTGCACATGTAGATGAGTGTTCTTCATTGAAGGACACTATTGTTTACTGAGGATTGCCTAGGAATGTGCCTTGTGCATGGTACAAGAAAGTATTTTCAGTGGTGCGTTACATTTCATATTGTTGGCTTAGTTTGGTTGTGCAGCATTGCCATCCAGCAGCAGAGGGTTGTATAGCAGAATTAGTGTGTAACTGTGCAGATTTGCACTTCACAATCCCAACAGGACCCATGACTGGGAGCAGAAGATGTGGTCAGGAAAGAAGAAGGGTGGTGAGGTCAGTGGCAAATCAGTTCCATGAGAATCATACAGTATTTTAAAGTAACCTTGTCTTATTTTACCCAATGAAACTGCTACACAAGTTAATTCAGGTATCCTTAAAAATGTATACTCTTCCAAATTTAACAATAGCATTCCCTCCTGTGTGGTTTAGTGGTCTGAATGATAGACTTTTGTCAGAACCTATAACAGGGTATACTATAATGGTTCTGACAACTTTAGAGATCCAGGTTTAAATCCTGGCTTGGTCCTGAAAACCCACTGAGTGAACTTGAGCAAGTCACACTCTCTCAGCCCCAGAGGATGGCAAGGGCAAACCCTTTCTGAAGAAACTTTCCAAGAAAACCCCATGATAGGTTTTCTTTAGGTTCGCCATAAGTCGGAAAGGACTTGAAGGCAAACAACACACAATAACACACTCTCCAGCATTTCACAGTGGGCCATGGGTGGCCAGGCAGTGTCAGAGTGTGCTTAAGATGGCAGAAGTTGTTAATGAGGAACAACATACAGACAAGAAGAGGCTGCAGGAATTTGCTTTTTCCTGAGTCTACTGGGAAGGACAGGTCCAACTCTTTTTCTCATCTCTCCTCCCTCCACACTGAGTTGAGGTTTAAACTACTTTTGCACCATGAACTCAGTTTGCAGCAATGGAAATAAGCTAAGGACAGAGGGGGAAGGAGAGAGAAACTGGGACACTATAAAACAGCTGAAAAAAAGTGGGAAAACAGAGGATTAATAAAAACTGTCTCTGTCAAAAGAGAACAGTTGGATGGTATGCATGGTCACGATACATTCACCTCCTCTTCTTCCCTAAAATGGTAAGTGCTGCACTCCTGAAACAAGCAGAAGAGAGCAGAGTCTGTGAAAAGGAGAGTAAACACAGGAGTTTCAGATATTCTATATATAATTTAGTGTTTGAAAGATACACTCCAAGAGGAAGGGGGAGAGAAAGGCTATATATAGTGTTTTATACAAATACACTAACTTGATTAAATTAAAAAAATCAGTGGGACAAATATGAACCTTTGATTGCTTCAAACAAACAAAATAAACCAAATCGGGAATGGCTTTGTCTTTCCCAGCCTGTGTTAAACTCTGCTTGTCCATCATAATCAGAGCTTGGGAAAGTGACTTGATGGGACTGTAACTCCCAGAATCCCCAGACTATCTCCATGGTTGAGGATGCTGAGAGCTGCAGTCCCACTGAGAAACATTCCCAAGCGCTGATGGTAAGCTAAAAACTGTTTCATTTCTCTGAGGTGCCAGCCCTTATGTTAACCCAAGTGGCACTATCCAGAAACAAATTTAGAGTCTGAGCTATAGGGGCAGCAGAGAAAATAAGGTCCTAAAATGTAGGTATTCTGTCCCCCAATGATTTTTTCTCTCCAAATTTCTAGCATTGATGTAACTTAAAACCTCAGATGAGCATTTAGAAAAACAATTTAGGTGTATAAAGAAAAGGTGCAGGCAAAGGGACCTAGGAAACAGAAACACAGCAAATGGAAGAGTTCTGGGTGTGAGTGATTGTGGTAGAATCCTATATTTGGAAGGGTCCCAGAAGTCATCAAATCCAACCCTCTGCTGTCCAGTTTCTTTTTGACAATGCCCAGAAAAGGAGACTGCACAACCTCTTTAGGCAAGTGGTTCATTAGAAGTTCCTTCTAATGGTCAGTCGAAATCTACCCTTTCTGTAATTTAAAAACATGAGATCTGGTGCTACCTTCTTGGGCAGCAGAGAACAAACCTGTCCTCTCTTCTCTATGTCAGCCCTTGAGGTATTTAAAGAGTATGATCATGTCAATCTTCTCTCTTTACCAGGCTGAACATGCCCAGCTCCCTCAAGTTTTCATCCTATGTTTTGTTCTCTATCTTTCTTACCATCTTTGTTGCCTATCTTTGAACCTGCTCAGAGGACCTGCTATATCCTTCTTAAAACGAGGCACCCAGAATTGAACACAGTACTCCAGATGAGGCCTGACCAGCACAGAATATAGTGAGACTATTACTTCCCTCAACTTGGAAATGTTTCATCTATAAATGTGGGTTAAAATAGCCTTTGCCACCTATACTGCAGCATCACACCACTGGCTCATAGTCAGTATTTCACTCTCGGCAATGCTAGAAATTTGGAAACTCTAGGAAAACTTTATGTCTTATTGCGGGGGGATAATGTCTATATTTTGCCCCCTTCCATAGCTACACTGTTGGAGAATTTTAAAGGAGCTTTCCTCAGTGCTGAACCTATTTGGAAGATAGTGTTCAGCACCTGGGATAGTTCCTTTAAAGCTTGGGTTAAAACCCCCAAATACGCTTCGCCCCCTACACATTGACAAAGAAGGCACCATGTGCAATTTTTAAAAAGTATTTTGTTGCTGTTCCTCATTGCAAAAGATAACCAAGTTTTATTTATTATTATTTATAAATTTTCTTGTTCCATTTCTTATAACTTTACTTAAAAAGAAACCACACAAACATTTGGTTTCATCAGCAAAGGTCTACATCTTGGAAAAGCCCTTTGAAAAGGCTTTAAAATTGCTTGTTAAAAATTACTTCTAAATAGCAACCAAGTTAGCAATAGTGATAGCAATAGCATATAGATATCTATACCACTTATCAGTGAACTCAGCACTCTCTAAGCAGTTTGCAGTCTGTAAGCCAATTGCTCCCAACAAGCTGGCTAGTCATTTTACCAACCTATGAAAAGATAGAAGGCTGAGTCTACCTTGGAGCCCCGAGATCAAACTCACAACTTTGTGTCTGCATTTAACTGACATTTAACCACTGTGCCACCAGGTTACTAGTTAGTTACTAGTTAACTAAGAAACTAAGTTACTGCTTATAAAATCATAGAGTTGGAAGGCACCCCAAAAACCATCCAATCCAGTCCCATTCTGCAATGCAGAAAGACACAATCATAACACTCCTGACAGTTTGCCATCTGGCTCAGTTTAAAAACCTCCATAGAAATGACTTAAAGGCACACAACAACAGCAACAATGAGATTCAAGGAAGATCAACTAACAGTGATCAATGGCTGTTATTTTGCAGCCACTTTGAGTTATCAAGCTGCATCAAATGCCTCGAAGATGGCCATTTTTGTGCAACAGAATAGCCCCCAGCGGAAGGAAACCTAAGAACCCTTACTCCAAAGTAACCTCCTTGAAACTTAACTGAGGGACCAGAAAGGCTGTCCTTCACAAATGGATGCATATTTTCCCCCTCCCAAAGACCAATTTATCCACCTTTTTCGCATGCCAAAGCTAATTTGTTGCACTGAAATAGTTGGAAGAGATATTAAATCAATCATTCCCCTAACGAGTTGGGTAAATTTTGCCTCCTGCATTTGCTGGTCAGATTTCACTGGTGTTTGCCTCTGCAGGGGAAAAAAGTCTTTCTTGCTCATTAAACATAATCAGGGACTTAAATTCCTTATGCTGCACCTCCCAACAACCAATTCAATGACTACCATGTGGTACCTTGAAAACCACACCGTTACATTATGCTCCAGACGTCCCTAATTTGCCAAGGCATGGTCTTGATTTTCTTGTCCCCATTGCTGGTAAACAAGGATCCCTTGCTTTAACTTCATGGGAGAGTTTAAAGAAAGGCACCAAAACACTGTTAGCATTTTAAATGCCTTTTTTTCCAAGGCAGATTAGCTAAAAGCTAAAAGGTTACAAATATAGGGTCTTAGCAGGAATCCTATTGCCGTCTTATGCACAAGTGTGTTCCCCTAATTAAAATGGTTGGACGTGTTGGTCTGATGTGGAACAGCTCCTGGTTGCAGAAGTGGGTTGTGCATTGGGTACTGCTGCATATGGGATATGCTTTGTGTTGCACTTTTCGTTGTGCATTTAGAATCTTAGAGCTGGAAGGGACCACAAAGGTGATCTAAACCAACCCCCTGCCATGCAGGAATACATGGCTAAAACACTCCTGAAAGACACCTGACTGACCTCTGTGTTTGTGTGGGTGGGGTGTTGTTTTTTGTTTGTTTGTTTTTGTTTGTTTGCTTGTTTGTTTGTTTTTAGTTATTCAAGTCATTTTCTACCTATGGCAACTCTAAGGTGACCCTAACAGGATTTTCTGTGGCTGAGAGGGTGTGATTTGCCCAATGTCACCCAGTGGGTTTTCATGGTTGAGCATGGTTTTGTGGTCTCTAGAGTCTTAATCCTCCGCTCAAACCACCACACCATGCTGGTTCTCAGTTTAATGGAGAATCTGCCACCATCTGAAGCAAGGTGGGTGGGATGAGATTGGTGGAGATTGAACCTCTCTGAAAAGCTCAGGCAACATTTGACCACCAGCCACATCAAAAGTGTACTAAATGATCACACACTAACCTTGTACTGGAAGATCAAATGCCTTTTGTGCTACATACACTCCCTTCTGCTGTGGTTAGACCTCACCTGGAATAAACCTGTATCCAGTTCTGGTCAGTTAAAGAAGGATGTTGACAAGCTGGAGTGTGTCCAGAGGAAGGTGACCACAATGGTGAAGGTTGGAAAATTGTGTCCTATAAGGAACGGCTTAGGGAGCTGGGGATATGTAGCTTGAAGAAGACAGGGTCAAGAGGTAACACAATAATCATGTTTAAATTGAAGGGATGTCATATTAAACAAGGAGCAAGCTTGTTTTCTGCTGCTCTAGAGATTAGGACATTGGAGCAATGGATTCAAACTACAGCAAAAGAGATTCCAACCTCAACATTAGAAAGAAACTCTTGACTGTCAGAGCTATTTGACAGTGGAATAGGCTGCTTTTGAGAGTGGTGGTCTCTCCATTTTTGGAAGTCTTTAAACAGAGTTTGGCTGACCATCTCTCAGGAATGGTTTAGTTCGTTATTTTTTCATGGCAGGGGGCTGGATTGGATGGCCCCTGTGGCCCCTTCAGACAAGATTCTTATGATCTTCACATAGGTGACACTTTGTCGCAACCTGGTGTAGACCTTTAAAATACTCTTGTTTCTTTCACTTGAGGTCTGTCTTGCATCCCATGTCCGCTCCCTATTCTTGTGCAGTCAGTGCAAAACAGCTAGCTCATGGTTCAAGTCACATAATGGTGCAAGTTTGATGAGGCAGGAGGAAGAAATAGATAACTTTGTTAATGTATTATGGCAGATTCCTGAATAGATTGTCATTACATAGTAGAAATGGGCCTTAACCTTCTTGGGTAATTCTGAACAAGAGGAGACTCATTGAATTATTTATCATAATAGTGAGTCCAAGCTGCAGTGTTGGGACAATTCTGGAAAATGCAACATGGGACTGCCTACAGAGGTAGGTCTGCCAGCATCAGACTAATTGATATGCTTTAACACTTGCTAAGTAGTGGATGTCTGTTGATCATTATTGTTGCTGTGTGCCTTCAAATCATTTCTGACTTATGGCAACCATAAGGTAAATCTATAATGGAGAATAGTAGAAAATGTGAATCCCTCTTAATGTCCACTTTGTTTCTGATACTAAGAAACAGGAGACAGTCTTGGAGGTGATGGTGAAACCTGTATATATATTCAGGAATGCATACTACACTTCTTTTTTATTCCTGTAATATCTATTTTTATCCATATTTTAAGACTATTTAAGACCATATTTTAAGTCTTCCCAAAGCAGATTACAGGATATTATCAACTTGGAGGGAGGTGATTTTGATCAGGAAAATTTGGCTGCTTAAAGATAAGCGAACCAAACAAAGGTGTCATCATTCATGTCTTAGGAGATATAATATTTTAACTTACAATTAAACCCACACAAGAGGGAGAGAAGGAATTTTCACATATTACTGAAGTTTGTTTTTGCTTGGGATTTGTGTCTTTGGAAATGGTCTTAGGCCTTTGAAAAACTGATTTGAGCAGTTTTGCAACATCCATATTCGGTGTCCATGCTGTTCAGGAGCTACAGTGATATTACAATGTGCAAGCATCTATTATGCAATCCAGGTAGCGAGTGAAATGAATGGTGCCCCATGATGTAATGCACAATGAGCAGCAAAGCCCATCTGGACACTGACCAGGAAATGCTGGAGCACAAGGGGAGTGCCCATTGGGCATCAAGAATGCCCAGAGTGCACCAGAAGGGTTCAGTGGACATCAGAAGTGCCAAATGCACTCCAGAAGTGTCTGATGCACATCTGAAATGCCCAGTACTCATCAGAAGTGTCCAGTGTACATCAGAAGTGCTGAATTGCACACCAAATGTGCCTGATGCACATCTGAAATGCCCAATGTACATCAGAAGTGCCAAATGCACACAAGAACTGTCTGATACAGATCTGAAATGCCCAATGCCCATCAGAAGTGCTCGATGTGTATAAGAAATGCCCGATGCACATAGGTGTGCCTGAAGCACATCTGAAATGCCCAGTATGCATTAGAAGTGCTGAATGCCCACCAGAAGTGCCCAATGCACTTCTGAAATGCCCAATGCCCATCAGAAGTGCCCAGTATGCATCAGAAGTGCCTTGTGTGCCTCAGAAATGTCTGCTGCACATAAGAGCACTCTTGCTGGTGCCCAGATGCCCACACCTTCACAATTCACGAACAGGGTTGTGTTTCTGTAATGTTGCTGCAAATTCATAAAGTTATGAAATGTACACTGTGATGTATACCCTTGTTGGTTTAACCCCAAAATGTTAAAAAATAATGGTGGAAACAACAACAGCTAAAAATATAACTAGCTGCGGGTTTGTTTTATTGCCAGATTGCTCGTTTAAAAAAAAAAAATCCAGAAGGAAAATCTGGAGCTTGTTAAAAAACAAAAATTCATGTCGTTATTCATCACCCTTCCTCTTAACACCCCCTGCCACAAATTCTTTATTAGATTCTTTAACAGCTCCTGTTATATGGTGACTGTAAAGCCATCTGGTCGGCCTACCCCCCCCCCCCCTCCTCAAATGTAAGGCAGGGTGATGGATCAGCTAGGCTTCCCAAAGAATGAATGTCCTTCCATATGGAAGTTGGGACATGTGTGGCCAAGCAACATTCAAATATGGTCAAGATGGCAAAAGATATTAAGAAGGAAGAATACACAAGCTAAAAGAGGCTGAAACAATCTGCTTTTGCCTGAGCCTCCTGGGAAGAGTACAATCCCCCCCCCCCTGCTCTCCTTTTCTTCCTGCTGAGTTAACTAAGTGCAAACTACTTTTGTACTTTAAGCTCTTTGTAGAAATTGAAATAAGCTGAGGACAAAAGGGAAAAGTGTGAGGAAGAGAAACTGGGATACAACAAAAGCAGATGCAAAATGTGGGAAGGCACTGTCTCTGCCAAATCAAGACAGTTGGAGAATATAACATTATATATAACTGACACCATAGTTAAGATCACAAAGCAAAGGCCAGAATATGTTGGTGCCTTACCCTTACAGAAAGGGTTCAAAATTGCAGAAGAGGACTTATGCATGTGACATCATTGTGTATGAAGATGAGTGGTTGGTTGTGAATTCAGTTACACAGTGTTTTCATTTGTGAAAAGGTTTGCAGGAGCCCTGGTGGCACAGTGGTTAAATGCTGGAACTACAGCCACAACATCGTGAGTTCGATTGTAGGGCTCCAGGCTTGACTCTGCCTTCCATCCTTTCGTAGGTTGGTAAAATGAATACTCCTTATTGGGGGCAATTGGCTTACAGATTGTAAACCTCTTAGAGAGTGCTGAGTTTACTAAGAAGCAGTATAGAAATGTAAATGCTAAATGCTATAGCACAGTCATTGTTTAGCTACACTTTCTGTATGTAGGATTTTGCATCCTATGTCACAGCTGAATAGTGTAAATCTCTCCATGATCTATGCATTGTGCTGTGCAATTCTTGTCTTGAATGGCAGTGTGATGTAACAAAACCAAGACACTACAAGTAAAACTGAGTTCACAACAAAATGTGAAATGCACATCTTTACTCATTGCACATAATGCAGATGTTCTGCCTTGAATTAAAATGTCCTACTGTTTCTGTAGCGGAATTAATGAATGCTCAAGATATTGAGAGCCTGTTTGATGTAGTGGTTTGCATGTTGAACTACAATGCTAGAGATCAGGGTTCAATTCCTTACTCAACCATCCAAACTCACTGGGTGACCTTAGGCGAGTTACACACTCTCAGCCCCAGAAAATCTTGTGATAGCTTCGCCTTAGGGTCTCCATTAGTCACAACAACAACAACAACAACAACAATACATCAACAGGTTCTAACATTGTTCCTGTATATTTATATGTATGTACCTTCAGGTCACCTGTCAACTTATGGTGATCTCATGAATTTCATAGGGTTTTCTTAAGGAAGGAATGTTTAGTAATGGTTTTTCCAGTTCCTTCCTCTGACACAGAGCCTACAACACCTGGGATTCCATGGTGGTCACCCATCCAAGTACTAACCAGGTCTGATCCTACTTAGCTTCCAACATAATTGGTCAGTTATGTCAAGGGAGCTGCCAAAAACTGAAGCTACCAGCATTTCAAAAAGAGAGGTACACAATAAGGGTTGGATTTGATCAACATAGAGGTTTGATTCTATTTCCATGTTACTTTCTTCACAGGATCACCTCTGCTATATCTGGTTTGTCTATTAACCCATGATTTATTTATTTTTTAAAAATCTACATAATATTTAATGTATTCCTCTCAAAATACAATTTTCTGTTTCAGTCTCAAAATATGGAAAGTTAGATCATTGTAACCTGGCTAACAATCATATAAACATTGCACAAGCCATTAGTGTCAGGAGCATGGCTGTTGTGCACTGGTTCCCAATGTGATCTGTCTGAGTGCACAACGTGTACCATTCTGCAACAAGGGTTGCTGTTACATAATGGGACCTCTTGTGTGGTCCCCCATTGTGAATTGTCACAGTTCACTACCTGCATTATTGTGTTAGTGATGTAGCTCTGTCTTCATAAAGGTGAGCATTGTAGTGTCTGATGCAGAATCTTGAACATGCTTTTCAAAATGAAGTGTGAAATGCTCCAGGGCTGAGAATTCGATCTCAGTGTCACACAAAATCCATTTCTTCAAACATCCTTCTGAAGTTAAACTCATAAATCCACAAGCACCAGTGGAGGATAAGGAGCATGATAAAACCACAACACCACATTGGAGTGGAGGGTGGGAGAGATAAGGAACAATTCCTCTGATGGCATAGGAAAAGTCCAATGAGATTATAGATTTAGTATGTATTTTTCAGAGGTGATCCCCAACCTGTGAAAAAATCTCTGCTAGCCATAGTACATCATTTTCCTCACCTATGCATCTTGCACTTGGCATGGTTTGTTTTCGGACTGCCCATGTTAAAAAGAAGATTAATTTGTAAATCTATTTGCTGAGGTTTATATCTTTGAGGAAGTCAGTTGTGGGAGTGAAAGTGGGCTAACTGAATAGAAGAGTGCTTCCCAAACATTGGCCTTCTAGATGTTCAGCTCCGAGAACTCCTGACTGTTGGACAAACTGACTAGAGCTTCTGGGAGTTGTAGTCCTAAACACCTGGAGAACCAAACTTTGGAAAACACTGGTATAGAGTGAGCATTTACCTCCAGGGATAGCTCTTCTTGACCATGTAGTAAAGTACAATAACATCCAAAATCCAAAAAAAGTTATGCCTTTATGGGGACAACCAACATGCACAAAATGCATGTTGCAAAGTGAAGTTGAAGGCTTTCACAGCCAGCATCCATAGTTTTTTGTGGATTTTTCAGGCTCTGTGGCCGTGTTCTAGAAATGTAAGGAACAACCTCTTCTAGAACACGGCCACATAGCCCAAAAAGCCTACAAGAAACATATATATATATATATATCTCCTGTGTGATTTTTTAACACCTTTGCATTTCCCATAATGTTTGGTTTGACTCTCAAATCTGATTTTTATTCTTCAGAAATGAGAAAGGTTTGGGTAGTAAGTGACACTGTAAAAATGAATTCAAAATATTACAGTCTGTTGCTCACCTACAACTCTCTTGAACCTTGGGTAAGGTCTGCTTGTATTGGGCTTCTCTCATGAAAGTTAGCATCTGGCAAATAAAATCCTAGAACAGCTTTATGGATTTAATCAGCTATATCACAGGAGAAATAGGGAGCAGTTGATTCTATTGCCGATGGTCTGGAAACTTTATGCCTAAGTTTTTTGGCCAAAGATGTTAGCAAGGAAACACTGACGCTGGGAACAGACACGTCAGGCTGTATCCGGTCCCTGTCTGTTTAACATGTATTTAGTCATAAGCCTGTTCTGTCTAATTTCGGCATCAGTTTGCAATTGTTTTTAAAAAAATGAAAATTCACAATTTTGGAGTATATCATGCCTTGCTTCCACACACACATTTAAGCAAGAATCTTAGAATCCTAGGATCTTAGAGTTGGAAGGGACCACAAGGGCCCCCATGCAAGAATGAAGAACTAAAGCACTCCTGAAAGAGGCACATCCAACTGCTATTTAAAGACCTCCAAAGATGAGACTCCACCACCCTCCAAGGCAGTCTATTCCACTGTAAAATGGCTCTAACAGTTAAGAAGTTCTTCCTGATGTTTAAGCAGAGTCTCTTTTCTTGCAATTCTGTTTTACCCTATGCGTGAATATGTCCACAGTATCTGCATTCATTTCAAGATTGCAGAAGCGGAGGTGCACATGCCATGCCATTTTTGGCCAATGCATATCTCTCTGTTGTTTGTTTGTTGTTGTGCTTTCAAGTCATTTACAACTTGTGACAAACATAGATTTTCCTGGCAAAATTTCTTCAGAGGGTGCTCCTTTCAGCTATCCCTGCTGAAAGGAGCACTAGCCTGCATTCAGTTACACACTCAGTTGCACAACATTGTCATTCCACATGATGCATAGCAAAATCAATACATAACTCCTCACGTGGTTGTGGTTGTTGCATACCTCAAGTCGTTTCTGACTTATGTCGATCTAGGGTAAACCTGTCACAGGGGGTTCTTGGCAAGATTTATTTAAAGGGATTTTTTTGCCTTTGCTTTCCTCTGAGGCTGAGAGAGATTGATTTATCAAGGTCCCAATGAGTTTCCATGACTGAGTGGGGGTTTAAACCCTGGTCTCCTGGAGTTGTAGTCCAACACCCAAGTCATTGAGGTCTTTCTTTGTTATTATGTGCCTTCAAGTGATTTCTGACTTATGGATGGGTTATTTCTGACTTATGGCTGGGTGGGTTTGCCATTGCCTTCTTCCAGGGCTGAGAGAAAGTGATATGCCCAGGGTCACCTAGTGGGTTTCCATGGTTGAGTTGGGATTCAAATCCTTGTCCCAGTAGAAGTCCAGTACTCAAACCAGTACACCATACTGGCTTACATAGAGATTTACATGAAGGAACCTAGATATAGACTCTCAGCCTTTGTATGCAACTAACATTCATATTTCAGTATATGAATTTTGAGCCAGGAACAGCATTGCACAATTCAGAACAGCATACAATACACAGAATAACTATGCCCTGATCCACATAGCGCTCCACAAAGTATAAGTTAGCTTTGTTTGCTGAAACCCACAGATGAATCAAGCCAAATTCTCCCACTGCCCCTTTCCTGGCTGGAATGCATAAAAGGAAATCATAGCTGATGTTGAGATCTGGGGCTAGGAATGCAAAGAATATTTACAAAATTTCTCCTTTCTCCAAGATAGAGGCTATGGCAATATGTCAAGATAGCCTCCAGAGAAATAGCAAGCCAACACTCAAGCTTTTGCCTCCATTGCACGCATAGGAGGAGCACCTTTCTTGGGTCAATGTTTCTGTAATTTGCAGATGAACGTCCTTGTGCAGAACTACTGGCTTTTCCCTTGGGGAAGTAGAGTTCAAATGCACATCTAGCACTGAACTGACAAGAATGAGGCCAGTGATCCTAAATATCCTATATAGCAGCTATTCTCATTTCACTGAAACACAAGTTATGCAAATATTGTTCTTGCAACAGCAAAACTATCACTGAAAAGAGAAGGAAAGATCTCATGGGCAATCAGGACAATTATGCTATGAGAATTAAACAGAAAAGGATTTGCGTGCTCCTGGAACGTTTCCATCAGTAGTTCAGAGAGCAGAAAGTAGCCTTCCAGATGTTTCATAGCCCACAATCCATTAGTTCTTTTCCAGCACAACATTATAATGGTGAAGATGGCTGCTCCAGCCTAGAAATACCTGGGCTGTGTGTTCCTCATCCCAATAATGTGCAGATGCATATTTTGTGTACACAGAGTCACATATTACTTGGTGCAATGGAGCTGCCGCAAGCATTAATGATCATTGTTGTAGGCCTGTAGATGGTTGGTTTCAGGATATAAGATGTTCAGGAAGGAATTCTGATTTACAGTATAATAGAGGAGGAGATATAGGAACATGGAGAAAATAAAGAAATAGGCAAATAAAAAATGCAGAGGTAACAAGGATCAAATTTAAAAACAGAAGAGAATATTGACCAAACCAATGCCAAAATTGGAAGCTTTGTGCAAAGCAGAGATGCAAACCTTCATTTAGTTCATTCTTATAAATGAGGATGAAACAATGGAGGGTTTCAGGCTGTTGTCACACTTCAGGATTAATGCAATTGGACACTATTTTAACTTTGATGGCTCAGTCCTATGGGATCCTGGGATTTGTAGGTTTTTGGGGCACCAGAGCTCTCTGACAGAGAATGCTAAATAACTCACAACACTACCAATCCCAGAATCCCATATCATTGAGCCATGAGAATTGTGGTGCTATACCATAGAGCCATGGAAATTTGGGTGCCATTTGGATGTTGGGAGACACCAGCACTCTTTGGCAGAGATGACTAATAATCTTGTAAAACTACAAATCCCTGGATTTGATAGGAGGGAGCTACATCATTGAGCCATGGCAGTTAAAGCACTGTCAAACTGCATTACTTCTGCAGTGCAGATGCAGCCAGAGATGCAAAGGTAAAGGCAGAGGTAGTCCATTCACATGAATAGCTAGTTGTAACTGACTATAGGGGGCAGTGCTCATCTCCATTTCTAAGCCGAAGAGCCAGCGTCGTCCGAAGATTACTCTAGTGGTCATGTGGCCATCAAGACTGCAGTGAATGCTGTTACCTTCCTACTGAGAAGTGGTACCTATCTATCTGCTTGCATTTGCATACTTTTGAACTACTAGGTTGTCAGAAGCTGGGAGTAGTGATAGGAGCTAACCCCATCATGCAACACTTGGGTCTTGAATTACCAACCTTCCAATCTTCCAGTCATTAGAATTGGTGCCTTAACCACTAAGCCACCGTATTCCTAGCCAGAGATGCAAACCTTCCTTTAATTCATTCTTGCAGAATGAAAAAATCCATGGTTTCAGCCCCCCACCCCAATGATTGCGGTTGCAAGAGTTTTTGCAGATTTGGGGTAGTGGTGGTTGGATTGGGGGACTATTTTGTGAAATTGTGTTGCAGCATATCAGTTGTGTTTTGTATATAAAACACCATGGTCTGATTTCATAGGAAGTGACCAAGGCATGGAGTCAAAACGCTGTCATCACGGAGTGTCAATGGGCACCTGGTTTCCATGTTCAGCGGTAGCCAATTCACAGGTCTGGAATAAGAGATGGAAGCCACTTGAGTTGGGTTTTGATGTCGAACCTGGCTCAGTCGGCTTCCTGTGGCGAAGCCCCCAGGCTGGGTTACACAAACAGCCTTTGGATTTGCAAGGGCCTACAGATCTCTCCTCTTGCCAACATGCCTCGCCAGTCCTATTTCCTCCCCACCTCTCCGATCTCTACGGTGGAATTTTTAACAGCCCTGCAGCACAAACTCCTGGGCTCCTTCAGTCCCACAGATGGATCTAGTTAATTGCACAAGAAAAAGGAGGCACGCGGGCAGGCGGTAGTTAGCAAGTGAGGCAAAAAGCAATCCTGGAGTGTTCAAAGGAGAACAGAAACCTGACCAAATGGATGTGTTTTCTCGTAAAGTTGATGGGGCGGGGGGGGGGGGAGGTGTGAGAACAGAAGAGTAATCCTGTGGCATTGCATGTCTTGTGGATGGGTGAGAAGCGATAGGCCGCACTTCCCCAGTTGGGTCCCTCCAGAGGATGCATACCACTTTCTGGATTCTGTTGAATACTGTAAACACAATGGGGCTTTCTAGATTGGCAGGAAAGTGTGACATGAAGTTGCCTTTTCCTTAATGCTGCACTGTTCCGCAGTTTTTAAAAAAGAAGCTGGGAAAACCAGCACCTTTTTAAAGGCGCTTCTTCTCCCCTAAAACGCAAAAAAGTGTTTTCATGGCACACTTTCCCTTTTTCTCATCTAAAGGCTAGACTTTCATGCAGCCATAAACACACTTCTTTTTGCCAATCTAGATCAGGCCAATGATGATTCAGTGCGATGTAGTGGTCTGAGCATTGGACAATGACTCTGGAGACCAGAGGCCACTTCCCTGCTCAAGTATAAAAACGCACTGGGTGACCTTGGGAAAGTCAAACTGTCAGCCTCAGGGGATGGTAATGGCAAAGCCCTCTGAAAAAATTTACTAAGAAAACCATATGATAGGTTCACCTTAGGGTCACTATAAGTCAAAATGACTCGAAGATATGCAACAACAACAACAGTATACTGTAGGCCCTTGGTATCCACTTGGGTTTGGTTCCAGGACCTCCCATGGATCCCAAAATCCATGGATGCTCAAGTCTCATTAAATACAAAGGCATATATATATATATATATATATATATATATATATTCCCCCCTTTCTCCAGGAGGGAGGCTATGCCGTGGATGGTTAAATCCGTAGATAAAGAATCCATAGATGTGGAGGGCTGACTGTATTTTAGCAACAAGACAACAAATTAGATATTAACTTGGATAATCAGAGCAGGTTACAGGGACCATATTGTTCCCTCCACTGGCTGCCAGTTTATTTCTGGGCCTAGTTCAAGTGCTAGTGATGATCTAGGTCTAACCTACACTGCAGAAATGCTGGAGTTCAACACTGCTTTAACTGCTATACCTCAGTACTATGGAATCATGGTATTTGTAGTTTTATGAATTATTTTTCCTTCAAAGATCTCTGGTGCCCTAACGAACTAAAAATCCCAGGATTAAGTACCATTATGGCAGTTAAAGCAGTATAAAACTGCATTATTTCTGCAGTGCAGATGAGGCCTCACAGAGGTTTCTGGGAGTAGAAGTCCAAAACATCTGGATCACCAAAGGTTGGGAACCACAGCCTGCTTATTTTTTCAACTCAAAAGTAGAACAAAAAATTTCAAAGGGAAAGGGACTGTAAGATGAAGTTTGCAGCTGGCATCCTGTTCAGCAGTAACAATATGGTAAGCTAGACTTATATTTTTGTAACTTCTGGGAATCCACATTTACTGTCATGAATAGCTTACCTTTACAGCCTGTACAAGCTTACCTTTACAGCCTGTCAGTGCCCTGACCAAGGCATTTCAGGATGCTGGACATCAGGACAATAGGAAATAATGTCTGTAGTACAGTGGCAGTGGTATCTCATGCTTGTACTTGTATTTTATTTTTCACTGCTGTTACCCACCTCGATCCTCCAAAGGGAGAGGCAGGATATAAATAAATAAATAATAATAATAATAATAATAATAATAATTATTATTATTATTATTCTGCCACCCACCAGGCTGCCTGGCTGGCACACCCTAAGCCAGTTTGCCAAACTTTGGTCCTCCAGATGTTTTGGACTTCAGCGCCCAGAATTCTTGATGGTTGGCCAAACTGGCTAAGGTTTCTGGGAGCTGAAGTCCAAAACATCTGGAGGACCAAAGTTTGGGAAACTCTGCCCTAAGCCACACTCTTTTGCCATAATGCTGTCTCCTGGCAGTCCATTCTGGCTCTGGCATGGCTACTGAGTGAGCAGGGAAGGGACACCCTTTCTCCATTGCCAGAAGCCATGCCACACCTGGAAGGAGCTACTGAGTGGTAGAAGTACCCCACATGCCCCAGCAGCTGCAGGCAATGGGTGGCATTGTTGCCCTGGCTACAGAGGGGGCATCTGCGGGGGTCTTGGTATGAATGGGTATGACTATCCAACTGGGTGTTCACCCCGTCTGAGATGTCACCCAGTGACATCTAAGGGGTCTCTTCAGCTGCCTGTTCTGAGGCAACCTGTGACTGGGAGAGCACTTCAGACGTAGAATCAGAGAGTTGAAAGAGACCACAAGGGCCTTCCAGTCCAAACCCATTCTGCCATGCAGGAAGACACAATCCAAGCACTCCTGACAGATAGCTGTCCAGCTTCGGTTTAAAGACCTCCAAAGATGGAGACTTCACCACTGTCCTACACAGCGTCTTCCACTGTTGAACAGCTGTTGCTGTCAGGAAGATCTTCCTAATTTTGAGATGGAATCATTATTTCCTAGTGCTCAGATTTCCAGAATCTCAGAACTGCTTCAGCACTGCCAGGCAGCAACGGTAGGTTTAGCATTGTGAGATATAACTATGCTCCAAAACCCACTGCAGAAATCATCCAGTTTGAGACTGCTTTAACTGCCCTGGTTCAGTGCTAAGGAATTCTGAGAACTATAGTTTTGTGTGGGCTCTGGTGGCGCAGTGGTTAAATGCCTGTACTGCAGCCACTCACTCAAAACCATAAGGTGGCAAGTTCAATACCAGCCAAAGGGCTCAAGCTTGACATCCTTCCGAGGTCGCTAAAATGAGTACCCAGATTGTTGGGGGCAAGTAGCTTACAGTTGTAAACTGCTTAGACACTCCTTAGGAGGTATGAAACAGTATATAAATGAAGCTGTTTGTTTTGTTTTTGTTTGTGACATTTAGCTTTCTCTGTCAGAGAGCTCTGGTGCCACAATAGATTACAGTTCCCAGGATTGCCATAGCAATAGTAATAACAAGTAAATCTATATATTGCTTGTCAGTGCACTTAAGCACTCTCTAAGCAGTTTACAATGTGTAAGCTGATTACCCCCAATAAACTGGGTACTCATTTTAGTGTCCTACTGAAGGATGCAAAGCTGAATTGACCCTGGAGCCCTGCAGGATTGAACTCACAACCTTGTGGCTGTGAGTGGCTGAAATACTGCCATTTAACCATTGCACCACCAGGGCTCCTATGGCTGTGACTGTGCTATGACTGGAAGCTATGCCCTTTGAGGAGTGGCTTAGGGAGCTGGGTATGTTTAGCCTGGAGGAGGGAAGATTAAGAGGTGATATGGGGCGTCACAGCTTGTTTTCTTCTGCTCCAGAGATTGAGACACAGAGAAATGGGTTCAAACTACACAAAAAGAAATTCCTCCTAAACATTAGGAAGAACTTCCTGATGATAAGAGTTGTTTGACAGTAGAAGACACTGCCTTGGAGAGTTGTGGGGTCTCTTTCTTGGAGGCCATCTGTCAGGAGTGTAGAGGGTTGGATTGGATGGCCTTTGGGATCTCTTACTGTTCTATGATTCTATACTAACAAATGCCAGGGAGAAGTGCCACTAGGCATTTCAGCTAGAGAAACAACAATGCATCCATGCAACTGTGCTTCAATGTTATCCCATGGGCTTCCATGGCTGAGTGGGGATGCGAGCCTTGTTCTTCCGGACTCCTAGTCTAACACTCAAACCACTATATCAT
Organism: Urosaurus nigricauda; assembly: GCA_034509955.1. Classification (NCBI taxonomy): domain Eukaryota; kingdom Metazoa; phylum Chordata; class Lepidosauria; order Squamata; family Phrynosomatidae; genus Urosaurus; species Urosaurus nigricauda. The sequence goes on from JAOEGL010000007.1 coordinate 51,657,742, forward strand.
GCTGGGTCTCATAGAAAACGTTATTCAAGAGTGATTTGCCATTGGATTTCTTTCAGGCTGAGAGAGTATGGCTTACCCAAGGTCACCCAATGGGTTTCGATGGCTAAACAGGGATTTGAACTGTAATCTCCCAGTTCATAGTCCAACACTCAAACACCATGCTACTTTTAAAAACAGGATTTTATAGGCAAGATGAATCTGAGGAAATTTGCCATTGGGTGCATCTATACTGTAGAAATAATGCAGTTTAACACCACTTTAGCTGCCATGGCTCCAGAATCCTGGGATTTATAATGTTACTAGTCACTAGCACTCTTTGGCAGAGAAGGCTAAAGACCTTGTAAAACCTCAAGTCCCAGGATTCCATAGGAGGGAGCTGCGGCATTGAAAATAGCATCAAATGGTATCCCTTGCTTTCTTTTCACCATAGACAAAACATTTAAGTGAGCTTTTTAAAGCTTAAGCAGGGAAGGTTGTTAATGCAGATGTATGCTTTATTCTGTTTTTTAACTTTTGTCTTTTTTTTTTAAATCAGTTTTACAGTAGTTTCTAGTGTTTTAATGGGGTATTTTTAAACTGGTCTTGAACATTGCGTGAACATTTTTAATGTGTTATCGAAGCCGCCTTGAGTCCCAGCCTGGGAGAAAGATGACGTATAAATAAAATTAGTAAGTAAATAAATAAAAGGATTTCTGCAGTGTGGCTGCACCCACTGCTTTCTTCTTGTGGTGAAAGAGTGTGACATGCCCATGGCTACCTAATGGGTTTTCATAGCCAAGTGGGAATTCAAACTCTGATCTCCCAGAGTCCTAGTCCAACATTCAAGTCACTATATCCTGCTGGTGACTTAGTTAAAATGTCTTTCACTAGGTTTCAGTGCAAGATCAGCAAAAACAGAGACCCGAAGGACAACAAGGACAGACTCAGTGGAGTCTTCGAATAAGAGGAGTCAATTCACCCGGCCACAAAGTGTTGTTCAATAAAAGCCGCATCTCTGGTTTAGCTGTCACTCCTGTTTGTTTCAGTTTTTTGCATTTCTTCTTATAGGTCAAACTTTCTGTTTAGGGATCTTTTTTCTTCAAGCTGTCTGGCTAAGAAATGAGAAGGAAGGCATATTTCGCATGATGAGAAACTGCAGACGCAGTTGAAGCCAAGGAGCAAGAGGGAATTGTTAATCATTAGCTGAAAAATCTTGGCCTTGAAAAAAGAAAGTACCCAGTTTTTTAAAAACAAAAAATGAAAACAGCACCCCCAAACAATTTATCCCACCCTCCCCCAAAAATTAACTCCAGCCAAAAAGAAATTAGGGTGTTTTTCTGGAGAAAATTTACAGGTTGGGATACAAGTTTTATGGAACTCCTTTGTTTAAACATCTGTTCGCTTGGGTGGGACAAGTTATGGCAATGATATTATTGGCAGGAGAATGCCCAAAAAAGAGGTTATGTTAAAAAACATAAAATGCAGATTATCCAAAGATTCCAGACTGTTTATTGAAAAGACTTGAAAGGGGTTCATTTTGGGGGGTGGGGGGGGGGAATAGAAGAGGTACCAGCATTGTCTAAACTTGTGCAGAAAATGTTTCCTCTGACCTATACAAGCTACCTTCCAAATCCATCATTAGAATTTGCCATTTAATTATTTAGATGAACATATTTTTGCCAATACACATTAGATCCAGCATTCATTATCACTAGGATACGGAGCAATGGACACAGACTCCAGGAAAAGAGATTCCACTAAACTTTAGGAAGAATTTCCTAATAGTGAGAGCTATTTGAAAGTGGAATATGTTGCTCTGGAAAGTGATGGAGTTTCCTTCTTTGGAGGTCTTTAAACATAGGCTGGAGGGCCATCTGTCAAGAGTACTTTGATTGTGTCTTCTTGCACAGCAGGGGGTTGGACTGGATAGCTCTTGGGGTCTCGTCCAATTCTAGGATTCTACATATTCATCTCATGGAAAACTTGATGCATATTCATCCCTCTGGAAAACCTGATGCCGTCATTGAACACACATTGCCTCACAGCAAGCTTGTTAGTAGGCTGGGCTGGCAAGCAGTGATCACAGGCTGAAGGTTTACCAATTCTGAGAACTCAAGAATGCAAATTCCAAAATAGTTTTATTTATACATTCGTTCCTCCACATTTGCGGTTTTGACTTTTGCGGAGTTGGTTTTTCATAAATTTTATTAATATGATCTCTTTAGGAATATCTAGGTCCTCCAGCGCAACTCTATGGTCAGCTTTAACCAAAAGTTGCACTGAATGACTTAGAGATTCCTAGAGATAACACTCCACTAGGCATTTGTAGCTCCTCCAGCATAATTCTATGGTCAATTGTTGACCACAGAGTTGCACTGGAGCACCTAGAGATTCCCAGAGAGGTGTTCTCTCAGGTAAAAAAAAAAATAGTGTTTTTGTTATTTGTTTTTTTCCAAATTCACAGGGAACCTGTGCCCCTAACGCCAGCAAATGTGGAGGGACAAGTGTAAATCAAAGGGAATCACCATTCATGCAAAGACCCCCCCCCCCCCACTTACACACACATTCAAGAAATAATGAAAAAGGTGGTAGAAGATAGCAATTTAAGGGATTGCAGAGGGTGACACTGTACCAATTTTAGACATGGAGCTCTGATACGGTTCAGCACACTGCCTTAGGAATGTAGCATGACCAGCGCTGCTGAGGAGTCAGGCAAGATATGGACAGAGCGTCTGTCTGACTTGAAACAGGACTGGATTGATACTGCTCAAACTGGCATATTTATAGGGCAAAACCTATCCTGGAGCAAGATTCAGGACCCTGAGTGGATTTTCCAAGTGGGAAGAATGACCAGGGAAGCTGAGAATGGCTCGACAATCCATGCAGATGTCCCTGGACAAAGGCATGACATTTCCAGATTACTTGCAAACATAGATAATTGTGATTACTTGCAAACATAGATATCACACACACAATTGTTCCCATCAGTGAGGAGCTTATGCAGATTTTGAACTTTGACAGATCCACCTTGGCTACATACTTTTGCTGAGCCTACAGAATCTCCTTATGCAGTCCCAGATTTCTTTACATGGTAAAGAGGTTTCCTCTGCCCTGGGGTGCCCTTAGGGCTATGAGCCTTCAGACAGCCCCTTTTATATTATTCTTATATCAAATGGAGGGAGACTGCATGTTATTTTGCGGTAACAATGGGAATTAGAATTGCTCATTTGCGTAACATCTGTATCCAGTGGGGAGTCTTTCTATGTTATTACACAGTAGAGCTGGCAGATTCCCCAAAACATATCTGTGCATGATACACACTGGTGTGCCATGCACATTTGGTGCTCTTGCTGGGTACCATTAAGCATCTTCACAATTCAGTAAAGGGGTTACTTAGCACCTCTGCTACATAGCTAGTTATATGTAAAGTTATATAATATAACATATCATGCAGATTGAGTATCCCTTATCCAAAATACTTGGGACCAAAAGTGTTTTGGGACCAAAAGTGTTTTGGGTTATGGAGTTTTTTAAATGTTGGAATATTGCATATACAGAAATATCTTGGATCCAAGCCTAAACTTGACATTCATCTATGTTTCATATGCACCTTATGCATTGGACACTTGGTAGTTGCTGGAGTTTGGTTCCAGGACCCCCTGTGAATACTTAATCTGTTTGGTACTCAAATTCCATTTAATACAGTGGTGTAATAAAACGGTGTCCCTTATGTAAAATGGAAAAATCAAGGTTTGCTTTTTGGAATTTATATCTATTTTTGAATATTTTCAAGCCATGGATGGTTGAATTCATGGATAAAAAAAATCCATGGATATGGAGGGCCAACTGTACACATAGCCTGAAGGTAATTTTATACAGAATCTTTTAAATAATTTTCTGCATGTACCAAAGTTTGTGTGCACTGAACTTTCAGAAAGCAAACGTGTCACTATTTCAACCTATATTGACAATTTTGGCTTTTGGAGTATTTTGGATTTATAAATTCTGGATAAGGGACACTCAACTAGTATAGGATTCTGGTAAATGTCCCTTTTGAGTTGGCTTAAGTTAATTTTGTCTTATGGTAATCATTGTTTTTAATGTCATGGAGGAAGAGGACAACAAAACACTGATATCTGACCTCTCTTTTTGCTAGATGTTATCCTTTTTTATACCTGTCAAATTTGAAAACACACATTTATTTCATAAATAAATATTTCATGACCCCATGTCATCCTAAGGATGTCACCTAAAAGACCTTTTATGGTTTCAGTTTTATGGTGGGAAGGTTTGCTCATAAATCTGGAGCTGATAGATTTGGGGGGAAATCAGAAGCTCAGAAATCAAACGGGAACTGACAGGGCCTTGGTGTTTAGCACTCGTTGAGTTAATTTACGATGGACCATCAAGTGTGAAGTCTGGAAAGGTACCGTGATATCTTTATCAGAGTTTCTTTTATGCTGCTGTTGGGCAATCTTCCACCTTGCCTGAAACCTATAATGAGAGATGAGGCTATGTCAGGCCAGTCTTATCATATCATAGAGTGAGGCAGGGAAGAGGTTGGATGTTCACAGAAAACACATTGGCTCGAATTCTGTATAGGACGTATATAAATGGATTTACATCTACAGGGAATAGAACTGAGCAGTTTCACAACATCTGTATCCAGCAAGGGGCTGCTGCAAAGTTACTAAGGAGGGCAGCCAACAAAGTGAATGTTGCTTATCGAGACTCCTGATGCAAATACAGACAACGGCTAGAGAGTGCCAGTGCACATTGGAAGAGCCTGGTTTCCATTGGTGGTGCCCTGATAGACATCTTTGCAATTCAGTAGGAGGTTTCTGTTGGGCTGTCTAGCTAAGTCTTCATAAAGGCATGCAACATAGGCTGCAATATAAAATCACAGCCACCGTTTTGTTTTGGATACAGTACCCCACACCATTGGCTGAGATGCTACTTGAAGTTGACATATAGCACATCCCTGCCTATGGTATTCCATGATGACGTTACAAGGTATCTAAACGTTTGGCCTCAGATTTCAGCATCTCCCACAAAAACAACCTTATGCTTGCCTTTGTTGTTGTGTGCCTTCAGGTCATTTTAAATGTATGGCAGCCCTAAGGTGAACCTACCATCGGGTTTTCTTGGCAAGATTTGTTCAGGGGCGGCATTGCCTTTGCCTTTCTCTAAGCCTAAGAAAGTGTAACTTGCTCAAGGTGGGCTTCCATGGTTGAATCTGATGGATTCAACAACAACAACAAAAAAAGGCATGAGGAAGGTTGGACCTACACATTGGAAGCTAAGCATGGTCAGCCCTGGTTAGTACTTGGATGAGAGACCACCAATGAATACCAGGTGCTGTAGGCTATATTCCAGAGGAAGGAACTGGTATTCCTGGCCTAAGGAAACCCTATGAGGTCATCATAAGTCAATAGGCAACTTGAAAGCACATATACACATATTCCTGGAAAAAATTGTATGAAATAATTCACAGAGATCATTCTCGGTGGTGTCTGAAAACTGCACAAACAGCCTTGGAGGGGGAGCCATACTTTGCCCATCCATAGACTGGAAAGACTCTTGTCTGAAGAACATGGTGCTCCTTAAATTTTTGTGTTCATCAGTGGAGTCCATCCCCACTTCCAAGGCTGACTGGGCAGAATAAAGGAGTGCTGTTTTATTTTCTTTTTTAAAATTAGGTCTCCTGGATTCATAGAATTGTAGAGTTGGAAGGGACTGCAAGAAACATCTAATCCAGTCCTGTGCTATGCAAGAATACACAACTAAAGCACTCCTGAAAGATCCCCATCAAACCTCTGTTGAAAGACCTCCAAAGAAGGAGAGTCCACTACCCTCTGAGGCAATTTGTTCCATTGCTAAACAACTCTTACAGTCAAGAAGTTCTTCCCGATGTTTAGGACGAATCTCTTTTCTTGTAATTTAAATCCATCAGATTGGGTTCTAGCGATCGGATCAGCAAAAACATCCTCTCCCTATCTTCCACACAACTTCCAGTTCAGGACCTCAAAGGTCAAGATGGCTGGAGTGAAATGGAGAAACTAGAATATATCTAGAGAAGAGAAATCAAAATGGTCAAAGGTCTGGAAACCAAGGTTTGTGAGAAATGACTGAAGTTGCTGGGGATGTTTCGCTTGGAGAAGAGGGAAACATAACATGAGAGCCTGCTGAAGGGGTGTCATGTAGAAGATGGAGTGAAAAAGACTAGAACATGAACCAGTGTCATCTCCCAACAGAGGTATTGCTTTCACCTGAAAATTCAAGACTGAAAGGTGAAGGAGATACAGTACTTATTATTAAGACTGAAGATATAAACATAAAGGTGCCTGTTGTAAATACATAAAGATTCTATAGAATGATGTAGATTATTATGAAAATAATTATAAAAGAAGGATATGATTAGATATGAGTGAGGAGGCATGACTTAAACTATTGATAAATGGATTATAAGAGAAAAGGTTGGAAATTAGTATAGGGTTGTTTTTGTTGTTGTTGTTGTTGTTGTTGTTGTTGTGAGCCTTCAAGTCATTACTGACTTATGGCAATCCCTACCATGAGGTTTTCTTGGCAAGATTTGTTCAATGGAGTTTTGACATTGCCATCTCCTGAGGTTGAGAGAGTATGGCTTGCCCAAAGTCACACAGTGGGTTTCATGGCCAAGTGGGGAATCAGACCCTGGTCTCCAGAGTTGCAGTCCAATATTCAAACTGCTGATACACACACACACACACACACACACACAATATATATATATATATATATATATATATATAATAGTGGCAAAATTGAAAGGTGATGAAAGACAGGTAACTTCTTCTCACCTAGTGAAACTTTATAGGATCTTGTCCCACTCCTAAATCTGCCAAGGATTAAAGTTGGAGGAATTCCATCCCAGATCCAATCAGGCCACTGTAGCATGGACAGTAAATGCAAATATGTCAGCTTTTATTTTATTCCACCACTTTTGCCACTCCCGAACTGCTGCTCTGAAAGGGGTTCCTGACTCTTGTTGTATGTATCCCATCCTCTAATATCAGCTGCCCAAGGTTTTTGACTCAATGGGGGACACTTGATGCTGTAGTCCAAAAAACTAGCTTCCATGTTTGGAGTCTTGCCAGCAGGCAGTGAACCAGCAGCAGGGAGCTGGTGCTTCCACGTCAATGGGGTAGTGAATCCACTCTAGTTTTCAGACTGAACTCTAAAGGCAATGATCCAGAGTGCTGAATCCTGTTTTACACCTTGTTTTTACCAATAACTTCTTTTATTCTGTATCCCCTTTTTACCTGTGCTGGTCTATGGCCATAATAAAGATGAACTTGAACTGTCCCTTGAATGGATCTACTCCTGCACTGATGTGGAAACCAGCCACCAATGTGTTGATATCCTCTCTTTCCCATTTTCCTTCAAACCATGGTTGAGAACCTACACCACAGTTTATATTTTGTAACTTCACAGATCAGTAGTTATGTTGCAGAAACTCAATGAAACTCATTTAGTTGCAAAGTGGCATATTCAGGCACTGGAAAGAGAATGCCAATGTGCATCAGGCACTTTTGATGCATGTCACAGGCACTTCTAATGCATATTTGGGCACTTCTGATGCATATTCAGGCACTTCTGATGCACTTTGGGCACTTCTGATGCAAATTGGGCACTTCTGATGTGCATTGAACACTTCAGAAGCACATTGGGCATGTCTGATGCATATTTTGTACTTCTGATTCAAATTGGATATTTTTTATGTACATTGAGCACTTTGGAAGCCTGGTGGGCACTTCTGGTGCATATTCTGTACTTCCGATACATTTTGGGCACTTGTGATACATGTTGGGCATTTCTGATACATGTGAGGCAATTCAGAGCCACGTTGGACACTTCTCACATACACTTCTAATATACATCGGACACTCCTGCTGTGCTCGGGCACTTCCTAGTCAGTGTCCAGCTGTGCATCAGGGAGTGTCCAAGTATGTACCACTGTCCATTAGGTCTTAGGGCCATGGTGAAACAGTCAGTCTTTAGGGTATCATTCCACAATGGATGTGTGGGTGTTGAAAATAGGTGAATATGCACATTGCAGAACTCCCAAACTCAGTCTTAAGGCACCAGAATTCAAGATGGAGATTGACAAGCTGGAGCATAGCCAGAGGAGGGCGACCAAAAGTGGTGAAAAGTCTCGGGAGTTGGGTGTGTTTAGCCTGGAGAAGTGAAGATTAAGGGGTGACATGATAGCCATGTTTAAATATTTGAAGGCATGTCATATTGAGGATAGAGCCACCATGTTTTCTGGTGATCCAGCAACTAGGACCTGGAGCAGATTCCAGGTTCCAGCAGATTTAGATTCCACCTAAATATTAGGAAGAACTTCCTGATGCTAAGAGCTGTTAAGCAGTGGAAAACATTGCCTTGGAGGGTGGTGATGTCTCCTTTGGAGGTTTTTAAAGAGACGCTGGATGGCCATCTGTCAGGAGTGCTTTGATTGTGCCTTCATGCGCTGGAGATGTGGATTGGACTGGAAGGCCCTTGAGATCTCTGCCAACTCTATGATTCTAGAAGACATAACTCCTGAGCAGAATGCCAGCCTATCTTTGGAGCAAACTTCCTTTTGCTAGGATCATAAAAGTGCCCTTTGATTCCCAAGAGGCTCTGGGTGGGAGGTGATGAAATTTGGACACAGCACATTTCTTTAGCTGGGACATGTTTTGTTGTCCTCCCACTACCATACACACACACTTTTTCTCACACATACACACACATGCACACACAGACAATGCCACAGTTCTTGGTTTTATCCAAGAAATCTAGCTGCGAATACATGTTGGCACGTTTAGAGCAGAGACTTGTCTGCACATCCTGGAGAAAATCCATCGCATGCCTCCCCACCCTCTTTTCCCTCTTCATTCTTTTTTTCTTTCTCCTTTTTTCTTTTTCTTTTTTTTTTAAGGAGGGTGGTGGAATTGAAATATAATAAAGCAGCTTTTCAGCTTTGCGGCCGTAGCGATAGCTCAGGAAGAGAATTGTACGAGTCTATTAAAGTCTGTGTGTGTCTCTCTCGACTCAAGTCTGTGGCTAGAGCCGGCGCCAGGCTCTCGCATTGAACCAGATGTGGAGAGGCGCCATCCCTCCCCAGCCGCCGAATCCGCGCCGTTGCAAGGCCTCACACGCAAGGAAAACTGGAACGCACATGGGGAGCCATAGGGTGGGAGGGGGAGCTTCCTTCTCAAGCAGAGGACATGGCAGAACTCAAGTTGAAGAAAGGAGGGAAAAGATTCAGGAGGAGTGTTCTAGAAGAGTGGTGGGAAGAGGGGAAAGACATAGATAGGCCCGGCAGGGAAGTAAAAGAAGGGCATTAGCAACAAACTTCAACCCTCATGCATTAGGACACAGACCAGCAATGTACAGCAGAGACGGGCATCTGCAAAGGATGCACCATCTTCTCCGTGGTTTCAGTATCTCTCCTGGTGCAAGAGCATACCCTCCAATATTTCACAGGAGAAAACCAGGAGATGTGTGGCCAAGCACAACATCAAAGTGCGGTCAAGGTTTTAAAGCATCTGTGCCCCATTTTAGATTTTCAAACCACACTAAAAGATGAAACGGTCAGGTATCCTTTGTCATTGTTGTGTGCCTTCAGGTCGTTCCTGACTTATGGTAACCCTAATGGTTTTCTTGGCAAGATTTGTTCAGAGGTTTGCCATTGCATTTCCCTGAGGCTGAGAGCATGTTACTTGCCTGAGGTCACCCAGTGGGTTTCATGGTCGAACTGAGAATCAAACCATGGTCTCCAGAGTTGTAGTCCAAAGCTCAAACCACTATGCCCCATTGGCTACAAATGTACAATTTTTACGACAGCATTCCTGCCAACATTTCAGAGATGAACACTAGAATACAGGCAACATCAGAGTGTGGTCAAGGGAGCAAAAGTAATAATAATAAAAAAGGCTATCAGAGCGGCTTACAAATGGTTAATTAGCAAGAACTCACAGGTGTGGAGTGGCGAAAGCAGTTTGCTTTTCTCTGAGCTGACTGAGAAAGATTCTGCCCCTCCTCTCCTCTCCCCACTGCTGAGTTAATTGACTGCAAATGTACTTTAGTCTAGGTTTGCAGCAATTGAAGTAAGCTGAGGACAAAAGGGAAAAGGGAGAGGAGAATGAGAAAGAAACTAGGACATTTGAAAAACATCTGAAAAGGAGGGATGAGAGAGGATTAATCTAGATGTTCCTGCTAAATTAGAACATTTGGAGTATATGTAGCAGGAAGTGACATAACATACATTTTTTCTTAAATTTGTGGGGTTGCATGAGGAAAGAGAACCAAAGTGTCATGGTTTTGTGGCAGGTTGGATGTTTGCATGGCATGTTTTGGTCATCAAAATATTTGATGAATTCATTTTTTTTAAAAAAAAATGGAGTGCTGGGAGACTTTGGGATCTGTAATATCGGGGCAGAGACTGCATGGAGCCTAGCGGTTACACTTTCTCTACTGCATTCTACAGCCTTGTTGCTGACAAAGATGTTAAGCAAGGTCTCCAAATTCCAGTGATTTAACATGTATTGTTGTGTGCCTTCAAGAGGTTTCTGACAACAACAATACATGTCAAATATTACTGGCCCTAAAATGACCTATCATTGGGATTTCTTGTGCTGAGAGTGTGTGACTTACACAAGGTCACCCAGTGGGTTTCCATGGTTCAGTGAGGACTCCAACCGTGACCTCTAGAGGTCCCACACTTAAACCACAACACCATGCTGGCTCTTGTGTATAGGGTTCGCCCCCCCTTGCAAACAACAAATCTTTGGGTCAAAAAATGGCCCAATAAATCAACACATATTTGTTACGGAGAGACTATTTTTGTAGCACAGTGGGAATTTTGGTGCACCGGGATAGCAAATGTCCCATGCTGTCTTTTGGTAAACCACAGTATGATGGCACAAAAGAGACTTGGGATGGTTCTCAGGAAAAGAATCATGTCTTTTGCTGGGAAAACACTGGCATTCCTTGGAGATCAGGAAATACCACACAGTACAAGAAGTGCTTGTTTTATCACATTTTATCATATTTTACTTCATTGTCATCTGATCATGGTTGAGATTCTTAATCAGGGTGGTGAAGCATAAATTGTACCATGCAGAGTTAAACACTGAGGCCAACATCCTATCTGTGACTTACATGCATGTAAATGCAGCATCTTGTTGTTATTGTGGGTACCATAAGTTGTTTCCGACTTATGGCAAACCTATCATAAGGCTTTCCTGGCAAGTTTCTTCAGAGGGGGTTTGCCATTGCCTCCCTCTGAAGTTGAGAGAGTGTAATTTGCCCAAGGTCTCCCAGTGGATTTCTATGCCGAACTGGGATTCAAACCTTGGTCTCCAAAGTCATAGTCCAATGTTCAAACCACTATGCCACCCTGGTTCCATATAAGTGCAGCTCCTTTTTGGATGGGACAGAGGTTTGGTGTGCCATATTGAAAACAATATGGGGTGCCATGTTTTAAAAAAGCAGAAAGGGCCTCTCCCAGGGAGGATGCAGAATTGTGCTTGTGGAGCTGCACTCCCATGTAGGTTCTTCCTCTCATTGTGTTACACAACACTTGTGTTGAATAGCCGTGTTGAGAACTGAAAGCGCAGCTAGTTGCACAGCCAGGGGTGCACCTGGATGCCTTTTTGGAATGTGAAATGAAATGTGCAATGGAATTTACAATCCAAATGCACAACAGCACAACATGGGCTAGTACTGAGTGTGAAAATGTGCAGCCACTTCCATAGGGGAATTTACATATAACTCGGCCATGTAAACCTGCTGGGTGCCACTGGGCAAGTCACACTCACTCAGCCTCAGATGCTGGTAATGGCACACCACCTCTGAATAAAACTTGCCAAGAAAAACCAGTGATAAGTTAGACATAGGGTTACTATAAGTTGGAAATAACTTGAAGGCATATAACAGCAGCAGCAGTAAAAAAGACACCAGAAGTCTGTGTTTTCTAGCTCTGAGTATTTGGGTGGAATGTATGTGAACCTAGACACACATTCCTATGGACATGGGGCATTTTTATGCCGCTTAGTACATTGGCATCTTCACAGGGTTCAGAAAATATCCCGTAACTCAAAATAATGCAACTTCTTTTAATTTTCTAAAAAAATCTTAATGCAAGAGAATTAATGCTAAAAGCAAAACTTCACCTCCTCATTTGGTGTCAATTTGGGTCTCAAATTTCTCATTTGGGTCATCTCTCTTCTCAAATAGATTCTGAAGGTTTCTGAAATATTGGCAGACATCCTACACCAGGGCTGTGAATCCCAAATCTCAATTTACAGAGGTGCAAATATGCATGTGAATTGTGTGTTGTTTGCCTTCCAGTCCTTTCTGACTTATGGCAAACTAAGGTGAGCCTATCGTGGGATTTTCTAGGCAAGTTTCTTCAAAGGAGTTTTCCCATTGCCACTCTCTGAGGCTGAGTGAATGTGACTTGCCCAATATCACCCAGTGGCTTTCCATGGCTGAGCCATGCTCAAACCACTATGCCACATTGGCTCAATGTACATGTACGTGTCCCACCCCCTGCTTTTTTGTGGGGGGAGGTACTGCAGTGGTTAGTATGCTCTTACTTTCTCCCCAGGAACCAAACTACCTCCCTGGATTTACTGTACAGTCATTCCATGAATTGTGGAGAATGAGTCAAATCAAAGATGTGTCTGGCTATGTCCCTGTAGCCAGATGCAAAATGATGACATCAGCACTGCAGAGCTCTCAATGCTGCTATCATCATTTCACTGCAGGTTACAGGGACACAGCCAGATGCATTTAAGATCCTGCCTTCCCCCCTGCCACAAGGAATGGAATGGCCATGCAGGGGGCTTCAGAAATTTCCAGAAATAAAAATACAAAACCAAATGGGCATCTGTGCACTGTGATGCATGAGGGGCTTCCATACTCTTGAACGAGTGCAGCTATTCCACATCAGACAAAATAGACGACTGCTTCTGTAGGGGAGCTTGTATTCACATAAAACACTCACAGGATTCCAGCTCATTATACAAACTTGCCAGAGCTCTTTAGTGGAACTAAAATAATTATAATTACTCATTTACTTAGAATGTTTATATACACACTCCACACACCATATTGGATTTCAAAGCAATAGGCAGTGTAGAATCAACACAGTAAAAGGCACTTAACAAGAGCTATTCTTTTTGTAAAGCAGCAGATCAAACCTCCAAAGAGACTGAAGCTTGTTCACAGTGTGTGTGTCTGCCTTCAAGTTGTCTATTGACTTATGGCAACCCCATGAATTTCCAAGGGTTTTCTTAGGCAGGAGGTGGTTTTGCCAGTTCCTTCCTCTGGAATTGAGCTCCTATTCCTTTGTGGTCTCCCATCCAAGTACTCACCAGGGCTGACCCTACTTAGCATCCAAGATCAGACAGGATCTGGTGCCTTTCGGGTATTTAGATCAGTGAAAATCCATTGAAGTGGCTTGGGAGGGTTCAAAAGGGCTGGCATCTTGTCAGTTACAATGTTCTAAGTTAAACTATGGTGGTGTAACTTTTTCCTATTCACATTTACAGTGGGCCCTTCGTATCTGCCGGGATTTGGTTTCGGGACCCCCTGTGGATGCCTAAATCTATGGAAGCTCAAGTCCAGTTAAATACAATGGCACAGTAAAATGGTGTCACTTTTAGAAAATGGCAAAATCAAGGTTTGCTTTTTGGAATATCTATATCTCGATCTATCTATATATTTTCAAGCTATGGATGCTTGCATCCATGGATGAAGAATCTATGGCTACAAAGGACCAACTGTACAACTTTGATATCGTTACCACAAGTTTACAGGTCCCTGAACTGCACCTTAACAGTCAATCAGCTGTTCCAAGCAACAGAATTCTGCAATGATGGAAAGTGGGTGCTTCAGGAAGATTCATCCAGCCTCTTTCTGCTGATGATCCTTCTGTACCCTGCTCACCAGTACCACCAAACTCTGTTACTTGGGACAGTTGACTGGCTCTCAAGGTGGACTTCAGGGGTCAGATTAGTATCTGGAGAACAGCTAGAATAACATAGCTTTGTCTATGATGCAGGATCTTGCCCCTGATTTCTTGCAGGCACCTAAATGATAGCCATGTTGAAACTCTTGGAGAAGGAGTTCCCATAACCAGTGACCCTACTGGCAAGAATGTTGTCAATCTTGTAAAAGAACACCACATCTCAGACAACTGCAGATGTTCTTGGGCTGCAAAAGCTATGGTGACAAAAAGTTGGAAACTGCAGTCCAACAACATTTGTACTGTATTAGCATACAGTGAGTCCCTGGTTCCACTGAGGTTTGGTTCCAGGACACAAACACTTGGATCTTCAAGTCCCATTGAATACAATCATGTCCTTTATTGTTGTTATTGTGTGCCTTCATAGAATCATAGAGTTGAAAGAGACCACAAGGGCCATTCAGTCCAACCCCCTGCCATGCAGGAGCTCCCAATCAAAGCATCCCCGACAGATGGCCATCCAGCCTCTGCTTAAAGACCTCCAAGGAAGGAGATTCCACTACACTCCGAGGGAGTGTGTTCCACTGTCGAACAGCCCTTACTGTCAGGAAGTCCCCCCTAATGTTGAGGTGGAATCTCTTTTCCTGCAGTTTGCATCCATTGTTCCACGTCCTAGTCTTTGGAGCAGCAGAAAACAAGCTTGCTCCCTCCTCAATATGGCATCCCTTCAAGTATTTAAACAGGGCTATCATATCACCTCTTAACCTTCTCTTCTGCAGGCTAAACATACCTGGAGGTATGTTTAGCCTGGCTTATAGTGACTCTATCCTGGGGTTTTGTTGGCAGAGGAGGTTTGTCACTGCCTTCCCCTGAGGCTGAGAGCATGTGAATTGTTTAAGGTCACCCAGTGGGTTTCTTTGCTGAGCTTGGAACTGAAGTTCTCAGGTGTCGTAGTCCAACACTCAAACCACAATGCCACCTTGGCTCTCAGTATAAAATGGCAAAATCAAGGTTTGCTTTCTGGAGTTTATATACTTTTGGAATATTTTCAGTCTGTGGATTAAAAAAAAATCCATGAATATGGAGGTCCAACTGTATAGGTTAGGAGCGTCATCAGGAGGGTACGAGGTGTGTGGACCACACTGGGTGACAGGTGTCTGTTTTCCAGTGTGGAGTGTACTACTGCAACTGTCCACAGGTAGACTGGGACTCCCTGAGACGGAAAGTCATGGGAAGACCTAGTCCACCCATCTGGAGGTGACAAGGAGACTGGCCAGAACACTGGGGTAACACCAACCTATTGTTATAGGTATACATATTTATAGATATTCTATAACACACATGTTATAAATATTTTGTTGTTGTACTGATGTGCCTTCCAGTAACCAAAAATATGTCTGTAATGGAACCTTAGGAGAGGCATTTCAGTCTTTTAGCATGGGGAGAAAAATGTGCATAAAATCCGGAAAACCACCAAAGGGTGGTGTCATGCAGAAGAGGTGTGAACACCTGGGGAAACACCAGGGGTCCAGATTCAGATCTAGGAGGGCCAGATTCATCTTAGGGACTTGGGGTTCACTTACCTTCCTACACAAGATCAGCATAATCCTCACAATTGTAACCCTATCAAGTAGGATGGTCTTTTTATCTGCATTTGGCAGGTTAGGAACTGAGGCTAGCTTGCCTAGTTTGCCTAGTTACAATAAGAGGCTGGTGGTCACTCTCAATCCTCTTTCCAGGCTGCCTTCAACTCTCGGGTGAGGGTGGAACAATCTTCTTTTCTCTCTAGCCAAATGTGGTTTCAAGCAAAACAGCACTGCCAGATTTGCAGAACTGACCTCAAAAGGAGAGGAATTCTTTCCCTTGTTCCGCATCCAGAATAAGTACCGGCATTTTACTTGGAATATACATAATATACCACCCAGGGCTCAACTTTGCCTTAAATGCAATATCATAGAATCATAGAATCATAGAATCATAGAGTTGGAAGAGACCACAAGGGCCATCCAGTCCAACCCCCTGCCATGCAGGAACTCCAAGTCAGAGCATCCCTGACAGATGGCCATCCAGCCTCTGCTTAAAGACCCCTAAGGAAGGAGACTCCACCACACTCCGAGGGAGTGTGTTCCACTGTCGAACAGCCCTTACTGTCAGGAAGTTCCTCCTAATATTGAGGTGGAATCTCTTTTCCTGCAGTTTGCATCCATTGTTCCGCGTTCTAGTCTCTGCAGCAGCAGAAAACAAGTTTGCTCCCTCCTCAATATGACATCCCTTCAAATATTTAAACAGGGCTATCATATCACCTCTTAACCTTCTCTTCTCCAGGCTAAACATCCCCAGCTCCCTAAGGCGTTCTTCATAGGGCAAGGTTTCCAGACCCTTCACCATCTTAGTTGCCCTCCTTTGGACATGCTCCAGTTTCTCCACATCCTTTTTGAATTGTGGTGCCCAGAACTGGACACAGTATTCCAGGTGGGGCCTGACCAAAGCAGAATAGAGTGGCACTATAACTTCCCTTGATCTAGAAACTATACTTCTATTGATGCAGCCTAAAATTGCATTGGCTTTTTTAGCTGCCGCATCACACTGTTGACTCATGTTCAGCTTATGGTCTACTTGGACTCCTAGATCCCTTTCACATGTGGTCTCGTTCAGCCAGGTGTCCCCCATCCTATATCTGTGCATTTCATTTTTCCGCCCTAAGTGCAGAACCTTACATTTCTCCGTATTGAATTTCATTTTGTTAGCACTGGCCCAGCTTTCTAGTCTATTCAGGTCATTTTGAATTTTGATCCTATCCTCTGGGGTATTAGCTACTCCTCCCAGTTTAGTGTCATCTGCAAATTTGATAAGTATGCCCCCAATTCTGTCATCCAAATCGTTAATAAAGATGTTGAATAGCACTGGGCCCAGGACAGAACCCTGTGGCACCCCACTGGTCACTTCTCTCCAGGATGAAAAGGAGCCATTGTTGAGCACCCTTTGAGTTCGGCCACTCAACCAATTACAAATCCATGTAACAGTTAACTTGTCTATCCCACATTTTGCAAGCTTGTTTGCAAGAATGTCATGGGGAACCTTGTCAAAGGCCTTACTGAAATCGAGGTATACTATATCCACAGCATTCCCTTCATCTACCAAGCTGGTAATTTTATCAAAAAAAGAGATCAGGTTCGTTTGGCATGACTTCTTTTTCTGAAACCCATGTTGGCTTTTTGTGATTATGGCATTGGCTTCTAAATGTTCGCAGACTCTCTGCTTAATGATCTGCTCTAGCACCTTTCCTGGAATTGATGTCAGACTAACTGAAGCTCTTTCTGAACCTGGAAATCTTCCTTGTTGGGGAGCGCTAGTATCAGAATCTCCCCCAACCAGCAGAGCCATTTTGGGGCTTGCTTTGAAGTAAGGATCCAGATCTATGTTCACCTTGTTCTCATGTTAAGGAATGAGAAGTCTCTCAACCTTTCCCATTGCTTTATTCTGGAGCTGGATATAGTTCCAGGCCTCTCCAAGGTTTCTTCTGGTGCCAGACACTGACACATGTTAATGCTATAGCACAAACTTTGCAGGTGGTAAAGGATGAAACAGATGTGAAGTGTAAGGCCTTCATGGCTGGCATCCATAGTTTTTGTGGGTTTTTCGGGCTATGTGGCTATGTTCTAGAAGAGTTTATTTCTGATGTTTCACCTGCATCTGTGGCTGGCATCTTCAGAGAATGCATTCTCTGAAAATGCCAGCCACAGATGCTGGTGAAAAGTCAGGAATAAAATCCTCTAGAACATAGCCACATAGCCGAAACCCCCCCCCCCCCCCAAAATTATGTAGCAGATGGTCCACAGCAGGGAAGCATCCCACCATTTTGTTGAAGGGGTCCAGTTTGCCCTCACAGGCAACTAAACCCCCAAACCAACTGAACTAATCAGCAATCAAAAATCCCTATCTCTGGACATACAGGGCATCTGGTACGATGTAATATTTGATTGCTGGACTATTTGGTTTGAGTGTTGGATTATGACTCTGGAGATCAATTCCCAGCTCAGCCAAGAAACCCACTGGTTGACCTTGGATAAGTCACACTCTCTCAGCCTCATATTAGGAATCCTATTGCGAGTCCCAACTACAGTAGAAAATTGAATCAATGGGATTTATTGGGAATCCTACTGAATCAATGGGATTTAGTTACGTTGGTACACTATTCGTCAATGAGTCTACTCTAATTGAGGTTTATCAACAACATTTAAGCCATTGAACTAACTAATTAAAAGAGGTTGACACAGTAGGTGTGCAAATTCATTAGACTACAGAAATAATAATAAGCAATGTTCAGCCATCCTGTTAATATTAGGCTAATATTAGACTGGTTAATATTAGTCTCAAAGGAGAGGATGTTCCCTATGCAGGGTGCCACCACAGAGGAGTCCCTTTCACATCATGCTTTCTTCCATCACAAAGGAGGACTTTTGTTTAGACTTTTAAGAAGCAGAAGCAGTGGCTCGGTTGATGGCATGTTTTAGGTGAATAAATACTGAGCATCTGTGCTTGCTGAGTGTAGGTGCTTTAACAAAGGGGATTAATTTGGAATAGTCTTCTTGCAAAAATTGCTTAGACTTGAGGGAATGGGATGTGGCCATCTTTTCATTTTCATTTGAAATACTTCCCCATGGTAGCATAGGCTCCAACCATGCCAGTTTTGTAGGGAAAGTCCCAATTAACCCTCTGTCTTCTCATTTTTCAGCTGCTTTTAAAATGTCTCAGTTTCTCTCTCCTCCTCTTTCTTTTCCCCCTTGTCTTCCACTTGCTTCCATTGCTGCAAGATGAATTCCCAGTGCAAAAGTAGTTTGCACTTTGTTATCTCAGCAGGAGGAAGAGGAGAGCATGGATTGGAATCATGTCTTTCCCAGTAAAGTCATGCAAAAGCAAACTGCTGCAGCTTCTTGTAGCTTGTCTGATTTTCCTCACTCACAACTTTTGACATCCTGGCCACACTCTGATGTTTGGCCACACATGTCCTGGTCTTCATCTGAGGAATGTTGAAGGGTATGTTGGCATTTTTTTGATCAATAAACCCAGAGCTTATGTGTTTGCTGATTGTAGGATGACTGTACTTAACAAAAAAGGAAAGAGATTATTTCTTGTAAGAATTGCTCATACTGAACAAATGAAAAACAGTCATCTTTTCCTTCTTCTGCAACAAGAGAAATATCTCTCCCTGGTTAGTGATCTTTTCATCAGGGTCTCTCCATGGGCTGAGTCATGTTTCTTATTGAAGACAGGGGAATGGACAGAAAAATATTGATTATCAATATTGTACAGGTATTGGCCTAGATCCTATGGCTAGTCTTGACTAGAGTTGACCCACTGAAGCAATTGGATTTATCTACAGAGGCAGTAAAATTATGCTAGGCTCTAATCTTATAAAGGAATTGTCCAAGGTGCTGAAGCCTCTCTTTATATCATCATCATCATCATCATCATCATCATCATCAGTAGTTCAGGACTCAACGTGGCTTGCAACAATTTTAAAAATGCACAGTTAAAAATTCACAAAATTCAGAAGGTAAAAAGAGATTAAGCAATCAAATTAAAATATATATCACTCTATATGTACACATGCAGCACAACAGTTAACAAATCCAATTCATTGTTTAGGTGAGAAAGGCCTTATACAGTCACTCATCAAATGTCTGTCAAAAATGAAAAGTCTTTATTTGTCTATGAAAAAATGTAAGGAGGGCATCAATCTCTGGGAAGGGTGTTCCAGAACCTGGGACCAGCCACTGAGATGGCTCTGTCTCCAAGGCTGCCTCTGCACTGGAGAAATAATCCAGGATTACACCACTTTAATTGCTGTGGCTCTATGATATGGAATTCTGGGATTTGTGGTTTCATGCGATATTTAGCCCTCACTGTTAGAGAGCTTTGGTTCCACAACTAACTACAAACCCCACAATTCAATAGCATTGAGCCATGGCAATTAAAGTGGTGTCAACCTGGATTATTTCTCCAATGCAGACATAGCCCAAGTATGGTTCATAAGGGGGAATATAGTCCTTCAGATAACCTAGACCTGAGCCATATAGGGCTTCAGAAATCAAAACACTCCACAGCCCTGGTCAGGGGGCATCAGGGGTTTTTGTTGTTTCCCTCGCTGGTTATTGATTCCACAATGTCTTTGACTATAACTAATTTCTTGTAACTTTGCAATTTAAAATGTCCTGGTTTTTAGTCAAAGGCCTTCATGGCCAGCATCCATAGTTTTTTTTTGGGGGGGGAGGGGTTATGTGGCCATGTTCTAGGAGAGTTTATTCCTGACGTTACACCTGCATCTGTGGCTGGCACCTTTAGAGAAAGATTTGGTTTTTCTGGTTTTTCTTTTTTCCTCCCACTCCTCTCCACCCTTTGCTCTCAGTTTACTTCAATTGCTGAAAACTGGTTTCATAGCACAAAATTAGTTTGCACTGTGTAAGGAAGGAAGGAGAGAAGGGGCAGAATCTTGTCTGTCCCAGTGGGCTCGGCAAAAGCAAACTATTGCACCTTCTTCTGGTTTGTGTATTTTTTCTCATTAAGAACTTTTGCCATCTTGATCACACTGTGATACTGCTTGGCCACATGTTTCCCAGTTTTTATCTGTGAAATGCATACCCTCCAACTGCCCCAATTTTGCAGGGACAATCCTGATTTATCCTCTGCCAAACCACTTTTTCAGCTGCTTTTGAAATGTCCCAGTTTCTCTCTTCTCTTCCCACTTTCCCCCTTTGTCCTCAGTTTAATTCCATTGCTGCAAGATGAATTCAAAGTGCAAAGGTAGTTTGCACTCCATTAACTTGGCAGGGCGAGTGGAGAAGAGGAGAGGGCAGAGTCTTACACTTCCCAGAAGACTCAGACTGAAGCCAACTCCTGTAGCCTCACCTAACTTGATTGTTCTTCCTCATCAATGACTTTTGCCATCTCGACCATAATCTGATGTTGCCAGACCACATTTGTCCCAGTTTTCATCTGAGAGGCATTGGGCAGGACGAGAATGAGAATGAGAATGAGACTGCTGCCATTCAACACAAAGGTTAGGTTGCACAATCTGTAACTCCATATGCAGAGATGGATACTACACAACTCTGAGATAGGATCTGGACTGGATGCACCTCTTCAGCATGCCTGTCAGGGAACCACACTTTTATTCATAGTTTGGCATGCTTAGGGATTTAGGGCAAAAAGAACCTTCCCAAGCACTGAGTATGCCTCACCATTTCTGCTGTTCTGGCAGGAAGCAAAGACAGGAGGTTTATTTAACCCCTGTTAAAGACTACCATCAATAATTGGTGTGCTGCACTTTAGTAAGTTTTAAGTTAAGGCTTGAAACAGGGCAACAGAAGTGGGGGTTTTCAAAGTGCAGTGATTAAAGTGGAACAAAAAAAAGTATGGATAGCGTCCAAGGGTACACTACAGGGTAAGCAAAGTGAAGTTCTTGCCTCCCAGCCAAGCATTTAGAAATGTGGTGTGTGTGTGGGGGGGGGGGGGGTGCATCTAGACATACAGGGAAATCCAGCTTACTTTTGGGTAATCCCAAACCACAGCAAGCATGAGCCTCTCTACACACACTGGGCACCTTTTGGAGAACTGTTCACATAGTTCTCCCTTTTCAATGCACTCCAGGTCTGATAAAGGACAGTGGCCCCTCCTGGTTTTTCCCCTCTGCCATCCATGTGTTGAGAATATACATATTTCTGAGCTCTTCCTCCTGACCTCACACCAATGATACCAGGAAGGCAGTCCACAGGCATGTGCAGATATCCAGATTTTCCTGCTTGAAACCAGGATTACTGTATATAGAATCATAGAATTGGAAGAGACTACAAGTACATACTCATGTATAGGTCTGGAAATTTTAGTTAACAAAATTGACCCAAAAAATCTGAGTTGACTTATTCACAATGTAAATACTGTACTTTAACTCTTTTTTTTTTAAAAAAGAAATTATCTCCTGGTGAAATGCAAAAGTGTACTCTATCCTGGAAGCACTGACCCCCATCTACTCTCTCATCCATCCATCCTTTAGTGTGAACACAACAGTTATGCCTGCTGGGATTTTACAAATTCTTTGGCATCATTTTCCTTTGCTTCTTCCTTTTGATCCTTTGTTACATGTCCCTGAGTTTTACCCTTGATATATCCACAAGATATATCAAAATCCATAACTTGCCCTCAATTTATACATGAAGTCAACTTATAGTTGAGTATATATGGTAATCAACACATTTTCCCCTCTGGATTAAAGCTCCAAGGTGACGAAAAGCCCCAAATTTGGATGCAATTGTCCGGTACTTCATTTGGATAGCTTGCTGGGAGAACTAAGTGAGACCATTTTATTTGGCCAATGTAGACACATCCAGAGTTTTGCCATCCAAAGAAAAAGGGCAGGCATAGTTACCAACAAATGCTAACACAGCAAATGGAAGAGTGTTAAGCATGAAAGATTTTCAATGGCTCACTTTTTGAAGAACTAGAAATTTGAGGAATGAAGGAAAATGTCATAGGGAATGCATTTTTATTGCGGGGAGCAATGCTACACCCCTGTTTTTATCCAACCAATTCATCTCTTGTGTAGGAAACGGCTCGTATCATTTACTGGAGATGTTATGTTCCTTTCCTTTCCTTTTTGCTTCTCTCTTTTCCTGCCTCCACCCTCAGATCCTTTAAATGCCTGGCCTGCCTTTTTGCCCCTCCAAAAGAGTTACAAAAATGTAAAAAGAGGGAAAAAATTAAAAAGAGAGAGGCCAAAGTACAAAACCTCACAAGGGCAATGAAGGACGGCGAGCCAAGCAAACATGAAGCGATTGCCTTCCTCTGAAGTGCCCCATCTGAAAACATTTACCAGCGGCTCAATTTTCTTTCGGATCCATTCAAACTGTCAGAAGGCAACTGGGGCGGAAGCCAAAATCCTTTCCATTCAACCCGCACAGGAAATGGGTGGTGAGGAGGAGGAGGAGGAAAGAGGGCCATACCTGGAACAGACAGCAGTTGGCTTTAGGGAAAGCTGTGGCAGAATTGATTCATGCTCCTGAAAGAACAAATGGGGAGGGGAGGCCCTGCTCAGAAGGCATTTCAGCTTATCCCAGATTTTCTTCTCTATGCTCTTCCTCAGGGCAACTTAGGCCTGTTCTGCACAAGCCAAAAGGCCCATTCTCCTCCATTCTGGTGTTATCCTGTTTGGACAGTGCATGGCCAAACACTGGTTCTAGTGCAAGCAATCTAGACAATGTCAGGCACGTTCCAAACCAGCACCAGGGTAAACATACTTGTTGTTAACTGCCTTCAAATTAATCACATGCATGGCAACCTTGTGGATGAGATATGTTTAAGACTCTGTCTCCACTGCTCTGCTTAAGTCCTGCCAATTCATACCTGAGAGTCTTCCTCTCTTACCACATACCTCCACCTCTCTCAGCATTATTGTTTTTTTCCCAATGATTTGTGCCTTCTCATAATGTGACCAAAGTATGACAAACTCAACTTAAACATCTGGGCTTCCAGGGAGATTTCAGGCTTGATCTATTCTTGGACCTATTTGTTTTGTCTTTTTGGCCATCAACAGTATCCTCGCTGCTCTTCTCCAGCACCACATCTCAAATGAATTGATTCTGTTCTTACCTGTTTTCTTAATTGTCCAGCTCTTGCATCCATCCATGGTAATATGGAATACAATGGCTTGTACAATTCTAACTTTTGTGTTCAGTTGTATATCTTTGCCTTTTAGAGTCTTTTCTAGTTCTTTCATAGCTGCCCTCCTCATTTTCTAATCTTCTTCTGATTTCTTGAATGCAGTCCCCATTCTGATCAATGTTTGAACCAAGGTACAGGAACTATTTTACTGTTTCTCTTTCCTCGTGGTCTTGATTGAATTTGTGTAGATCCTCCATGTTCATTACTTTGTTTTCTTTATGTTCAGCATTAATCCTGTCTTTGCACTTTCTTCCTTGATCTTCCTTGGTAGTCTCTAGGTCTGCGATGTTTTCTGCTAGTATCATGGTGTCTTCTGCATATCTTAGACTGTTGACATTCTTTCTTCCTACTTTCACTCCTTCTTTTGTGTCCAGACCTGCTCATCGTATAATATTTTCTACATACAAGTTGAACAGATAGGGTGAAAGGATGCACCCTTGCCTGACTTTGTTTTTTAACCAACTGGGAGCACAGTTTAAAATAAGTAACCTATAGCCTTGGGCTCTTTGCTGGGCACATGATTTTGAACTCAGAAATGAGCGGCCTGCAGTGGAAGCAAATATGTTGAATTTCAAAGTGGGACACCTATGAAGTCAATCACTGCATCATGGTAAAAGAGGGCCAGGTGATGGAGGCAGGTTTGGGCAGTTGTGGGGCCAGGATACTCCATTCTACCCCAGGAATATCCTGGACAGTGCGGACAAGCCCAAAGAGAAGACTAGCGCAAACAGAAGCTCCCAACACCTACCAATTACTCACACACTCTCTGCAGCCTTTTCTATCAGTAAACTGAAGTGAAATGACTTTCCCATACCTTTCACCACTTCACATAAGTAAATGGGGATGCAACTTCAGAGTGTGGTCAGGATGGCAAAAGTTATTAATGAGGGTGAACGGGGGCGGCGGCTCTTCTGGTTGTACCTCCCTGCTTTGTGTGAGGACAAGGAGGGAAGCAGTTTGCTAGGACTTCTTTCCCTGAGAGTAGAGATCTTTTGTCATTAAAAAAAAAAAACTATTCTTGCTCACGGGGGCATTCTGTCTTTGCTGTCTCTGCTGAGGATGGGTTCAGCAGTGGCAGGATACTGGATTTCCTGGGGTGAGACCCTGCTCCCCATCTGCAACCTCTTCCCAGAAGGTCCATGGAAGTGATGTGATGAGTTACTGCACTGGCTGACACCAACTCTAGAGACACCACTGTATGATGGAGCTGTGCCTGCGTCTTCTTCTTTCCTTCTGAGATCAGGGCAGTGGCAGTTGGGATGGAAGTAAGGACTTTTATCTTTTTCTGGTTCAAGGTATGATGGACTTGCGCCTGCCTCTTCTTCTCTCCCTCTAAGGATAAGGCAGTGGCAGATGGAATAGAGGGAGGCCTTTCACCTTCTTGGCCATGCATGATGGACTTGTGCCTGCCTCTTCTTCTCTCTCTCTGAGGCCAGGGCAGTGGCAGTTAGGATGGAGGGAGGGCCTTTCATCTTTTTCTTGGCCATGCATGATAGACCTGTGCCTGCCTCTTCTTATCTCCCTATCAGGCCAGAGCAGTGGCAGTTGGGATGAACGGAGGACCTTTCATCTGCTTCTGAGCCTGATGTGACTGTGCCTTCTTCTGCTTCTCTCCTACTGACACCAGGGCAGTGGCAGTTAGGAAGGAGGGAGGGCCCAGCATCAGTTTCTCGGTCTAGGCAGAATGGAGATGTGCCTACCTCTTTGTCTCTCCCTCTGAGACCAGAACAGTGGCATTTGGGATGGATGGAGAGTCTTTTGTCTTCTTCTGGGCCTGGGCACGGTAAGGCTGTGCCTCCCTCTTTTTTTTGGAAGAAATCCCCTGGAAGGTTCATCTGTCCTTTCAGTGGTTTGTTAAAACTCTGTTGGTTCACCAAGCTTTCAACAAATGATGGCTTCTCTTTGATTTCAGTTGTTTCCTCTCTTTTTAGTAGGCATTTTATTGTCCGCATAGTTGTATTGTAAATCATCAGATGCACTCACTGAGTGGTGGGGAGATTCAGAAAATTTTTAAATAATGATTAGTAGTAGCAATTGTATTTATGAGCTACATTTCTGAATTGTGCCCCATGGTGGCCACTGAAATATAACCACAAAATACAATACAATGCAACATTAAGAAAAATGCACAATTAAAAGAACACACACATACATATAAAGCCCAGCAAGCCAATGAAATAAAGACCAGCGTAAAATCTACCATAAACTGCAGTGGTAAATCCAATTGCTAGTACTAACTAGGTGGGACTCATTGAGTCAATGGATTTACATCACTGTTGGTTTACCACGTTCCCACACACAATCTGTGCATGTTCTCTAATTGGGACTAGCAAATAGATTTAAGCTTTCAAAAACAGTCAGTCTGGGAAACACATGAATTAAAAGTATTTTTAAATGGGTGGTCCATTTCCCACAATGCTAAAGGGCACCTGACATAGTGTCTCTCCAGGCCATTGTGGGCAGGATTGCTAGATCTCATGGCCTGGCCTTGAGTCTCCTGTTTTCATGCGTCATCTCCAAGCAGGAGACACGAGTGCAAATTCTCCACTTTCAATGGGCTCAGCTCCGAAGCGTTGCCAACAGGCCTCGAAGATACTCCCCGGAATGTTTTACAAAAATCCAAAATCCTTGGAATTCCCCAATATTTACTGGAATATTCAGTCAGAATTCCCAGAAAGAAATTAATTAAATTATATATATTTAGCTTCCTCTTTCCTTACTAGCTATTGTGGCACCAGGGCTCACCCTCTGCTCTGATCTGCATCTTCTGGCTAGAAGGCTGCACCTGTGCCGTAGAAATCATGTAGTTTGACACCACTTTAACTGCCATGGGTGTGTGCTATGGAATTCTGGGATTTCTAGTCTTGTGAAATAGTTAGCATAAGTGGATACTCAGAGACCCAGCTGGCTGGTACCAAAGGCTGAAGCAAAGCAGGGGCCAGAGCTAGTGGGCTGTGCCAGGTTGTTGGGGTCTGAGCAGCATGCCTACAAAGCCAGGTGCCAGTGCTAGGCAGCTTGAGATGGCATTCCAGAAAGGAAGGGCAGAGCTTAGGGACATTGGCTGCATCCAATTGGTGAATTATGCAACTCATTTGCAGCTCACTTTTTGGGTCATTATGGAAGGCACAATGCTATTCTGACTATACAACAAGTAAAATCCCCACACCAAACCCACCAGGTAAGCAACACAATCACCCCCTCAAAAAACAGACACGGGGAAAGAAAGATGTTTCTGTGTGCCTTACCATATGACGTTGTAGCTCTTCAGTTCTCTTCCTGGGGGAGATGGTCATAAAAGCAAGTCTTTTGTCAGACAGATTTTTCCAGATGGAAAAAAAGACTCACTCTCACAATTGTCTCCCATGGGAAGCGAACTGAAGAACTATGATGTACGGCACAAAGATAGGCACTACTATCCGACTGAACCTCTGCTCTCTTTCCTCATGTGATAAGCTCCTTCCATGTTGTTTAAGGGTGAATCAGTGAGGACACATGCAGCGATGGGTGTTGTACATAGTTCATTGTGTGTTGCATATTTCAGTCATTGAGATGCGTTATAGTGCAGGTATAGCATATCTCTGCTTATGGTCATATAGTCCATGTGCACAGATTCCTCTATCCATCGCTTCAAAAAATATGTGTGTGTGTGTGTGTGTGTGTGTGTTCCCCAAACCATGATTTTTCTACTTTATTAGGGACACTGTTTTACTAGAATGGGTTTGGATTTGATGGCCCTTGGGGTCTCTTCCAACTTTATGAATCTATGATTCCTTTTGGAAAGTGGAATGGACCTTGTTCACTCGATCTGTCTGCTGGTTTTTAAGGTGGGCCGAGTTGGTTGGGTCAGGAGATGTTACTCAGTATATATAACTGAAAAGGTAGTGTAGAATATTGGCAAATAATAATGATTTTCTACACTGGTCTAAGCAAGGCCAGCTGGGTCAGCCAATCTTTTTTGTTTGTCATATTGCTGAGTAATGATTAAAGATGTGCCAAGAAATGTGTCTTTGTGGGAACTAGTTGTTCCAGGGTGGTTGTGAACATGGAGAGCGTCGGGATCTGAGGGAGAAGGCGTCTCATATCCTTTGTTAGCTGGAACAACAGGGTTAGGTGTGTCTGTGAAAAGGAACAAAAGAAAAAACTGTGGTTTGGCACTAAGGGGGGGGGGGGGTGAAAATCTGCCAGTCTTTCTTTGCTTTGCATTTCTGAGAACCGCACTGGCATTCCTATCCTGTTCCATATTCATGTCTGGGTTGCAAGATTTTTTCTCCCCTTGTTTTTTAATTTCATCTTCTTGTGTGCCTTTGTGTCAATGAACAGAAACTCTGCTCTGAGTTTGAGTCCAAACTGACAAGGTACTGTCCAAAATGCTGAACTCTGTCTCCAAGATAGAATCCTAGAGTTGGAAGAGATTCCCAAGAGCCATGCAGTCCCATCCCTTCTGCCATGCAGAAAGACACAATCAAAGCACCCCTGACAGATAGCCATTCAGCCTCTGTTTCAAAACCTCCGATGAAGGAGACTCCACTACCCTTCCACTGTCAAACAGCTCTTACCATCAAGATGTTCTTCCTAACGTTGAAGTGGAATCTTTTCTCTCGTAGTTTGATCCCATTGCTCCAGGTCCTGTTCTCTGGAGCTGCAGAAAACAAGCTTGCTTCATGTTCAGTATGACATCCCTTCAAACACATTAACACAGCTATCATATCACTCCTTAATGTTCCCTTCTCCAGGATAATCATACTCAGCTCTCTAAGACATTCCTCATAGGGGTTGCTGGTTTCCAGACCTTTCACCATTTTGGTCGCCCTCCTCTGGACATGCTCCAGCTTGTAAACCCTCTCCTTGAATTTTGGACACAATAGTCCAGGTGAGGTCTGTCCAAAGCAGAATAGAGTGGTACCATTTCTTCCTTTAATCTAGACACTACACTCCTCCTGTCAGAAAGCAAGGGTACAAAAAGGGTGTGCAGCCTGCTTCTTACTGGTAGAAGGGGACTGAAACTTTCTTCTTGCACCTCGATCAGAAGCACAACAGACATCCTTCATCCAATCCGGCTGCTGCCTCCTAAGCTAGGCTCGGATGGCATTGATGTAGTCTTATAGAAAGTTTGCATCTATGCTGTAGAAATAATGCAGTTTGAAACCACTTTAACAGCCACAACTCCCTCCTACAGAATCCTGAGATTGGTAGTTTGGTGAGGCACCAGCCCTCTTGGGGAAAGAAGGTTCAAGATCTTATAAAAGTTCAAATTCTTGGATTCTGTAGGATGCAGCTGTGGCACTTAAATTGGTGTCAAACTGCATTATTTCAACAGTGTAGATGCATCTTAAGGCTACATAGTCTTCCAGAATACAGAGCAGCTGCAGGTCCATAACTCTAGGAGACTAGGGTTCAAATCCCTGCTTAGCCATGTAAAGCTACTGGGAGACCTTGGGTGAGTCATAATCTCTCAGCCATAGAGAATGGGAATGGCAAACCTCCCTGGATTTTAACATGGTAAGCAAACCATAACTGTAACTGAGAGTTCACTTTAAGGCTGCTGCCACACTGCAGAATGAACGCAGTCTGACACTGCTTTAACTTCCATGGCTCCATCCTATGGAATCCTGGTATCTGTGGTTTGTTGTGGCACAAGAGCTCTCTGACAGAGAAGGCTACATATCTCACAAAACTACAAATGCCAGAATTCCATACCATTGATCCATGACAGTTAAAGTGGTGTCAAACTGCATTTATTCTGCAGTGTCGATAAAGCCCAGGTTACAAACCCATAACCTCAGTATTGAATGTCAGTCTCACAGTCTTCCAAAACTTTTGCTGTCTGGAATTTTAGCCCATCTGTGATTCAGATTCTAGAATCCAAATGCTTCCAGGGAACCCACAAGAAGGACATGGATCGAAAAGTTGGAGGGAACCATTGGCTGGAATCCTATTGATGATCTCTGCATGAATTGCAAGTTTGGCATAGCAGTTTGGCTTAGCAGTGGGGCTAAGAGATCAAGGTTCAAATCCCCACAGGCACAGAACCCACTGGGTTACCTTGAGCAAGTCCCACCCTCTCAGCCTCGAAGGAAGACAATGGCAAACCCCTTGTAAATCAGTTCTTTTATCAGAGTGCCAGCAAGGTGTAGTGAAGACATGGATGCATGTGCCTCAATGTCACATTAGATCTTACGGTTTCTTTAGAGGGGGGGTTGACATTGCCTTCCCCTGAGGCTGTAAAGATGGGACTTGCCCAAGGTTTGGACCCTGGTCTTGCAAAGTCCCACTTTGACATTCAAACCACTACATCGCGATTCCTCTCAAAATAGAATGTCCTTGGCAAGATTTGTCCAAGAAGGCTTGGCTTTGCCTTTCCTTTGGGCTTAGAGAGTGTGACTTACTCAGCATCCCCCAGTGGGTTTCTGTGGCCGACCAGAGATTTGAATCCTGGTCTCTCAGAGTTCTAGATCAACACTGAAACTACTGCACCATGCTGCCTCTCAAGAGTCATTCCATGGAGATTTGTCATTCTCTTCATGTAAGGCTAAGGCAGTATCACTTGCCTAGGGTCACCAAGTGGGTTTCCATGCTTGTGCAGGAATTTGAACCCTGGTGTTCAGAGTCAATGTGGCATAGTGGTTTGAGCATTGGACTCTGGGAGACCAGGGTTCAAATCCTTGCTTGGCCATGGAACCCCACTGGGTTACATTGGACAAGTCACACTTTCTCATCCTCAGAGGGTGGCAATGGCAAAACCCCTCTGAACAAAATGTGCCAAAAAAAACCCCTGTGTTAGGTTCACCCTAGGGTCTCCATAAGTCGGAAATGAATTGAAAGCACACAACAGCACCAACAACTCCAGAGTCCTAGTCCAACACACAGGCCACTAGACTACATGGACTCAGTAAATTTTTAAACAACTTTCCATATTTATTAATAATTTACTCCATAGTTGCATTTACATTTTGCTTGCCTTCCAACGGTGCTCTGGGTGGTGTTCATGGATTTTCCCATCCCCAGTTTTATTCTCAGGAGAAAAAAGAAAGACTTGCCTGAAGTCACCCAGTCAGTTTCTCTGAATCATACAGTAAACATCCATAACCTTGCACAACAAGCCATGTGGCAGCACATCATCCTCTTCCTTCCCAGTCACAGAAAGTCTCCTTTGCTCATCTGTTGACCATCACGGCGAGATCTCAGCTCTCCCTGTCACTCTCTCAGACACACAAACAACTTTTTTAAAACTCCTTTTCTAATTTTAAATCTTCCCCCGAACATGCCTAACCGACTACAGAAACGTTGCTAGCAAAACAAAAGCTGGTCAGAATTAATCCCAGGTGGAGGATTTGGGCTTCTTTCTCACAGGAAACTTGACTGGGGAGGGTGCCTGGGAGCGACTCACCAAGGCACAGAACAAATTGGGAGCGAAAGAGGCGCGTCGGAGGGCATCACTGCCCATGTAGGCACCTAGGTGACATTTCCAGCTTGCAAAGCATCTTCATGCTTTGGAGACCTCCTCTTCCATCCTGTGCCACCATATGCTCCATTGTCTTCTCTCTTCTTTAGCTATTGTATACAGGACAATGATGTAGTGCAAAAGAGGTGGGTCTCCTGTACCTTTAATAGCGATGGAAAACAGGGGTTTCGGCAGAGTTACTAAAGGTGCATGAGCCCCAGGCCTATTCCTTTGGTTGTGGTGGACGCCATTTCAGAGGGGGTAAGAAACAGGGAGCCAGTGTGATGTAGCAGTTTGAGTGTTGGACTACAACTTTAGAGACTAGGATTCGAATCTCTCTCAGCCATGAAACCCACTGGGTGACTTTGGGAAAGTCACACTCTCTCAGTCTCAGAGGATGGCAATGGCAATGGCAAACCCCCTCATGATAGGTTTGCCTTAAGGCCGTCAAAAGTTGGAAATCATTTGAAGGCACACAACAGCAACAACAACAACAACAAAAACAACCAAAAACTTCAATCTCTCCTCCCCTTAATATTGGTTAAATATAGAATTTTGCTCTGCCAGCGCTATACAATCCATGAGGATACCAACATTGCACAACACATGTCAATGGTGGGAGCCATTGTAGTTCCAGCATAGAATCATAGAATCATTGTGCAATGCAAAACTGCAATGTGGAAAGGCAATGTGTAATGTGAATCCACAATACACAACATAGCACAATGGACAATTCCCCTTCCGTAGCTGCCAGCAGACCCCTTCTGTTGCACTATAGCAAATAATTTAATAAGGCGACTTTCACATGTGGGACCCAGGTCGGTTCACAAAATTGAGTTAAAACAAAATAATAAGTTCAGGATCTGGGCTAGCTCCTTTACTTCTATAATCTGGAGTGTATTTACTCACCTCTCTGACATGGAAGCCATCAGCTGCTGCTACTGCTGCTGTAAGGTGGCCTCATGTAAAAGAGGAAAGCTGGGGCAAATACACCTTTAATAGTAGCATGGAAGTAGCATGGAGGAATACATTGGTATTAAACGTACAAGACCACACCTTCTTTTGGATCCACCTTCCTCCAGTTCCTTTCTATTTCCTGTGGATATTCTATTCTCATTGATATTTTTATTGATTTCTTTATTGTGCAAAAATTACATCAAAAAAGAGCACCGGTTGGCATTTTGCTTGGGACTTAAGTCTTTGTAAATGGCCTTACTTGCGTGCAAAACAGAACAGAGTAATTTTGCAATTTCCATATTCACTTTGGAGCTGCTGTGACTGCTCTCTTACAATCCTCTGAACTACATTTTCCAACATACCTGAGATGAGGGGCTGAAGATTAATTCAGGGTAACTTGGGAACTGACGTTCAAAAAGAATACATTAGGGTTTATCCACACTGGAAATAATGGGTGCATCTACACTGCAGAAATAATTCACTTAAACACCATTTTAATGGCCATGACTCCATCTTATAGAATCCAGGGATTCTGGTGGTGCAATGGTTAAATGCCTGTACTGCAGCCACTCACTCAAAACCATAAGGTTGTGAGTTCAAGACCAGCAAAAGGGCTCAAGCTCGACTCAGGCTTGCATCCTTCCGAGGTCGCTAAAATCAGTACTCAGATTGTTGGGGGCCAGTAGCTTAACAGTTATAAACCACTTAGACACTCCTTAGGTGGTATGAAGCAGTATATAAATCATAGAATAGAATCATAGAATCATAGAGTTGGAAGAGACCACAAGGGCCATCCAGTCCAACCCCCTGCCATGCAGGAACTCCAAGTCAAAGCATCCCTGACAGATGGCCATCCAGCCTCTGCTTAAAGACCCCTAAGGAAGGAGACTCCACCACACTCCGAGGGAGTGTGTTCCACTGTCGAACAGCCCTTACTGTCAGGAAGTTCCTCCTAATGTTGAGGTGGAATCTCTTTTCCTGCAGTTTGCATCCATTGTTCCGCGTTCTAGTCTCTGCAGCAGCAGAAAACAAGCTTGCTCCCTCCTCAATATGACATCCCTTCAAATATTTAAACAGGGCTATCATATCACCTCTTAACCTTCTCTTCTCCAGGCTAAACATCCCCAGCTCCCTAAGGCTAAACATCCCCAGCTCCCTAAATGAAGCTGTTTGTTTGTTTGTTTGATTTGTAGTTTTGTGAGGCACCTGCCCTTTTTGACAGAAAAGGCTAAAGACCTTGTAAAACTACAGAATTCCATAGGATGGATCTACAGCACATAAAGTGGTGTCAAACAGCATTAGACACATCCAGACACCACCTAAGAAGAGCCAAAGCACAAGAGCATCCAGTGTGCATCAGAAGTGTCAAACTTTTCTTGGTTCTCAGATGCACACCTTTACATTTCACTAGCAATTCTACTGCTCCAGAGACTAGGACATGGAGCAATGAAGCCAAAATACAGGAAAAGCGATTCCACCTGAACATTAGGAAAAACATCCTGACAGTAAGAGCTGTTCAGTAGTGGAAGATGATGCCTTAGAGTTTGGAGGATTTTAAGCAAAGGGTGGATGGCCACCTGTCAGAGGGACAGAATTCTGCTCTGGCAGAATGGAGTTGGACTGAATCACTCTTGGGCTCTCTTTTAACTCTTGGATTCCATGACTGTTTTGTTGTATTTCTGCAATGTAGCAATTGACTTGTACATTTACAAAACGTAGACTGACATAGGATCTGTGCCGGTAATTCTTTCTAGATGTGAAAACCCACTAGGGAGTTTATCATACAGGAGGAATTTCTTTTTATTTTGAATGGAGCCAATTGGAGCCAATTCGAATTCACGTGAATTAGCGAATTTACATGAATTCCAATTGCATTTGGAATGCGTTCAAAATGACTTCCCATTGCCTGCATTCAAAATGACTTCCCATTTCCTGAAAATTACTGCCCATTGCCCGAAACTGAGTGAGATGCATTAATATGAAGTAACGTAAAACCCATGATTGCGCTCGGAATGACTTCCCTTTTGCCCAAAATTGCGTGAGATACTTTAATAGGCAATAATAGGCAATAATGTGAAACCCCATGATTGCGTTCGGATTGCCATTAGATTATACTTCCAATTTCCGTTGTCTAATAAACTCCTAGGTTGCCTTGGGCAAGTCACACTCTCTCAGCCTCAGAGGCAAAGGCAAACCCCTTCTGAACAAACCTTGCTAAGAAAACCTCATTATACATTTGCCTTAGGGTCACCATAAATCAAAAATGGCTTGAAGGTACAGAACAACTCCATGTCTATAGTGGGCCCCATGGGATATTTTAGGGAGCCACACAGACTGTCAAAAATGCCCCCAAGCAAACCCAAACCAGGAGTGGATGGAAGTCCACATCTGGATTTTTTAATTTTATTTTTTTAAAAAATGAGTAATGATGTAATGTTAATTAACGCAAGGGGTGCTTATTTTAAAAAGTGAATTGACATTTCTGTTTGCCAGAAAAAGTGATGGAGGAATTTAGGGGTTCGGTATGGCAAGAACCATTTGCCCACCCTTGACCTGTACCTACATAAATTAGCATATGTACTATTCAAGCCAATCGGCAACCTCCTTTTATTGCCTTCTTTGGGCAACCTGGACCACCCGCTTGTGGGTTGAAGGCAGCTGCTGGAGAATTTGGACTGGCTGCACATGGACCATAAAGGTGCCCCGTTGGGATTCTTTCCCACCACCAGCAAATGCCCCCAAAGTCCTGTAACGTTTTTGGGAAACATCTGAAGATCATTAGGACCAGGATTTGGCTGGTATAATAAGGAGTTTATAGATCTGTTACATTTTTCAGCCACTCAATCAGGGTTTTTCATGGGTTCATTTACGGCCAAAGACGAGAAAAAAATGAGGCTGATCCAAAATTAGATTTCCTGACATTTCCTTTAAAAAACAAAAATAATTGTAGAGCACGCATGGAACTGGATTGGCGCCATTGTGCTGATGGCGTAGTTAAATGGTCTCTTCACGTTGGCCTGAACTTGTTGGTTAATCTCAACTAGAGCAGACCCATTAAATCAATTGGATTTACCTTGGTGTTGAGTCAACATTCAACGTTCAGTTGATGCAATGGGTATCTGCTACCTGGAACTAAGCAATAGGGTTGTTGTTGTTGTTGTCGTTCTCTGCCTTCAAATCAACTCCAGCTTATGGTGAGTGTATCACAGGGTTTCCTTGGCAAGATTTATTCACAGGAGATTTGCCATTGCTTTCCTGTAAGGCTGAGTGTTGCAGCTGAACTTTAAGCAAACGAAAATAACAGCCACAAATGATTTATGTAACTTTAAAGTAGATGATGAAGATGTTGAAAAGATTTTCTGTACCTTGGCACCGTCATAAATCAGCATGGAGACTTTCAAGAACTGGAAAGATGACTAGGACTTGGAAGGGCTGCTATGAAGGAACTAGACAAGATCATCAAGCAGAGATCTGGTCCAATATACAAACCACAACACCACATCAGTTCCCAATCGGATTGGGGCCACTGCTTTTCTGATGAAACCACCTATTTTTTCCAGGTTCAAAGCTACCATTTGCCCAGCTGGGGAAATCATATGATGGCTTGAATCATCTTCTTAGTCTCAAGTATATCTACTCAATCAACTAAGAGTCTTAGTAGACCACAAGCTGAACATGAGTCAGCAGTGTGAGGCAGCAGCTAAAAAAGCCAATATTATCCTAAGCTGCAGTGTAGTGTAGTGTAGATCAATGGCATCAATAGCACCAGTCTGTCCTGCTTTGGTTAGACCTCACCTGGACTGTTGTGTCCACATTTAAGAAGGAGATTGACAAGATAAACCTAAAGCGCTATATAAATAAAGGTTAATAAGATGGAGCGTGTCCAGAGGATGGTGTCCAAAAATGGTGAAAGATCTAGAAACCATAAAGCTCTATGGATGAGTGGCTTGGGGATCTGGGTATGCTGGAGAAAAGAGAAGAGATGGAGAAGAGAAGGTTAAGGAGTGACATTATTGCCATGTTTAAATATTTGATTGAGGATGGAGGAAGCTTGATTTCGACTTCTCCTGAGACTAGGACATGGCACAATGGATTCAAGCTACAGGAAAATAAATTCCACCTCAACATTACGAAGAACGTCCTGACAAGTAAGAGCTCTTTGACAGCGGAAGAGACTGCCTCAGAGTGTGGTGGAATCTCCTTCTTTGGAGGTCTTTAAACAGAGGCTGGATGGCCAACTGTCTGGAGGGCTTTCATTGTCTATTCCTGCATGGCAGAGGGTTGGACTGGATGACCCTTGAGGATCTCTTCCAACTCTAGGATTCTATCATTCTAATTGCATTTACCTGTGTGTTGACTCACCATTCAGCAGTTGATTCAATGATTCTATTCTAGTTCGAACTTATTCTAGTAGGATTCAGATCAATAATAGCAAGGCTCATTCACAGGGTCACCATGGGTCTAAACAGACAGGCAAAAAGGGTGCTTTCTGGCTGGCTTGAAGGCATGGCATTTAGATGACACATGCCTTGAAGCCAGCAGAAAAATGTCCTTATGCAGAGAAAGGCCATTTCAAAAAGAAGCAGCTTTTTTCTGCGTCTTCTTGGCTTGAAGCCATGTCACGTGGTCATGACATGAGCACTCCAGCTGCCTTGGGAGCTGGCAGTGTGGTTGGTGGGGTTTCAATGTGGCTTCAGAAAAGGCAGCTTCAAGCCATTTTTTCCTACCCATCTGTTTCGCCCCCATAAGTCAAAGCTGACTTGATGGCCATTAACAGTAATGACAACGGAAGCAACAACAACAGCTGGTGCAGTTGCAACCCATGGCTTCTGTGAGAGTGGAGTGATGAACCCATTAGGAGTTTCATTCGAAACACTTGTGCTGAACTTTATCCACAAAATGCCAGCAAATTGAATGATTCACAGCAGAGCATCATGGTACACTCATAGGACAGGTTGTGCATTGGACCACACCGGGACATATTATGCAACGGGACTGCTTTGCAACAGCCACACTGCTGACGCTCCACTTGTGCAAGGGCCTCAATGGCATAACTATATCTCCTTTCCCCTCCTGAGAGTATGGATGTTGTACATCAGGGCAGTTCAATTTTATGTGCTCATAGGTTATTTTGTTGGGTTGTTGTGGTGTGCCTTCAAGAAGTTTCCAACTTATGGTGACCCTAAAGCAAGCCTATCATGAGATTTTCTTGGCAGAACTTGTCCAGAG
This sequence comes from Urosaurus nigricauda, assembly GCA_034509955.1. Taxonomy (NCBI): domain Eukaryota; kingdom Metazoa; phylum Chordata; class Lepidosauria; order Squamata; family Phrynosomatidae; genus Urosaurus; species Urosaurus nigricauda. Next base: position 51,695,064 of record JAOEGL010000007.1, read on the forward strand.
GGGGTTTGCCATTGCCATCCTCTGAGGCTGAGAGAGTGTGATTTGTCCAGGGTCACCCAGTGAGTTTACATGGTTGAGCCAGGATTTGAGCCCTGGTCTCAAGTTGCAGTGCAGCACTCAAACCACTACACCACACTGGCTCAAGTTAGTTTACGATGCCATAACTTCTCAATAGACTGCCAGTCTAAAAAAATTTAAACAGCAACAAAACTAGAGGACCAAAGAGTGTAAACAGATGTACAGGGAAGGGAGGAACCCGGTCAACAGACAATAACAATTTTTTAGTCTAAATACCCCTGAGGCTTTCTCCTGAACATAATAAGGAGCAAAGCATCATTTCAGAGCAGAAGAAAAGTACCAACAATTTCCTTCATCCAAGAGCAAGCAAATTGATTTTTTTTAAAAAAAAGAGTTCTTCCCCACCTTTATAGTTCTTAATGTGCTTCTCAGATGGGATCGTATCAGGTAGAATCCTTAAAATGAAATGAATGCCCAACATCCAAAAAACATTTCCAATTTATCTTTCTTATCGAGTCCTTTAGCTGTTTGGAGTGTATATGTAAATTTCTCAGCAGTTGCAATCACTTAGACTGCTGGGCAAATTTGAGATCCTGAATCTACCAGTATGACTACGTCTACACTGCAGAATTAATCCAGTTTGAAACTGCTTTAGCTGCCGTGGCTCAATGCTATGGGATTTTGTGATATATTTAGCCTTCTCTGTCAGAGAGTTCTGGTGTCCCAATAAGCTACAAATCCCAGGATTCCATAGGATGGTGCCATAGCAGTTAAAACAGTGTCAAGCTATTTTAATTCTGTATTGTGGCAACAGCCCAGATCCAATTGCAAGTACTTATTATACTAGACCCATTGACTGATATATGAACATTTACACAAACAAAAATTATTGTTGTTGTGTGCCCCCAAGTCATTTCAGACTTATGGTGACCCTAAGGTGATCCTATCATAGGGTTTTATTGGCAAGTTCTGAGAAGCTTTGTTCTGAGAAGCTTTGCCATTGCCTTCCTCTGAGGCTGAGAGCTTGTGACTTTCCCAAGGTCACCCAGTGGGTTTTATGGCTGAGCTGAGAATTGACCCTAGCCTCCAGACTCATAGTCCAACACTCACACCACAAGACTGGGGGCCTAAATCCAGAACTAGTGCTAACTGAATCATACCCATTGAATTTATTGCTGACCATATTCTCCAACTTTTCACCAATGAAAACTGGAACAAGAAGGCCAAGCAACATCAGCATGGGATAAAGATGACAAAACCTATTAACAAGGAAGAACAGACAAACTAGAAGAAGCTGCAGCAGATTGCTTTTGCCTGAGCCTACTGAGCCTCTCCCTTCTGCTGATTTAATTGAATGCAAACTACAGTGGCACTTTGAAATCCCTTCACACAACTGAAGTAATCTGAGGACAGAGGGGGAAAATGGGAGAGAGAGAAACAGGACATTTTCAAAGTGGCTGAGGAAATGGGATGACAGAAGATCAGGCAGAAGTGGAGGCTGAGAACCCTTTGAAATAATCTGGCCAGATTGAAGGATACATTGCAGATGGCCTTGATGATTCCTGGGAGAATTTAAATAATCATTGCTGTCTTAATATTTCTAGCACTTGATCATTAAGTACATTTCTGATTGATAACTGCCAAAAAGGCTCAATGACAACCAAATGTACTTAATGTACGCAGAAATGTACTTAATGATGAAGCACTAGAAATATTAAGACAGCAATCATCATTTGAGTTCTCCCAGGAATCATAAAGGCCATCTGCAATCTATCCTGGTCTTTGGAAGTCAGAGACACCGTTCACATGGAGGGCATTACTAAGTACAGTTAGCCCTCCAAATGCACGGATTCCTCATTCACAGATTCAAGCATCCACAGCTTGAATTTGTTTTAAGAATGTAAATTCCAAAAAACAAACCCTGATTTTGCCATTTTATATAAAGGTCACCATTTTACTAGCCCACTGTATTTAATGGGACTTGAGCATCCGTGGATTTTGGTATCCACAAGGAGTGCTGGAACCCAATCCCAGCAGATACCAAAGACTCACTGTGTACACTTTGCTAGAAAGAGTCTCTATATTTAAAGAATTTTTTATAATAGATGGAAAAATAATTTGCCCTCCCCTACAACCATCTGCAAGTAGATAAAATTGCACTAGTTTGGTGGAGTTGTTTGAGTGTTGGACCAGCATGCTGGCAGAAAATTCAAATCCCCACTCAACCATGGAAACCTACTGAACAAGTCACATTCTCTTAGAGGAAGGCTACTGCAAGGCAAAACATGAAGAAATTTTGCCAAGATGAATTTTTTTTTTCCAGTTGGTTGGAGTCAACTTGAAGGCACATGATAATGATAGGTGCATTGCACATCATGCAATTTGGTTGTGCATTCATTTCCACATTTGCCATTGTGGTTCAGTTTATGTCCATACAAGCTTAAAATCTTACAATTTTAAGGGCCATCTCTTCCAACTTCTGCCAAACAGGAATACATAGTTAAAAGACTCTTGAAGGATGCCCATCCAACCCCTGTTTAAAAACCTTCAAAGAGGGAGAGTTCACCACCCTCCAAGATAGTCCATTCCCGTGTTAAGTAGTTCATCCAGTAAATAAATCCTTTCTAATGTTTAGGTGGAGTCTCTTTTCTCATCATCTGAATCCATTGGTTTGTGTTCTAGTCTCTAGAGCATCAGAAAAAAGAAAACATGCCCTACATGACATCCCTTTAGATATTTTAAAAATGGCTATAATTTCACCTCTCAATGCTCTCTTCTCCAAGATAAACATATCCAGCTCCCTTAGTTGTTCCTTATAAGGTTTGGTTTCCAGGCCCTTGATCATCTTGGTTGCCATTCTTTGGACACATTCCAGCTTATCAATCTTCTTTTTGCATGGACAGCCCAGAACTGGACATAGGATTCCAGACAAGTTCTGACCAATGCAGAATAGAGTGGCATTACTCCTTTCCTTAATCTGGACACCATAATTTGCAGCCACAAATTAGATTGGCTGTTTTTGCTGCAGCATCACACTGTTGACTCCATCATAGAATCATAGAGTTGAAAGAGACCTAAGAGCCATCCAACCCCATTCTGCCATGCAGGAACTCACAATCAAAGCACTCCTGACATAGAATCATAGAATCATAAAGTTGAAGGAAGAGACCACAAAGGCCATTCAGTCCAACCCCCTGCCATGCAGGAACTCTCAATAAAAGCATCCCCAACAGGTGTCCATCCAGCCTCTGTTCAAAGACCTCCAAGGAAGTTCCACTGTCAAATAGCCCTTACTGTCAGGACATTCCTCCTAATGTTGAGGTGGAATCTCTTTTCCTGCAGTTTGCATCCATTGTTCCGGGTCCTGTTCTCTGGAGCAGCTGAAAACAAGCTTGCTCCCTCTTCAGGAAGGGAGAGGAAAATAGCAGAGGTGAATAACTGGCTCCGTAGATGGTGCCGCCAAGAACAGTTTGGATTCTTGGATCATGGGCTGCGGTTCCATGAGGAGGGACTTCTGGCAAGGGATGGACTGCATCTCACGCCAATTGGCAAAAACGTTTTTGCCAACAGTCTGAAGAATCTGATCAGGAGGGCTTTAAACTGAGTTATGTGGGGGAGGGAGACATTATACTGGAAGGCAAAAGGGATGGAGAGAATAGTCCAAGTGGCATAGAGGGAACAAGGCAAACAGTGCAAGGACCCAACAGTAGGAGGCAAAAAAATGTGCAAAAGCAGCAAGTAAAGAGGACACATGGTCTTAAATGCCTCTCCACTAATGCACAGAGTATGGGAAATAAGCAGGATGAACTTGAACTCCTAGCACAACAAGGGAAATATGATATAATAGGCATCACTGAAACCTGGTGGGATGAGTCTCATGATTGGAATGTAGAAATAGAGGGGTATAACCTTTTTAAGAGAAACAGGCCAAGCAGGAAAGGAGGAGGAATAGCATTATATATCAGGGATATTTACACCAGTGAAGAGATGCAGGAAGTCAATACTGGAAGCCAGGTGGAGAGCATCTGGATAAAAATTAAAGGAGAGGGAAATAACAGGGATGTTACTGTGGGAGTCTACTACAGACCCCCGACTCAGGCAGAGGAATTGGATGATGCCTTTCTAGAACAGATAATCACATACTCAGAAAAGAGAGATGTAGTAGTGATGGGTGACTTCAACTATCCTGATACAGTGGTCCCCCGGGATACGAATCCCCCGGGTTAAGAAAACCCCGGGATCCGAAACCGGTGGGACCGCTACAGTATCCCCCGGGATCCGAAGGATCCCCCGGGATCCGAAAAAAAGGGAAGTCCCTTTTCCTCCGAGGCCAGGCTTCAGAGGAAAAGGGACGAAAGGCTGTCCCTTTTTCTCCAAGGCTAGGCCTCGGAGGAAAAGGGACGAAACGGCGTCCCTTTCTCTCCGAGGCTAGGCCTCGGAGAAAAAGGGACGAAACGGCGTCCCTTTCTCTCCGAGGCTAGGCCTCGGAGAAAAAGGGACGAAACGGGGTCCCTTTCTCTCCGAGGCTAGGCCTCGGAGAAAAAGGGACGAAGCGGGGTCCCTTTTTCTCCGAGGCTAGGCCTCGGAGGAAAAGGGACGAAACAGAGACACGAAAGGAAGCCCGATCCACGGGATCGGGCCTCCTTTCGTGTCTGAGGCGCGGAGGCCCGGCCTGGCTTCGGGAGCCAGGCCGGGCCTCCGCGCCCAACGAAAGGAAGCCCGATCCCACGGATCAGGCCTCCTTTCGTGCCTCAGGCGCGGAGGCCCGGCCTGGCTTCGGGAGCCAGGTCGGGCCTCCGCGCCCAACGAAAGGAAGCCCGATCCCGCGGATCGGGCCTCCTTTCGTGTCTGAGGCGCAGAGGCCCGGCCTGGCTTCGGGAGCCAGGCCGGCCCTCCGCGCCCAACGAAAGGAAGCCCGATCCCGCGGATCGGGCCTCCCTTTCGCGTCAGGCCCGGAGGCCCAGCCTGGCTGGGGAAGGGAACCTTCCCTTCCCCAGCGAGGCTGGGCCTCCGCAGCTGACGAAAGGAAGGCCCGATCCGCTGGATCGGACCTTCCCTTCCTCAGCCAGGAGGCCCCCGCCAGGCCTCCGGAATGGATTACCTATTTCCTATGGGAAATAGGCCCCAGGTTACGAAATTTTCGGCTTACGAAAAAGTAGCCGGAACCAATTAATTTCGTAACCCGGGGGACCACTGTATTTGCTGGAAGTCAAACTCAGCCAAATCTTCAAAGTCTAGCAAATTCCTCACTTGCCTGGAAGACAATTTCATTGTCCAAAAGGTGGCAGAGGCAACAAGGGGATCAGCCATTTTAGATCTGATCTTAACCAACAGGGAAGACCTAGTTGATGGGGTGCAAGTGGTTGGATCCTTAGGTGGAAGTGACCATGTCCTCCTGGAGTTTGTTATACAGTGGAAAGGAGAAGCTAGGCATAGTCAGACACGCACTCTAGACTTTAGGAGAGCTAATTTCAATAAACTTAGAGAAATACTGGGAGTGATCCCATGGTCAGGAATACTAAAAGAAAAGGGAGTTCAAGACGGATGGGAGTTTCTCAAAAGGGAGCTATTGAAGGCACAATTTCAAACAGTTCCAATGAGGAAGAAAAGTGGAAGATGTCTCAAGAAGCCAGGATGGATGACTAAGGAACTTTCAAATGAGCTAAGTTTTAAACGGAACATGTATAAGAAATGGAGAAATGGGGAAATCACCAAAGAGGAATTCAAAATAATAGCCAGCACATGTAGGGGTAAAGTCAGAAAAGCTAAAGCGCAGAATGAACTCAGGCTTGCTAGAGAGGTTAAGAACAATAAAAAGGGCTTTTTTGGATATGTCCGCAGCAAAAGGAAGAAGAAGGAAACAGTGGGGCCACTGCGTGCAGAAGATGGCAAAATGCTAACAGGGGACAGAGAAAAGGCAGAATTACTCAACACCTTCTTTGCTTCAGTCTTCTCAGAAAAGGCAAAGGGTGCTCAACCTAAGGATAATGGAACAGGAGACAGAATAGAGGAAATTCAGCACAGAATAAATAAAGAGGTAGTACAGGAATACCTAGTTAACTAAATGAATATAAATCTCCAGGACCAGATGAACTACATCCTAGAGTATTAAAAGAACTGGCAAATGTAATATCAGAGCCATTGGCAATAATCTTTGAGAACTCCTGGAGAACAGGAGAAGTCCCAGCAGACTGGAGGAGGGCAAACGTTGTCCCCATCTTCAAAAAGGGAAAAAAAGAGGATCCCAACAATTATCGTCCAGTTAGTCTGACATCAATTCCAGGAAAGGTTCTAGAGCAGATCATTAAGCAGAGAGTCTGTGAACACTTAGAGGCCAATGCCATAATCACAAAAAGCCAACATGGGTTTCAGAGAAACAAGTCATGCCAAACGAACCTGATCTCTTTTTTTGATAAAATTACCAGCTTGGTAGATGAAGGGAATGCTGTGGATATAGTATACCTCGATTTCAGTAAGGCCTTTGACAAGGTTCCCCATGACATTCTTGCAAACAAGCTTGCAAAATGCGGGATAGACAAGTTCACTGTTACATGGATTTGTAATTGGGTGACTGGCCGAACTCAAAGGGTGCTCAACAATGGCTCCTTTTCATCCTGGAAAGAAGTGACCAGTGGGGTCCCACAGGGCTCTGTCCTGGGCCCAGTGCTATTCAACATCTTTATTAACGATTTGGATGACAGAATTGGGGGCATACTTATCAAATTTGCAGATGACACTAAACTGGGAGGAGTAGCTAATACCCCAGAGGACAGGATCAAAATTCAAAATGACCTGAATAGACTAGAAAGCTGGGCCAGTGCTAACAAAATGAAATTCAATGCGGAGAAATGTAAGGTTCTGCACTTAGGGCGGAAAAATGAAATGCACAGATATAGGATGGGGGACACCTGGCTGAATGAGACCACATGTGAAAGGGATCTAGGAGTCCAAGTAGACCATAAGCTGAACATGAGTCAACAGTGTGATGCGGCAGCTAAAAAAGCCAATGCAATTTTAGGCTGCATCAATAGAAGTATAGTTTCTAGATCAAGGGAAGTTATAGTGCCACTCTATTCTGCTTTGGTCAGGCCCCACCTGGAATACTGTGTCCAGTTCTGGGCACCACAATTCAAAAAAGATGTGGAGAAACTGGAGCATGTCCAAAGGAGGGCAACTAAGATGGTGAAGGGTCTGGAAACCTTGCCCTATGAAGAACGCCTTAGGGAGCTGGGGATGTTTAGCCTGGAGAAGAGAAGGTTAAGAGGTGATATGATAGCCCTGTTTAAATATTTGAAGGGATGTCATATTGAGGAGGGAGCATGCTTGTTTTCTGCTGCTGCAGAGACTAGAACGCGGAACAATGGATGCAAACTGCAGGAAAAGAGATTCCACCTCAACATTAGGAGGAACTTCCTGACAGTAAGGGCTGTTCGACAGTGGAACACACTCCCTCGGAGTGTAGTGGAGTCTCCTTCCTTAGGGGTCTTTAAGCAGAGGCTGGATGGCCATCTGTCAGGGATGCTCTGACTTGGAGTTCCTGCATGGCAGGGGGTTGGACTGGATGGCCCTTGTGGTCTCTTCCAACTCTATGATTCTATGATTCTATGATTCTATCCCTTCAAATATTTAAACAGGTCTATCATATCACCTCTTAACTTTCTCTTCTCCAGGCTAAACATCCCCAGCTCCCTAAATCATTCCTCATAGAGTACGATTTCCAGATCTTTCATCATTTTTGTTGCCCTCCTTTTGACACGCTCCAGTTTCTCAACATCCTTTTTGAATTGCAGTGCCCATAACTGAGCACAGTATTTCAGGTGAGGGCCAAAGCAGAATAGAGTGGCACTATTACTTCCTTTGAACTAGACACAATACCTCTATTGATGCAGCCTAGAATCTCATTGGAGCAATACATTAATGTAGAGTTTTATGGTGTGCATCTTGAGGTAGGATCTCAATTGATGACCTTTTTTTAGATTACAACCTCCAGATTCTTCCAGCTGGCACAACCAAGCTTTGCAAATGGTACAGGCCAGGGAGAAGAATGTATCTTACAATTTCTATATGTGTACTTTGGTTCTCAGTCTGCAAATCAGGAACATCTGGAGGGCCACATCTGTCTGCGGCAGCTGCAAAGGAAGCCTCTTGTGTATCAAGAACTATAATAGAATGACATCGAAAGGAACATCCCCCCCACAAAAAAATTAGTTGCAAAGACCATCCCTGCACCTCCTGTCGGCTAAGGCTAAGTGTGAATTTGTTAAATCCACATTAAGCCCCCTGAAGTGCTGTCATGTTTATTTTTACTCTTTCAGACTGCACAGATCAAATTGGGATTCCATTTGTGAAAGAGGCATGTTAATTAATAAAATCTATTTATTTGCTTAGAGATGGCTGCAGCCTTGGGGTCACATTTATCGTAATTGTTATTTCAAACAAAAACCCAGAACGAGGCTTTGGACTCTTTGAGAGAGAGAGAAAGAGAGCTGGATTTATTTTTCTTCGGAAGAATTTACAACTAATGCCCTCTGGGCTCTTTCGGTCTCTTCAATTATACTAAATAACAGGGAAACACAGCAGGAAAGAGAAAAGAAAGGAAGAAATATTGAGAGGGCGAGAGAGACAGGGGAAAGAAAAGAAACCAAAAATAATAATAATGGAGTGTTAGAAATACAGATGCTGCAAAATTCAAAATTGGTGGCTTCTTAAGTCCAAACTAGCGTGTTTATAATTAATGGATGTATTAAAACTTTGAATGAGCTGTAATGAACTTATTTTTAATACAGTCGGCCCACCATAACCACGGATTCTGCATCCACAGACTCAAGCAACCACGGTTTGAAAATAGTCACACCAAAAAAAAATTCCAAATAGTAATCCTTGATTTTCAAATGAGGGATACCATTTTACTAGGCCATTGTATATAATGGGACCTGAGTATCCATTGATTTTGGTATCCATGAGGGGTCCTGGACCCAAACCTTAGCAGATACCAAGGGCCCACTCTGTAATTTTATGTATACTTAGCTGTGTAGCAAAGGTACTAAGAAGGCAAGTCAATGGGATTCTGGAGTGGAATGATGCTAAAAGTCACTAGTCATTAGTCAACATACTGCTTTTTCACACTAGGGGGCAAACAGGATTTAAATGAGAGTTAAACAAGAGTTAAACAGGAAATGCCCTATGTTTATCATAGGACATTTCCTGTTTAACTCTTGTTTAAATCCTGTTTGCCCCCTAGTGTGAAAAAGCACTATTGTCTTCAGATGGCATGTGAGACGGAAACTTGTTAAGCTTATCAGACCTTGCCCCAATGGCCCTAGGCTTGCTGAGAACAAGAAAAATGGGTAGCCAGACCTCTGCAAAAGTGGTTGGACATTTTTGGCTGTTAAAGAATGGGTGTATTCAGTTCAAGGTGGTGCCATTTCACCTGGTTACCCCGAGCACTTTTGATCATGCCATGTCACAGTTGACTAGCGAAATGGTGTTGTACAACTGCTATGAGTATAAGAGTTTGCTCTGTCTTCATATAGGATCTTGCCCAATAGAAAGCAAATCAGTATAATTTAGGAGTTTATCGTACGCCATTTAAAGCAACTTCCCCCATTTGCATTTAATTTTGAAGCCGGGTTTTATCGAAGGTGCCTGGGGCAGGGCGATTGTAACCCAGCTGCAGCCTGAGTCCCAGCTGTACTTCTCCAGCATCTTTTCAAAACTGGGAGTATGCTGTTTTTTGAAAATATGCCAGATTAGCATCTGGGACCCGGGCTGCAGCTGGGTTGCACTCACCCACCCCCTGGCATGTGCGATAAAATGCAGCCACAAAAATAAATGTGAATGGGGTAAGTCACTAAAACAGCGTGCAATAAACTCATTAGGTTTTCTACAGTCACAATCATAATTCACTAGCCCAACCCACTTTACCTGGTGTCCTCTGCAGGGGGAGAAGAATGTGCATTCTGCCAGTGGTGGGAGTGCAAGTGAATGACATTTTCATCAAATTGGGGATGGGCCAGGAGAGATTACTTAGATAAATATACTTAACTAAGTAGGTGATGTGGAATACTGGCCATAATCTATTATTTCATGGTTTTAAATGAAATGATGACAGAACGTGTGTAGAGAGATTATCCATAGTATAGTTGATAAATGAGACCTGCGTTCCACAAAAGTGTTTTCTCTCTGTTCAGCTGACTATGGGAGGTTAATTTTTCTGCTAACATACTCCGTCTAATCACCTTCTGATGAATAGACCATCTCCTGATTTCCATGAATTCAATCTCAAATTGAACAGCACCTAGCATTGTAGAAAATTAACTCCTTTTGAGGCAAATCTGTATTACCCATGTCAAAGATCAACAGAATTCATAAAGTGGATACTGAGGAAGAAGATGGCTGAGATGTGAACATCTCCCAAATGAAGTTTTCAACTTCTGTTTCCTGCTGTTTTTTTGTGCAAAGCAACTGCATCTGAATTTTGTCAATCTGTGAAAAGTCTTTGCAAACTGCAGAGTTTTCCAAGGCTTTCTCATAGCAAGAAGAAAATTGCTAAAATTACCTATTGCTTCCTTTGAGAAATTAGCAAGGGGATAAGCTGTGTATAGGGTTGCTAGTCCCCAGTCAAAATGAACATGAGCCAGTAGTGTGGTGTGGCAGCTAGGAAGCCAATGTGATCCCAGGCTGCATTAGAATGTAAGCCTGTGGGCAGGGAAACGTCTAATGAAAATTAATAATTGTAAGCTGCTCTGATAGCCATTAAGGCTGAAGAGTGGGGTATAAATACTATAAATAAATAAAAATAAAATAAATTAGTAGAAGTATAGTGTCTAGACTGAGGGAAGTAATAGTGCCACTCTATTCTGCTCTGGTCAGATCTCACCTGGAATACTTTGTCCAGTTCTGGGCACCACAATTCAAGAAGCAAGCTGGAGCATGTCCAGAGGAGGGTGACCAAAATGGTGACAGTTCTGGGAACCATGCCCTAGGGGAGCAACCTAGGGAGCCATGTATGTTTAGCATGGGGAGGAGAAAGTAGCCATGTTTGAATAGTTGAATTGATGTTCTATTGAGGATGCAGCAAGCTTGTTTTCTGCTGCTCCAGAGCCTGGAACACAGTGCAATGGATGCAAACGACAGGAAAAGAGATTCCACCTCACCATTTGGAATAACTTCTTTAAAGTGAACACTGTTCAACAGTGGAAGAGGCTGCCTCTGAGTGTGGTAGAGTCTCCTTCTTTGGAGGTTTTTAAACAGAGGGTGGATGGTCATCCGTTCAAAGTTTCTGACAGTGTCTTCCTGCATGACAGAATGGAGTTGGATTCTGGGATTTCCTGCAACTCTTATGATTCTAGGATTATATAAACCTTGCAAAATTAAAGCAATCTGCTGCTCTAATAGTTGAGCTGGAGATTTGCACCTTCCCTCTTGCCTGAAGCTGAGCCCCTCGAAACTGAAGAATTTCTACCTTCATCTCCTGCCTGGAGATGATCCACATACAAAAAACCTAGAGCTAGACCCTAATGATATCTGGCAGCCCTAGTTGGGTATTCTTCAAGTCATACAAAAGCCTTAGATATTTTTGCACTGTCTTGCGTTTTCCGCATTTACTACATTTTTTTTACAGTACAACAAAGGATCTCAAGGGGTGTTTAAACTTTATCTTTCTGAATATGTGTGTGAGTGTGTATTTGTAAAGGTGCAAAACATTTCTGAGAGGCTAACAAATGTTGCTCCTGCCACACACTTTTGATATAGGGCCAGCATAGGGCCATTATCAGTGCAACTCCTGGAAAGAACATTATGTGATGCAGCACCATTTCCAAGGAGAATTCTAGCCTATTGTGAAAGCATATGGATTCGGCTCTGCTCCCAAACTTCCCCAAAAAACATCCTTCTTGTTTTTGCACTTTTTCAAAAAAGGAGGAGATGGTTTTCAAGATTCCAAGGCTCCCTACGGATGAACTGTAAGCTGAAATTTGTTCTTCCTGCTTTGAAAGAGAGTCCTTTCTTTTTTGCCCAATGGTAAAAAATATGTGGGATTTTTCGCTTGGTGAGCAAATTATGATCTTTGGAACGGTCATTTCCTGCGTCAGAGTTAAAAGTCGGCGTTTTGGCTGCGGAGCCGAGTTGCTCAAGAGCATGTTTTTAGGAAACTGCCCATGGGAAGAGTACTGAGTGAATATCAGTGTTGTATAGCAATTAGACTGCCAAAAGAAAACCATCAAACCCAATGGTGGTCATCACGTCATGCGATACTGAGTTTTGTTAAAGCATCCATGTTTGGAAAAGTCGGTTGTTGTTGTTTTTAGACTACAACTCCCAGAATGCCAGAATTTGGAGAGTTGTGTCCAAAAAGATACTTTATCAAACCTGAACAGCTTTCTTTTTTTGTGCAAAAAGTATGTTGTCCCTATTATGTGTATGTGTGCATCTTCAAGTCTGTTGTAGTTGTGGTAGTTGTTGTTGTGTGTCTTCAAGTCTTTTCTGATTTATGCCAACCCTAAGACCCTCTCATAGGATTTTCTTGGCAAGTTTCTGCAGAGAGGGTTTGCTGTTGCCATCCTCCGAGGCTGAGATAGTGTGACTTGCCCAAGGTCGCCCAGTGGGTTTCAGTCTAGTATCAATCAATTTTATGAACTGATTGACTTTAAGTCTTAGTAGGAAAACACTTTTTGTCTGCAATTTTTTCTTCTCATGCCTCAATTTATATATCTTGCCTAAACCTTTACAACCCTCCTACCTGCGAGTTCATCCCATTGATCTCAATCAGAATAAGATCTAATCTACAATGCAAAACAGTTTGACCCCTCTTTAACTGCGATGGCTCCATCCTATAGAATCCTGGGATTTGTAATGTGTAATTTGTAATTTATGGAATCCTGGGATTTGTAATTTGGGGTGGCACTAGAGCTCTCTGACAGAGAAGACTAAATAACTGACACAACTACAAATCCCAAAATTCCATTATATTGAGCCATAGCAGATAAAGCATGATCAAACTGCATTATTTTTGCAATGCAGATTAAACCTGAATTTTAAAATAGTAATTTGAGTTTAGCACGCCAATCGAGTACCACGAGGTTCTGTTCTGGGCCTAGTGCTATTCAACATCTTTATCAATGACTTGGATGAAGGAATAGAGGGCATGCTTATAAATTTACAGATGACACCAAATTAGGAGGAGTAGCTAATAACCCTGAGGAGAGGATTAAAATTTAAATTGACTTTAACAGATGAGAAAGCTGGGCCAAAACTAACAAAATTATTTACACTTGTGCAGTAAAAATTAGATGCACAGATATAGGATGGCTTGATAGCAGTGCATGCAAAGAGATCTAGGAGCCTTAGTGGGCCGCAAGATGAACATGAGTGAACAGTATGATGCAGCAGCCAAAAAAGCCAGTATGATCCTAGGCTGCATTAATAGGAGTGTAGTGTCTAGATATCCTTCAACATTTCACAGATGAAAACCAGGACCTGTTTCGCCAAGCAATATCAGCCTGTGAGCAGGATTTCAAAGTTATTTATGAGGAAGAACATACAAGGTAGGAGAGGCTGCAGCAGTTTGCTTTTGCCCAAGCCTTCAAGGAAGGGTGAAATTCAACTCCTCACTCTTCCGCTGAGATAATGGAGTGCAAACTACTTCTGCACTTGAAACTCGGGTCCAGAACGCACTGCAGAAATTATCCAGTTTGAGTCTGCTTTAACAACCCTGGCTCAATGCTAGTGAATTCTGAGAACTGTAGTTTGGCGATACATTTAGCCTTCTCTATCGAAGAGTGCCACAATAAACTATAGTTCCCAGGATTTCCTAGCACTGATCCAGGGTAGTTAAAATGGTCTTAAATTGGATTATTTCTGCAGTGTGCTTTGGACCTCAGTTTCCAGCAATGGAAGTAAGCTGAGAACAAAGGTGGAAGGAGGAGAAAGAAATCAGGACATTTTAAAATCAGCTTATAAAGTGGGATGACAGAGGATTAATCAGGACCTTCCCTACTAAATCTGGATAGTTGAAAGGAACGATAGCATTCCCATTTTTCCCCACTTCACCATCACAACAACCCTGTGATGTTGGTCAGGCAGCAATTTGGGGAGGGGGGTCGAGAAAGATTGGCCCAAGGCCAGCTTGGTGGATTTTCACAGCTCATCTTTAAAAGGTGATTTTTCCCCTCTCTGGCTCCAACCTTCTCCCTACTAAACTTGGCAGCCTGAGCGGGGTTTGGAAGGGCCAGAAAGAAATGTGGTCCCGTTCTATTTTTTGCTTTCCCTTAATGAGCAAGTCTTATTCTTGGGAAAACATTTCATTCCTCTGCGTGGAAAATTCAAGACTTGTATGTGCCCTTTCCCTCCTATGGGAGAATCTGATGGAGTGTAATTGGCCCAATGGAAAAACAACAACGCCGGGAGGTGTTGGGACAGTTTAAGGAGTGCTGGATTCCCCTTGAAGGCTCAGGAAGACAAGGCAGCAGAAAAGGACTCTGCTTCCAGTGCCAAAATAAAGGGACTGGCTGCAATCCATTGAACTGTCCATCTTAACACTTCCCATATCCTTTGCACAACAGCCCTGTAAGGTAGGTTAGCCCCCCCCCCAGGTCCAAAGATGCTGAATAAGTTTCTTGACTGAGTCAGAATTTGACTCTTCCAGGTCCTGGCCCTACACTGGGAACATGGACCACAACTTTTAAGTTTGTTAGGTGATGCTTCCTCATTAGTAAATTGTGATATTACACACTCAAAAGTGCATCCAAACTTATTTGCATGGTGTGCGACGACATGTATAAGGCACATCTGGATCACCAACTATATTAGAGGCAGGGAGTGCATCTGTACTGTAAGCATAATGCAGTTTGACACCACATTAACTGCAATGGCTGTATCCTACAGATCCTGGGATTTGGAGTTTGGTGAGGCACCAGCACTCTTTGGCAGAGAAGGCAAAAAACCTTGTAAAACTACAAATCCCAGGATTCTTTAGGATAGAGCTACAGCACTTAAAGTGGCATCGAACTGCATTATTTCTACAGTGTAGATGCACCCAGGTTGTGTCTATATGTAAGCTGGTGCAGAATGCAATATGGAGGATGCCATTGCAGAGTCCTCTAGTCATCATATTGGCTACTGTGAGGAAAAAATTTTGGGCTAGAAAGACTTTTGCTCGAGTCCAACATGGCTTCTTCTAGAAAAGGAATTGGTCTGATGCAAAAGGGCTTCTACAAGAAAGGGATTTGGTCTGATCTAAATGGTTTCTTCTAGAAAGGGTCTGATCTAACTGGAGCATGTCCAAAGGAGGGCAACTAAGATGGTGAAGGGACTGGAAACCATGCCCTATGAGGACCGCCTTAGGGAACTGGGGATGTTTAGCCTGGAGAAGAGAAGGTTAAGAGGTGATATGATAGCTCTGTTCAAATATTTGAAGGGATGTCATATTGAGGAGGGAGCAAGCTTGTTTTCTGCTGCTGCAGAGACTAGAACACGGAACAATGGATGCAAGCTGCAGGAAAAGAGATTCCACCTCAACATTAGGAGGAACTTCCTGACAGTAAGGGCTGTTCGACAGTGGAACACACTCCCTCGGAGTGTGGTGGAGTCTCCGTCCTTGGAGGTTTTTAATCAGAGGCTGGATGGCCATCTGTCAGGGATGCTTTGATTGGGAGTTCCTGCATGGCAGGGGGTTGGACTGGATGGCCCTTGTGGTCTCTTCCAACTCTATGATTCTATGATTCTATGGCTTCTTCTTGAAAGGGTTTCATTTGGATTCAGCATCACTTCTTCTAGAAAGGGTTTCAGTCAAATCCAACATGACTTCTTCTAGAAAGGACCTGACCTAACATCACTTCTTTTAGAAAGGGATTCTGTCTAATTCAACATAGCTGCTTCAAGAAAGGGATACAGTCTGATCCAACATGACTTCTTCAAAAAAGGGATTTGATCTGGTCCAGCATGACTTTTTCTAGAAGGGGATTAAGTCTTATCTGCCATGACTTCTTCTAGAAAGGGATTTGGTCTGATCCAAGATGGCTTCTTCTAGAAAGTGATTCGATCTGTTGCAACATGGTGTCTTCTAGAAAGGGTTTCTGTCTGATCCAACATGGCTTCTTCTAGAAAGGAATTCAGTTTGATGTAACATGGTGTCTTCTAGAAAGGGCTTCAGTCTGATCCAACATGGCTTCTTCTAGAAAGGATGGAGTCTTGAAAAGGCCTTGGGTTATCAAGGAGACAACATGGCATTGGACTATGACTTTAGAAATCAAAGTTCAAATCCCTGCTTGACCATAGAAACCCACTGGTTTACCGTGGCCAAGTCACACACTCTCAGCATCAGAAAACCCCATGATATGTTCTCTTCAGGATTGCCATAAATCAGAAATGACTTGAAGGCACAGAACAATAACAGGGCTGTCAAAATAGTCCTGAGGGGTTGCACTTTGCCTATCCCTGTTGTCAACACAAAAGTGACATGTGTGTGTTTGTGTGTGAAGCCTCCAACAGTCCAGATTTAGCGGGTACAGTCCCTATTAATCCTCTGTCATCCCATTTTTTTCAGCTGTCTTTAAAAGGTCTTAGTTTCTCTCTCCTCCTCCCACTTTCCGCCTTTGTTCTCAGGTTGACATCAACAGCTGCAAACTGGTTACAAAGCACAAAAATAGTCTTCTGCAGGGTGAGAGGAAACAAGGCAATGGTTGACCTTCCCAGGAGGTTCAGGCAAAAGCAAACTGCCTTCTTTTGACATCTTGACCACACTCTGATGTTGCTTGACCAGATGTGCACCACTTTTATATATGAAATGTTGGGGGGTAACACCAATATTGTCCAACTGTTCTGACTGGGCAGGAACTCTCCCAGTTAATCCTCTATCATCCCACTTTTTCAGCTGCTTTTAAAATGTCCCGGTTTCCCTCTCCTCCTTCCACTTTCCCCCTTTGACCTCAGTTTACTTCTCTTTGTTGCAGACTCAGTTCAAAGCACAAAAGTAGTTTGTGTTCAATAAACTCAGCAAGAGGAGAGGCAAGAAGGGAATAGGATCGTCCTTTTCCCAGTCAGTTCAGGCAAAAGCGAACTGCTACAATCTCTCCTATCTTGTGTGTTCTTCCTCATTAATAACTTTTTCCATTTTTATCAGCCTCTGATTTTGCTTGACCACATATGTCCCAGTTTTCATCTCTGCAATGTTAAACGGTATGGAACACTGGAGTGTTGTGCACACTGGAGTGTTGTGCATATGTGCATATGTTTGTTTGTATGTGTGTGTGTGTGTTTCACGTGTCTATGTTTGTGTGGAACCTAAAAATGATTTTAAAAGGCAGATTTTGAATCCTCATTCGTATTCCCCTTTGTAGGTCCCTGCCTTGCTTTGGCACCATTTTCTGACAGCATCGTGAGGGCCTATTAACCAACAATTCTCCAGGCAGGCTGGGTTTTCTTTTTCCTCTTTTTTTTTTTTTTTTTTTTTGCTTTGCCACATCATAGCTGCTCAAATTTGACATACAGCAGAAAAATCCAGGGTGACTCTGCTACAAATCAAAGGCCTGTCATAAAACTATTCCAAATTTCAAAACCATTCCAAAATAACTCCCCCCCCCCGGCCGCCGCCGCCACCATTAAGGAACAAATGGAAGCCAGATGTTTGCATGGCGGAAAAATCGCCGTATAGTATTTCAGGAGAGGGTTTAAACTAAAACACACACCGGCAAACATTTTCCGCTTGTGGAATAGACCTTTCTGGGCTGGGTTTCCGTGTAGACCCAGGGCTCGAAATGGAGATGGCGATCCTATTTCCAGAAGGACATGTTGTCAGTAGCTGTTACAAGGTCAGGAAGTCTGGTTCCAGGGCAGATCAGCTAAAAGGAAGGGGGAAATTTGCCTCAGAGGTAAAACAAGCATGAATGGGCTGTTAATTCTTCCCCTCCACAAATTATGATCGAACTTGGACCCTTTTGCAAAGGGTCCCACCATCCAACTGTCCCGATTTGGTAGGGACAGTTCCAGTTGATCTTCAGATATCCCACCTTTTCTGCTGTGTTTGGCAGATGCATAGTTTTAGGCATTTTTGTGACCCTTCTCCAATTGTTCTTGATCAGAAAATAGGCCCCCAGACCAACTTAGGGTCTGAACTGAAAGCTAGCAAGGTTGAGCTGCATCTGCACTGCAGAAATAATGCCATTTGATAGAACTTTAACTGCCATTGCTCAGTGCTATGGGATGCTATGATTTGTTGTTTGTTGTGGCACCAGAAGTCTATGACAGAAAAGGCTAAATAGTTCACAAAGCTACAAGGCCTAGTGTTCCATAGCACAGAGCCATGGCACTTTAAGTGGTGTCATACTGTATTATTTCTGCAGTGCAGATGCAATCTGGCTTATACAGAAATTATGCTCCAAGAACTGTCCCAATTTGACAGGGATAGTTCTGATAGATCCTTTGCCCTCCTACTTTTCCAGCTGCTTTTAACGTGTCCTGGTTTCTCTCTCCTCTTCCTGCTTTCCCCCTTCATCCTCAGGTTATTTCCATTGCTGCATACTGAGTTCAAAATCCCAAAGTATTTTGCACTCCATGGACTAAGCAATGGGGGACAGGAGATGAAGGGGCATGGTCTTGTCCTTTACAGTTGGCTCAGGGAAAAGCAAATTGCTGCAGCCTCTCCTGGCTTGTGTGTTCTTCCTCATTCCTAATTTTTCTAATCTTGACCACACTCTGATATCGATTGGCCACACGTGTCCCAGTTTTGCTCTGTGAAATGTTGTGGGTTATGTGCCATGCAAATTCTAGTCATCACCATCATAATAGTGATCCTGGCTGGGGAGAATGCACCGTGGTTCAACCTTACCTGGGGCCAAAGGAAGCGGGTAGGGAAGGACTATGCATCCCTATTCTCATGCAACCAACCTTTCCTGCAATCTGCACACATCAGGGGTGCATCTACACTGTAGAAATTTTGCAGTGTGGCACCACTTTAAGTGCTGTAGCTCCACCCTATGGAATCCAGGTATTTGTAGTTTTACATGGTCTTTAGCCTTCTCTGCCCAAGAGGGCTGATACCTTGCCAAACTAGAAATCCCAGATTCTGAAGGATGGAGCCATAGCAGTTAAAGTGGTGTCAAACTGCACTGTTAGTGAACCTGTGTGGTGTAGCGGTTTGAGCATTGGACTATGACTCTGGAGACTGGGATTCAAATCTCATCTGAGCCATGTAAACCCACTGGGTGATGTTGGGCAAGTCACACTCTCTCATCCTCAGAGGACAGCAATGGCAACCCACTTTTGAAGAACCTTGCCAAGAAAATCCCATGATAATTTAGCTTTAGGGTCTCCATAGTCCGAAACAACTTGAAATCACTCAACAAATATGTACCCTGCATCAACAATCTGAATTCTGGGGCCAGCCCTGCCTGGATCTGTACTCATATTTTTCTTTTTTTAATATTTATTTAACCACACATACAGACTCACAATATAAGACATAATAAATAAGCATTATCCACATACACGGCAATCATATAATAACAACAATAACAACAAAGAAACAACACCAATTACATTTTCTATTTTTTAAAAAAACATTAAGTGACTGCCTTTCCTCTTTCAGCTGTTATCTAATCTTTATATTAATAATTTTATTATTTCCCCCCAAAAAGCAAATATATTTCTCTACTAAAATCATCTGAGGAAGTAGACTGACGTCTACGAAAGCTCATGCTGCCAATTTCTTTCTTCCAGTTAGTCTCAAAGGTGCTACAAGATCTCTCTACATAATGATTCTACAGATTAACGCGGCTATATCTTTGAATATTTCTCTACTGTATGTAACATCTATAAGTTTTCTATTTGTGCTACATGAAATTTATAGAAACAAGCCATAAACCTATACAGTTATAATTAGTATTATTGCTATTAAGAATCTACTTAACCACCTGAAATATTTTTTGACTCCAATATGAACTTAAATATTTTATTATAGGTGCCCAGTTCTCTTTGAATTTCCCTGTGGATAA
This sequence comes from Urosaurus nigricauda, assembly GCA_034509955.1. Classification (NCBI taxonomy): domain Eukaryota; kingdom Metazoa; phylum Chordata; class Lepidosauria; order Squamata; family Phrynosomatidae; genus Urosaurus; species Urosaurus nigricauda. The sequence goes on from JAOEGL010000007.1 coordinate 51,715,070, forward strand.
TCAATCTAATCAATTGAGTTAATGACCACATTTTTGACAAATCTTTTGTGGTCTCTTCTTTTGTTCCCAACCCTCTTCCCTGCAAAAGGTGAGAGCTTGAGTCCGACCCGCAGTTCTGGCAAAAGGAAGAAGAAGCAACGGAGGAACCGCACCACATTCAACAGCAGTCAGCTCCAGGCTTTGGAGAGGGTTTTTGAGAGAACGCACTACCCAGACGCTTTCGTGCGAGAGGAGCTGGCTCGGCGGGTGAGCCTCAGTGAGGCCAGAGTCCAGGTGAGGAAGGAATTGGATTATTTTTATTAATTACTTAATTAATTAATTTCATTTATATCCCACTTTTCTCCCAGCAGACTCAAGGTGGCTTGAAACCAATTATTTATTAGATTTATGGCCCACTCTTTTCTCAGCATGGGAGTCAAGACCAATTAAAGCAAGAGTTTGTATGTCTGTTTATTTGATTTATATCCCACTTTTCTCCCAGCACAAGACCCAACATGGCTTAAAACGAATTAAAACAAGACTTTGTGTATTTATTTGATTTATGTCCCACTCTTTTCCCAGTCAAGATGGCTTAAAACCAATTAAAATAAGAGTTTGCGTGTTTATGTGATTTATATCCCACTTTTCTCCCAGCACACAAGTCAAAGTGTATTAAAACCAATTCAAACAAGGCTTTATTTATTTATTTGATTTTTGTCCCACTCCTTCTCCAGCACAGGAGTCAAATTGGCTTAAAACCAATTAAAACAAGAGTTTGTGTTTTTGATTTTGTATCCCAGTTTTCTTCCAGCATAAGAATCAAAGTGTATTAAAACCAATTAAAAAGTCTTTGTTTATTTAATTATTTGATTCATGTCTCACTTTTCTCCCAGCACAGGGCCCAAGGGTGCTTAAAGCCAAATTAAACAAGAGTTTATTTGTTTATTGATTTATTTGATTTATTTGACTTTTCTCCCAGTGCAGGAACCAAGGGTTTGTTAAGACAAAAGTTTGTTTATTAATTTGATTTATATCCCGCATTTCTCCCAACAGAGGAGTCAAAGTGGTTTAAAACCAATTAAAACAAGAATTTGTTTGTTTAGTTATTTGATTTATATCTCGCTTTTCTCCCAGCACATGAGTCAAGTTGGCTTAAAATAAATTAAAACAAGAGTTTGATTATTTATTTATTTAATTTATATACCACTTTTTCCCCAGTACAGGGCCCAAGGTAGCTTAAAACTAGTTAAGAGTTTGCTTATTCATTTGATTTAGATCCCACTTTTCTCCCATCATAAGACCCAACTGAAAACCAATTAAAGTAGGTAAGTAGGTACATAGATAGATATTGCCCATCAAATCTATGGCTCTTTCTTAAGTCTCAGGTTAAAACAATTTCTCTCCCTCTAGGTATGGTTTCAGAACCGACGGGCCAAATTCCGCCGTAATGAGAGAGCCATGCTAGCTAACAGGTCGGCATCCCTCCTCAAATCTTACAGCCAAGATGCGGCTATTGAACAACCGATGGCCCCCCGCCCTACCACCTTGAGCCCCGACTATCTCTCCTGGTCCACCACCTCCCCTTACAGGTAGGTCTTCCCCAGTCTTCTTCTTAACCCTGTTCCATCTTGGGTACAGTTATAGCACTCTGATTCTACTTCAAGGGGTCATTCAGACGTTGTGTGTGTTTTTTAACATGATGATGCGAATCATCTCACTCATGCATTCTGGGTATGTAATTGACACTTTGGAACTGCATTGATGTACATCTCTGCAAGTGCCATTACTCACACATGCAAGCATTTGAATAAGGAAGGAGTTGGTGATGCAAATACATTCGGAACACATGCAGGGCATGCAGCCTTGTATTCCCAGTCTATTTGGGTCTGTACACATCGGTTATTCACACTACCTGCAATGCGGATTTTAAAAAAAACTTGGGAGAAAAAATGGATATTGATTATTCCAGACAAAGTGGGTTTTTTGGCAGCCCCCCAAAAAACTTAAATCGGGTGTATTCAGGATATGTATGAACAATGGAGATTTGATCTGGATTCATCCTGGATTATATTCACAGTGTTAATAACCCCTAAATGACATGGCTGCTTCCTATGAATTCTGCATGTTCTAGAAGAGTTTATTCCTGACATTTCACCTGCATTCTCTGAAGATGCCAACAACAGATGCAGGCGAAACATCAGGAATAAACTCTTCTAGAACATGGCCACATAGCCCAAAAAAAACCCCTAGAAAATAAGATATTTGTGGTGGTCAGGTTGTGAGATGATTATTAGGAGTCACATACCTCCAAATGTCCAGACTTAACAGGTACAGTCCAAATGAATCATCTGTCCTCCCACTTTATCAGTATCCCAGTTTCTCTCTCCTCCTCTCATGCCTCCCTCCCTTATCCTCAGGTTACTCCAGTTGCTGCAGACTGGGTTCCAAATGCAAAAGTGGTTTGCATTCAATGAACTCAGCAAGAGGAAAGGATGCTGGGGGGGGGGGGGGAGGCAGAATCTTTCCTTTCCCAGAATGTGCAGAAAAAAGCAGACTGCTGCAGCCTCTCCTACCTTATGTATTCTTTATTAAATTTCCTCCTGTCGACCACACTCTGATGTTGCCTGGCCACACGTGTCTTGTTTCCATCAGTGAAAATGTTGGGGGGTATGAAGTAGTTTTTTTTTCACATTACATATTTGGAAGGTTTTGGGTGCTCTTTCAGGGATAATTTCATCTGAAAAGCATGCTATTTTTTTAAAAAAAAATACAGGTGACAAGGTTGGCGGACTTTCCGTTGACTATTGGAGCTATGAAAGAAGGGCCCAGTGGCCACATATAGACCACCAGTTCCACTTTCTCCATCTTGAATCAAGAGAGCACCATCATTAATTTTGGAAATCCAAGATTTTCACCCTATTGGTATCTTGGTATCCACTGGGGTTTGGTTCCAGGATTGCCCATGGATACTAAAATCTGTAGATGCTGAAGTCCCATTAAATACAGTGGCATAGTAAAATGGTGTCCCTTACACAAAATGGTAAATCCAAATATATATATATATATTTCCAAGCCATGGATAGTGGAATCTATGGATAGTGGAGTCTGTGGATACAAAGGATCAACTGTATGTTGAATCTCAATGGCTGTTTCTGCGATTCATCCATTTTCTTTCCATTCTTCCTCTTCCTTGTCCCTCTCCCAGCAACACAGTGCCTTCATACAGCTCCAGCGGTCCAGCCACTCCCACCCAAGGGGTCAACATGGCCAACAGCATTGCCAGCTTACGCCTCAAAGCCAAAGAGTTCAGTCTCCATCAAAACCAGGTGCCCACCGTGAACTGATAGCGGGCTTCCCGGAAGTGGTCCCTGACCTGGATCTCCAACTCTACCAGCCTCAGCTCGAAATCTCTGGGCAACTGAGACCTCAATGATCCTCACACCAGCAACCTCCATTCATTCGGCACCCTTTCTTTCTCTTTCTCATGACATCTACACAATACCGTTGTAGCAATTTGATATCACCTTAACTGTTGTGGCTCCATCCTTTGAATCCTGGGGTTTGTAGTTTGGTGGGGCACAAAGAATTCTCTGCTAGAACAGAGATTTTTATTTTTCATTAATTCCACTGGGGATAGCAATGTAGTTTTTCACTAATTTTTTTCTCAAGGGAAGGAACAAGTAATTTTAATACACATTGAGTCTCACTTAGCTGAAATGTTTAAGACCAGAGATGTTCTGGATTTTGCCGTGTTTTTGATTTGTTTGTTTTGTTTTGTTTTGTTTTTGGAATATTTGCATATACTTTACATATCTTAGAGATCGGACGCAAGTGTAAAAATAAGATTCGTTTATGTTTCATCTATACCTTATGCACATAGCCTGAAGGTCATTTTATACACAATATTTTTAAATCATTGTGCACATGAAACAAAGTTTGTGTACACTGAACTTTCAGAGAGCAAAGGTATCACTATCTTGAACCAGCCATGCAGACAATTTTGGATTCTGGAGTATTTTGGAATTCAGAATTCCTGATAAGTAATGTTCATCCTGCTCTAAGAATCATAGAAAACTAGAATCCTAGAGTTGAAAGAGACCCCCAAGGGCCATCCAGTCCAACCACATTCTGTTATGCGGGAAGACTCATTCAAAGTACACCCAACAGATGGTCATCCAGCCTCTGTTTAAAAATCTCCAAAGAAGGAGACTCCACCACTCTCCAAAGTAGTCAATTCACTGTCAAACAGCTTTTACTATCAGAAGTAAATGTTTAGCTATCTTTTCCTGTTTTCAAAACTGGCCCAGTTGTAGAAGACTATTCATTATTTGAGGCTTTCTCTGCACAAAAGTTGCATGTGGCTGTTTTGTACAGAATCCAGCATTTTCTGTGCAGGAAATAACATTTCTGTACAGAAACTTTTTTTTTCTCCACAGAAAACAGTATTTTCTGCACAAAATAACTACATGTGAATTTTGCAGAGAATGTATCCAAAACTGCAAAGATTTTAATCAGTCCAGGTTTCTTCTCATTGGGGTTTGTCAGCACTCAAGAGATATGTTTTGTGACCATTTTTTTAACATGTTGAAACTATTCGTTCCATCCCTAGTTGGCAACTATAGTTGAGGGAAGCGTACGAAAGCAGTGGTTCTCAAATTTTAACTGTCCAGACATTTTGGCCTTCTATTCCAAGCAGCCACATCCAGCTTTGCTAAAGATCTAAAACCCTGTAGGACAGAATTCTAAGCACTTCACTAGTCTACAAATCCCAGGCTTCTACAGGATGGAGCCATGACAATTATCAAAATGTCATGATGGTGTAATGTCAATACACTCTTTGTCTTCTTCATAACTCTGCTTGAAGACAGAGGCAGAGCTCCTACATCTGCATTTCATAATTTTACATATCTGTAACTATGATGCAGAAATGCAACAAAGCTCTGTAAGTGAATTGCAAAGATGTGCGTCTGGGCAAATGGCAAGAGCACTTCAATGCACATTGGGCACTTCTGATGCACATCAGGTGCTCCTCTTGTGCTCCAGCACATTGTAGACAGTGTCCAAATGTGCATTAGAGAGTACTCCAATACACAACTCTGCCCATTCCACATCCAGCCATGGTACAGTGATCACTCCACCATTGTGCAACAGATGCCTGTGTATTGTAACTTCATGGCAGCCCCTTGGTGAGTCTGAACATTGCAAAACTACTCATTTCAGTATTGTACATATGTATGGACATTTACCAAGACTTACTTATCCAGAATGCTAGCCAGCAAGTTACCCAAGCTCTATGGAGCTCTCCGATTTGCGAAGGCTTTGCTTCCCACCTCTTTGAAGAGATATTTTAAAAACAATTGCATGGAGGGCTTATGGATTCTCCAAAAAAGAAGACGTTCACCTGAACTCACGCTCCTCAAGAAGCAAAAGGAATGTGCCCTCATACTTTCTGTGCATTTGATTTAAAAAGCCCAAGTGCCTAGATGGCCAAAGAACTGCAAAACAGCCAAAAGCTAGAGAAGCATAACCACATTGCCTTTGCTCTTTCACTCCTGATCATTGACTGTTGCTAGTATGTGGTTGACATTGGTTAAAAAAATAAGCCAAATAAACTCATTTTAGCAGTGGCTGAAAGAGATAACTGAAAGAGCAGTGGGTGAAAGAGATATACACTATGTTAATTCCATGGCTTTGATACAGATTATACCTTCCCAGCTCAGTTGGATCTTGTTCCAAAAGGGGGAGGGAAAAGTCTTGATTGTCACCAACAAAATTGTAGTGTGTTTGTGTTTCTGTGTGTTTGTCTACTCCACCCCCACCCTCCTTTTAGCCTTAAATTGGGATTTAAAACCAGAAACAGATTATGGGGAGGTCATGGCAGGCATCAAGATCCATGTACACAGGTCTCCATCCAGATCAGGCCATGCATACTTTAAAGTAAAACTGAAACAGTCAAAGCATCTTAAAATGCATGCTGTGTAGTGGCTCCATTACCAAATTCTCATTGGGCTTTAAAGGAGCTGCTCTGCGTTTAATTAAGCATGTTATGGGCATTCTCCAAAGTACTGAATCCTATTTTCCATATCAGTTCAGCACCAAGGATAGTGCTGTAAAATGCTTCATTAAACTCTGAAGAAACTCCTGGAAAAGTCAACATGGGTTTGCTGCTCCCAAGTAACAGAGTTGCCAGCTGCCTCTGATAATATGTTTTTAATGCATTGTGAAATTTAACTTCAAATACGGGGCAGCCACACATGTCCTGATATTTTTGGTTGCAGCACCCCTAATCCATCACTGCTGGGTATGCTGTCTAGGGATGATGTCCACTTTAGGCCAGAAAACATCTGTTATCCTTCCTGGGGGACCAGCTAACTGGCTAGCTAAATAGTTTGCTTAGGTGGCAACCACTCTACATCACAGATGTATGAATACGTAACTACATATAATAAATATATAACTACATATCATCTCCAACTCAAAACCTACCTCAACAGCCAGCACTTTCATCAAGCAATGGAGATCCGTTCTATTGATGATCATAGATCACCAGGATGATGTTTTCCAGTGCAATGAGGAGTTGCAACAGGAGTCCTCCTTCTGATTGTTGCACTACTGCTCACTGGCAGGAGGAAGCTGGAAATATCATTCTGTTGCACCCTGATCTCCAGCAGGATGGATCTCCAGCTTTTGGCTGTTAGCATAGGTCTGGGATGACATTTGTAATTATGGCACTAGTCCCAAGATTGGGATATGGAGCATGGCTGAATGTAGTAGCGGTTATGGATTTGCGATTCTATATTAAAACTTACCATTGCAATGTGGGATGCCCACCAAAATCCTAGAATGCTAGAGTTGGAAGAGACCCCCAAGGCCCATCCAATCCAACCCCATTCTGCCATGCAGGGATATACAATCAAAACCCTCCCTACAGATGGCCATCCAGATTCTGATTTTTTGTTTTGTTTTGTTTTGTTTTAAAGGAGACTCTAACGTCCTCCAAGGCAGTGTCTTCCACTATCAAAGCTCTTACCATCACAAAGTTCTTCCTAATGTTTAGGTGGAATCTCTTTGCTTGAACATTTGTACTTATGTCCTGGTGTGACCAAGCAAGGAACCTCACAAAATAACATTAGATTATATTTTTATTAGTACTATTATTATTTTGGAGAATGAAGTGACAGTATTTCCAAAACGGTTCCCCCTTCACTAGTCATTCACCCAATCCTGTCTTCAACAGCAGGCTTGAAGCCATTCCAGTAAAGTCTGGACCTTCAGGGCTTTTTTATTTTTTTATTTTTAAAGCCACAAGTCCAGTGTAGTAGTAAAGAAGTATTCCACCTTGACCACCATCATCCCTCAAAAACCAGTAAAACATTTATCCAGATTGCAGCCAAACAGCCTGTAGGTTGACCAAAAAGGAGAATAGCTTGGAATGTTATTTAAACTGCCCTGACATGATAGCGTTGGCTGTTACTTTTTTTAAAAAAAGTTATAATGTGTTAGTGTTAACATTGCTTTATTTTTTATGAGTAATGTGTTCCTAATGTGTTGTGTGTTGGTTTCTTTTTTTCAGTTGTAAACCTTAAAATGGATTGGCGAGGCCACATGCAATTTCCCATTTTTCAGGCTCCCAGGGATCAATATTTTTTCATATATATATATATATATATATATGTGCTTCCAAATGCCTTCTAGGGTGGGCATTTTGCCACTTTTTGGTCCTGCAGACACATTTACTGTAGACCCAAAACAGACCTTATCTTGAGACAGGAAGTTACTTCTGCTCATTTTTGCTCCCCCCCCCCAAAAAAAAGTGCCTCTCCTGGAACTAAAAACATGGCAAATAGGCATCAATGTCTCCTAGAGGGCATTCAGAGGTGAAATGTGATTTTTCTTTCAAGTAGATGTGGGCTGTACAGCCCTCCAAGGTCTTCTGAAGGGATAATGTGACCCTTTAGCCTTTCACAATTGACCATCTCAGCTCCCAAATGGTCAACCTGTGACAAAAATAAGCAAAGTTCAATGTTGGGAGGTAACACTCATGTGCCAACAAACAAACAAAATGTCTTTGCATTAAAACTCAAAGATGCTGTAATAGCCTTGTTACCCTCAAATGTAATGTGTTACAGGTAAAAGTGTTCTTTGCAACCTATTATTCCCAAGCCCTGGGACTTAAATCAGCAGTGCCTGGTTTTTCATTCCACCTCTTTCCCAATGCTCCAATTCACATAGTCAATAGCAACTGGTGTATGCAATTGTATGTGGGAGTGTATTTGTGTGTACCTCTGGAAATCCAGATGGGAAACAGAAAACTGAGTCATTGTAGAAGGTAAATGTTCAAGAAATGTAGAGTCGAACCCAGGGGGGATCTCACTGTGGGATGGTTGGCAGGTGGGGGACATTGTTTGGCTCTTTCCAGATGTTAATATCCTCAGAACCACTGGCGTCATTCGGAACCTCACTGGTTTTGCACACTGAGTGACGGTGACTGTAAAGAATTAACCCAGCTTGTGCCTGCATGTCCAAATTACAAGTGCCTTTCTTTATTAAAGAGTGAATATTTCATTTGCGTTGAGAACTCTGTCATAGTTTTAATCGGCAATGCTGAGACAAAGGGCATTCTGGCTAAGAACAAAAGCACTTGGAGAAGGTGATGAGTTGTTTCTTCAATAATCCCCTAAATCTTACTTCAAGAAATTGGTTTGCAGCTGCCACCATTCAGATCCGCAGGAACTTTTATGTCATTGTTGCTGCTTGCAAAATAGCCTTCTTCCTTCCTATTTATCCACAGACACGGTTTCACAATCAATCCACTTTTGTTATGTGACAGAAAAAGTCAGCCAAGATCATATATAATAGTCTGTGTTTGATTACTTTATGAATCTGTGGCTAACTTGCGGAAACACTACAAAACCCTGTTAGAGAATTGTGAAGATGTGCATCTGGGCACGGGCATTCCTAGGCAGGTTCAGGAGGTGCAGAACACATTGAGTGAAAGCTCAGAGGGGTGAACACCCAGGTGTGTTGGTCACTTGTCATCTGTCTCAACCCTCCTAGCACACTCTGCCACCGGCCATGGCACCTCTGCAAAAGGTGGGAAGTTGCCCTTGTTGCAGAATGTTGTTCCCTCATGGGAAGGTAATGGGAAGAAAAGGAGGATGGGACAATCCAGCTGCCTGGGTCTTTCTTGGTCTGGGCATGTGGACAGGCAAGGTAGTGGAAGGAAAAGTGTGGGGTAGTCCGCTGTCTCACATTCCCACCCACTCATTCATCCCGCTGCCCAGGACTTTTCTGGATTTGGGTGGGTGACCAGATAGGCGAGGCAATGAGAGGGAATGGGAGGAGAACCCACCTCTGCCACAACTGACCCACATCAAGTGACACAAACCTTAGTGATGCCACTGTATCTGGGCACTGGCAAGAGTGTTCCAATGTACATCAGGTGCATCTCATCTGCATTGTATGCTCCTGCACTTTGTAGCTGGCATCTGGATGTGCATCAGTTAGCATCCTAATGCACATTGGTAACCACTGAAGATCAATCTATGGCACGTCACTTCACCATTGTACAACAGATGGCCATACATTGTATCATCATGGCTGCCCACAGGTGGATATAGATTTTGCAAAATTACTCAGTTCAATATTGCACACATGTAAGGCCACTTTCAAAGATGTAAGTCCCAAGCAGGATGCCAACTGTCTATTTTTAAAAGAAAAGACTACAACTCCCAGAATCCCTAGCTAACATGACTGCTTCAGCTGGAGGAGTCTGGATATCATAATTCACAAAGTATCTTGTTTTCTAGCACCATCACTGCTGCTGTTGTTGTGTGCCTTCAAGTCATTTACAACTCATAGTGACCTTAATGTGAATTATGGGGATTTCTTGGCAACATCTGTTCACAATGGGGTTTGTCATTACCTTCCCCTGAAACTGAGAGCATGTGACTTACCCAAGTGGGTTTCATGGCCAAGCAGAGAACCAAATCCTGGTCTCCAGAGTCATACTCCAACACCCAAACCACTATGCCATCTTGGCTCTCAACATCACTGCAACTAAGAAATAATCTTTTTTCTTTACGGCCTTCTCGGCATTGCGGGGGGGGGGGGGCAGTGAATCTGCTCTGGGTTTGAATCAGAATGGTGAAGGTGTTCAACCCAATTCTGCCAATAGATCCAGTACTTTGGATGGTTCTTTTTAAAACTGGAGTAGATTCACTATAAATTTCACTGGGAGAGAAAACCTTCTTCCATCTCCATGGCTAAGCAGCTGTAGCTCAGAGGCAGTGCATCTGCTTTGTGTGCTGAAGGTCCTGGATTCAGCAGTTCCTAACATCTCCAAATAGGAATGGGGGGGGGGGACTTTGTTTGAAACCCTGTGTTAGCTACTGCTGCCAGTCAGAGCTGCTGCCAGCTGTTCCATTCCATTTGTAGCTTATATTGATAAGATGGTGAGGGACCATGCACAACAGAGGGAGAGAGAGAGAGAAAATGAATTAATAATGGCAACTTATCCTCTTAAAACAGAGCCCTTTCTTTTATAATCACTTTGTAGTGGCTGTTGAATCTGCACAGGATAAAGTGACATAAAGCCCATGAAAGTGTATACCCAGTAAAAGCTGCTAGTCTTTAAGGTGCCACAGATAGATAAAAATATTTATTATGGTCACAGACCAGGATAAGATCAGCATAATACAGCATACAAAATATGATCAAACACTTATAAAAGAAGTAAAAATAGATATAAATATTCCCCCCAAATACAGATACAGCTAAGTATTTATGAGACAGAAGACAGAGCTAAGTGTTTAAGGTTGAAATTCTAGATCATCTTGGTCTTAGTTATGTGATTAAGTAGCATCTCCTACCTCGACTCCCTCAATCCTGACTTACTGTGCAGCAGCCTCTGCAAATGACAAGGGTCTATTTTCATGTGAATTAGGATGCAGAAGACTGGCATTTCCATCCCCTCCCAAGAGTGATCTCCATTGCAACAATCAGAAGCAGTATCCATCTAAACATTATGAAAAACTTCCTGATGGAAGAAAAAGGAGTGTCATACTGAAGATGGAGCAAGCTTGTTTTCTGCTGTTCCAGAGACTAGGACATAGAGCAATGGATTTAAACTAGAAGAAAAGAGATTCTACTTAAACATTTGAGTGAACTTTCTGGTTGCAATTGCTGTTCGATAATGGATGACGCTGCCTGTGAAAGTGGCAGAGTCTCCTTCTTTGGAGGCTTTTAAACAGAGGCTGGATGGCCATCTGTCGGAGTGCTTAGACTGAGTCTTTCTGAAAGGAAGGGAGGTTTGAATAAATGGTCCTTCCAATTCTATGATCCTATCCCTTTTGCAGTTCCTCCTCAGACTGGAGGTCTCTGGCAGGAGTGGGGTGGAAAGGTCAATCTGCTGCATCCCAGTTGAGAAGATAACAGATCTCCATTGATCGCAGCAGCTGCTACCTCATAAAGCAGGATTAAGGGAATTTTATGATCCCTATGTATTCCCTTCACTATTACCATGATTATGAATAAGCAGGATTGCAAATATGAATCACTTGCAGATGTGTAATTAGTAGGTTATATACTCATAACAATGATTCCTACATATTCCCTACACCATTGGATACACAGAGATCATGAATACAAATCAGGGAAACTCTGGGTTATGCAACCATGAATTTGAGCCTGGGTGCTTCAGCTGCAACAGGCTTAACACAGCTAGCATCCTGGAAATGACGACTTTCATTCAGTCCAATCAGATCTAAATGTGAAACCCAGATTTGTACTCTTTGTTGAAGCAGTGGATTCCAGAAATAACCATCTAGATCGAGGGAAGCAATAGTCCCATTCTATTCTGCTCTGGTCAGACCTCACCTGGAATACCGCACCCAGTTCTGGGCATCATAATTCAAGAGGGATATTGACAAGGTGGAGCACGTCCAGAGGAAGGTGACTAAAAAGGTGAAAGTTCTGGAAAACATGCCCTATGAGTAAAGAACAGTTTAGAGGTTCCTATCTGAGGCTAGCCCAAGGTATTTTGGTACCTGAGGTAGAGAATCAAATACCCTCCCCTTCCTATTCACACAAGTCAAGGTTCATCATGTTCTTGTTGTGTGCCTTCAAGCCATTGCCAACTTATGGCATGGGATTTTCTTGGCAAGATTTGTTCAGGGGGCTGGGTTGCCATTGCTTTTCCCTGAGGCTGAGAGAGTGTGACTTGCCCAAGATCACCCAGTAGGTTTCCATAGCTGAGCAGGGAATTGAACCCTTGTCTCCAGAGTCATAGTCCAATGCTCAGACCACTACACCCTGCTGGTTCCGTCTCTAGCATGTCCTTAAACTTTTAAAAGTAACTAAAAAATGTACCTGCAAGAACAACAGATTTGTTCCCACTCATGTTGGAATGGAAATGTAAGGTGGCCCTATCATCATCATCATCATCATCATCATCATCATCATCATCATCATCTTGTTCCTGAGAATAAGCCCTTATATTGTCCTGACTATGGAGTTACCGCTAGATGGCAGTAGTGTATCATCTAAAAAAACATTTAAACTTTGGTGGAACTTTTTAAACATTTATATTATTTTATTTTGTTTTTTAAAATTTTTTTTAATTCGTGTTTACACATATATTACAAGATATATCAGGATAACAATAAAAACAACAGCAAGTATTTACATCACTTAAATTTGTTTCTTTTTATTGTTCTTTTTCCGCTTTTATATCAGCTATATTCTATCATTTCTACCTTAACTGCCCTTTGCCGAAAAAATAGACTTGTGTGGGTAAAATAGTTACTCGCCATATGCCTTTCTTGCTAGTTTTATGAAGGAAAAGATGGGTTCACACGAAAACTGCAGGGGAATCCCAAGCTGGAAATGTTACTTTTTACTGCAGTTCCCAAAATCTCTCACACAGCAGCCAATGTTGGATAGGGGATTCTGAGAGTTGGAATTAACAGTGAACTTTAAAGGAGCTACCCAAGGTACATGCATATGCATGCGTGTCTTCAAGTTTCCTGTCAATTTATAGCAACCCCATGAATTTCATAGGGTTTTATTAGGCAAGGTCCTTCCTCTGAATTATACCCTACAGTGCCTGGTATTGGTTATTTATTTATTTATTTATTTATTTATGGTATTTATACCCTGCAATTATTATTATTATTATTATTATTATTATTATTATTTGTTGCTGGTCTCCCATGTTAGTACTAACCAGGCTTGACCTTGCCTGTCTTCCAAGATCAGATGTGATCTGGTGCCTTTAGTGTATTTAAGACCCTGGCAATATGATAGCCATATTTGCCTTCCTTTTTTAAGAGATTAAGTTCATCTGCTTTATTTCCCAGCCTCATTGCCTTAATATATGTGTATGTGCACATGCCTTTAAGTCACCTGTTGACTTATAGTGACCCCCTGAATTGGATAGGGCTTTCTTAAACAAGGAAGACTCAGAGGTGGCTTTGCCTCTTTCTTCCTCTGAAATATAACCTATAGCAACTGGTATTCCTTGGTAGTTTCCCATCCATGTACTATTCAGGGCTGATCCTGCTTAGGTACCCTCTGCCGAAAATAGATTTTACACATTGGACAAATTTTTTAAAAAAATTTGGACTGAAACCCAGAGGAGAAAGCCACCCCTTCTGACATCAGCTCCGCCAGCCACCATTCCCAAAGTGATGTCTGATCCAGTGTGGCAGTTCTTATGATCCAGTTCTTATGATTCAGCTGACCCACTCTATCGATTCAGAACCCAATGCTGACAATCTGGGTTCAATCTGTCTGGGTGGGTTCAGATGGGTTCAATCTGTCTGGAGAAGCGGGATAAAAATACATTTTATTATTATATTTATTATTATTGTGAGACCTCTGGTTTACTGAATATCCACTTGGAAACATTAAAAATAAACAAAGAAAAAAGAACATACACATAGCGATCTCTTTAAAAACATTTAATCAATATGTATTCTGTTTGACTGCAATGTGCAGTGACATCTGTACATAGCTTTCCATCAGAGAAGGAATGTAGTGTAATGGATTCGAATCCCTGTTGAGCCATGGAAACACTTGGTGATCTTGTGCAAGTCACACACTTTCTCAGCTTCACAGGAAGTCAATGCCAAAACTCCTCTGAATAAATCCTGAGAAGTAGCATGATGTTGTGCTAGGACTCTGGAAAACCAGGGTTCAAATCCCTCTTTGGGCACTGGGTGACTTTGGGCAAGTCACACTCTCTCGTAATGGGAAGCCTCCTCTGCATAAATCTTGCCAGGAAAATCTTAGGATAAGGTCACCCATAAGTTGAAGTCAACATGAAGGAACATAACAACAACAAAGCTTTATCTTCTTCAGTTCGGGAAGAAACCACATCTGGTGGATTTTTCCTTCTCCAAAGATAGTCAGATAAATGTGCACAACCCCAAAAGCATAACTCTGGAAAATAGCACATAACCACAGGAAAATGCATTAAAACAGGAACATTAAGGGGGCAAAATGTGTACTTTAAGAAATCACATCCCAAAACAAGCATGGCGTGAATCCTGGTATGGTATCACAAAATCATAGGGTTGGAAGAGCCCACAAAGGCCATCCAGTCAAACCCACATCTAAATATTCCTGGCAGATGGTCATCCTGACTCTGTTTAGAAACCTCCAAAGAAAGAGACTCCATACCTCTCCAAGGCATCATGTTCCACCATCAAACAGCTCTTACAGTCAGGGCTTAGGAAGCTACCATCTTCTTAAGGTTTAGGTGGAATCTCTTTTCCTGCAGTTTGCATCCATTGCTCTGGGTTCTAGTCTCTGGAGCAGCAGAAAACAAGCTTGCTCCATCCTCTATATGACATTCCTTCAAAGATTTAAACATGGCTATCATGTTACCCCTTAACCTTCTCTTCTCCAGTTTAAACATACCCAGCTCCTTAAGCTGCTCCTCATAAGGCAGGGCTTCCTAAGGTCTTACTACCAGTAACTATCCCTTAGGAGAGATACTTCCATCTTTTGGTGAGGAAAACATAGAAAGGTTGGGAAATCAAATAGGGTCATAAGGTAAGGGTAACTGGAGAACCCCAAGGGGTAGATTTGGGGCAGATTCAACCTCAGGACCTATTTCCCATTGCATGCTGTATACTTCTTTGTTCCACTAGGAGGAACTGTTACAATACTTATCAAACTGGCACCAATTCTGTGTGAGAAAGGAGTGACAAGACAGCAAAATGGGCCGCTACAGGTTGTGTGAGCCTGATTTTCTGTATGCACCTTCAAATCACCTGTCGACTTATGGCAACTCCATGAATTTCACAGGGTTTTCACAGGAAGACTCAGAGATGCTTTTGCCAATCCCCATCCTCTGAAATATAGCTTATAGCACCTGGGATTTGTTTGCAATCTCCCATCCAAGTACTAACCAGGATTGACCCTGCTTAGCTTCCCAAATCAGTGGGATGTGGTGCCTTGAGAGTATTTAGGCTGCTATGAAAAGACCATTGAAACCAACCAATTTCCCACTCTTGCAGCTGACACTAAAGGTGTGGCCATTCCTGGTTGGAAAGTCCACATTATATCTTTGAGCCAAGTCTCTGCTCCTGAGACTGTGTAGGCTGCAAAGACTGACCCAAAAATCTCTTCTAACTCTATGATTCTATTATTTTCATGGAAGTTTTCCTCAAATTGGTTACTACCTGTGTTGGGGACTGAAAAATCACAGCAAGAAAACCTAGAGTTATTGCAGTAATGCACTCTGGGGCATTTTTGCAAGCCCTCTAGAGTTAAACTGGTAAACTGTAATGGTACTATTCCCTTGTTTCCTTGGAAATCTCCCCGCTCTTATATACATGCACTTAATCCCTTTATGAACTGAAGTTTTGGAATAAACTACTTACAAAGGAAATTCATATCGAGGGTAATTTTATTCTAAGGAGACAAACATTTTATTCTAAGGAAACATTGCACCATTACAGTTTATCATGTTCATCCCCTTCAACTGTCTCAATATGTCAGAGACAGTCCCAATGAATTCTCTGTCATCTCACTTTACAGCTCCTTTTAAAATGATCCCATTTTCTCTCCTCCTCCTTCCACTTTCCCCCTTTGTTCTCAGCTTACTTCGGTTGCTGAAAAAGTAGTTTGCACTCAGTTAATCCAGCAGAGGAGAGAGGAAAGGAGTCTTGCCCTTCTCTGCAGGCTCAAGCAAAAGCAAACTGCTGCAGCCTCTGCTAGCTTCTGTATTTTTCCTCATTAATAACCTTTGCCACCTTGATAACACTCTGATGTTGCTTGGCCACACAACCCACTTTTTATCTGGGAAATATTGGATGGTACACACTTTGTCACAATACCTTTAGTGCAATAAATCAAGAAGGCTCAGTAGAGCAACAGGAGGAGACCATGTGAGGATTGCAACAATCTGGAAATATGTCTGGGGAATTTGAAGGGACTGGACTCATCCAATTTAACATCACAAGCAAGACGCTTATCAGTAAAGAAAAAGGTGCCACCATTTGACTGAAGACTATTGCATTTTTTTGCTCCTGAAAGTCAGGAGAACATGTGAGCTGGGAAACTGCAGAAAGTGTCCAGAAGCAGCACTAAATGGTGTAATCTAAACTGTCACAAATCACCAATCACCAAATTAGCAGTTATGTTTCCAATTCTGCCTACTTTGGATTTTATTTATTTTTCTTAAAATATTTATATCCTGCTTTCTGTCGGTCCAAAGCAGTAAGGTGGTTTTCCGTGTCATATTGCCTGGAGAAATTCTGGACCTTGTAGGCCAAAACCAGGGCCCTTTTCAAACCTCTGTGACAGATTTCAACTGAAGGAATGGCAATCTTGATAGGGGAGAGATATCATTCTCCGTTCATTTTTTGACAACTTATTTTAAGGAGGATATAGAGATGCTGGAGTGGGTTGAGTGAAGAGCAACAAGGAAGAAAAGTACAGGTTGAATCTCTCTTATCCAAAATGCTCGGGACCAGAAGTGTTTTGCATTTTGATAATATTTATTTATTTATTTATTTATTTATGGATTTTGGATTAGAGATATCTTGGAGATGGGACCCGAGCCTAAACATAAAATTATGTTTCGTATATACCTTATGTGCATGGTCTGAAGGTAATTTTATACATAATATTTTTAATCATTTTGAGCATGAAACCAAAAGTGTCACTGTCTCAGCCACCCACATAGTCAATTTTTGATTTTGAAATATTTTGGATGTTGGGATTCTTGATAACGGAGAGTCAACCTGTATGGAGGTATGGAGAGATTATATGGTGTGGAGAGCAAAGCATATGAGGAAATGTTGAAAGAGTTGGGCATGTTCAGATGGTGAAAAGAAGATTGTGGGATGACACAATTGCCCTCTTTAATAAATAATACATTATAAAACTTTAATTTACTGTATATCCCGCTTTTTGTGGGAACAATCAATTTAAATACCTCAAGAACTGACACAGAGATGAGAGGGCAGGCTTGTTCTCTGCTGTCCCAGAGTATAGGACCAGGTCTATTAGTTTTAAGTTACAGGAAGGTAGATTTCAGTTGAACATTAGAAGAAATATCTTTACAGTAAGGTGGTTCAACAATGGAACCACTTTCCTAGAGAGGTGATGGGAGTCTCTTTCTCTGAACATCTTCAGAAAGATGTTGGGATGCTTAAACTGGAGTTCCTGCATCAAACAAGTGGGTTGGACTGGATGGCCTCTTGGACACCTTGCAGTTCAATGGTTTATGATTTAAGTAGCAGAAACAGCCAACATTCCTCCCCTCCATCTGAAAGAAAAAAAATTCTGGGCTTGCCTACTCAGAGTAATATTAAACCACAAATAACTGAAATCCACAGCCTGAATACTAAGGATATTTTCTCATTCTTAAGGATATTATTATTATCATTATCGCTGAGGATGGATGACTCTGTCCTTCCACATCATCAGTCCTCCAACACGGAAGCAAACTGCAAAAAGAACTACCATCCGGAAGAGAGGAGTCTTCAGGTCAATGCAGTCCATTTACAGAAAAGAAGATTTAGTTCCATATTTAAGCACAGGGGGGAAAATCCCAAACAGATGTACAAACAGCACAGCAAGAAAACTGGAGATCTTCTTCCATCTCATATGAATGAAACTATGGTCCACCTAATTCCACTTTGCATCATGTCCACAGCATCACCAGGTTCTTGGGCTTATCACCACCAATGTTGGAAAAGCATGAAAAGGATCTGTAATGCCATGGAGAAGCAGGGCAACTGGGCCACCACATAGGCTACTGAGCGCGTAGGGGCTTTCAGCTTCAGAAGGTAGGCCAAGGTGTGGACGATCCGTCCAAAGAAGAAAATTAGGAAGTGGATCCGAGCCACAGCTGGGTTGGGTCCAAGGAACGAGTAGACAGCTCCGAGGAAGAGGAATGGATAGATGTTCTCCATATCATTGCGATGAGCTCTGTGGTCAGAATGAAGCAAGGGAGAAACAAAAAGGGTCATTCAAGGAGTACGGCAACAGGGACTCTAGTAAAACTAGAACATTTTTCTGTACAATTCAGAAACATAGCTGGGTTAATCTGGAATATTATTATGCAACGCGATCCTGTGGCACCATTGAGACTAACTTTGAGACAGTTTGAGCGACTTCATCTCAAAGGTATGACAAGATCAATTTGCATAATTCTCATCCCTTGGAGGAAAATGTGGAAGTTTGTCATTTCAGCATTTTGGAAGTTCTAACTTGTTTCCCAGAATTGCCTGGATGAAATTGGGAGGGTTTCCTTTTCCTTTGGCATACACACATCTCTGCATCTCATTGGAAAAACCAAAGTTGGGCAATGGCTTTCATCCCAAGAAACTGCCATTCAGTTTTGAAGATTGGCCCATATTTCAGGGGTGGACAGAGATTATGACATATGATGTTGTTGTTGTTGTGTACCTTCTTTCTAGAAAGCAATTCAGCATTTAGATAAAAGTTTCCTCTGCACTTGTTGTTCACTGTGGTTTTTCCAACGGGGTTGCAAAAGCAGAAGTGGATTTCTAGGCTCTTAGGGTTTCACTCCCCCCCCCCCCCCCCCCTATTTTCAGGCATTATTCTGCAGTGGATGCAACCCATGGATGTGGTCCTCAGGAAAAGAACATTGACCTATGAACACAACATATTTGTTCATCCCACCTTACTGGGAAGAGATTGCAAAATGCAGGGAAAGTGAAGGGAGGAGGAAAGGAACATGGGGAGGGCAAGAGAAGGGTTGTAAAGTGAAACGTTTGGAAGGGGAAGAGAGAACCTTGAAAGAAGGCAAAACAGAAACAGTGCCAGGGCCCACCTTTTTTTGAGATAGAGGCAGATGATAGACACAGTTATCAAGACAACAGTGGTTTCAGATTAGAGAGCTAAACCAGGATTTTTGAGAAGATGCTTTTCTGAGAAAATTTCTAGCACAGGTATTTGTTTTTACAATATTCTCTCCCCCTCTCCCTCTTTCTCTCACATACAGAATAAATGTGACTACTGAGGCTATGTTGCTGAATTTTTTTGCACTCCCAGCCCTACATTTCACACGTGGGACACCTGTGGACAAGCAACATCAAGATGGTCAAAAGTATTAATGAGGAGAAACAGACAAGCTATCAGATGCTGCAGCAGTTTGCTTTTGCCTGAGTCTACTGGGAAGGAATAAAGATGGATTGACTCCACCAAGGAAGCCATGGCCAGGTGTGTCACTAAGGGGGTCCAGGAAGTATGGACCACACCAGGTGACAGCTCAGAAGGGAGGTGAATACCTGGTAGGGTAGCTGACCTTCATCCAACCTCCCCCTGCCTCACTGCTAGGCAGGGCACCTCTGCAAAAGGGAGGGAGGACAAGGAAGATATGAGGATGCTGCTGTTGCATGTCCCACACTCCCTTCCCTCTTGTTGCTTCTTTTTCCTGCCTGGCCAACTGTAGATTTTTCCAAGTGTGACCAGACGGTTGGAAGGGCAGGCAAGTAGGCACCACCAACTGCCTACTAAGGACATGTAGTTTGCCCTGCAGAAATAGTCTAGGCTGACACCACTTTAACAACCATGGCTCAGTGGTATGGAATGCTATGATTTGTAGTTTTGTGAGATATTTCTTCTTCTCTGTCAGAGAGCCCTGCTGCTGCAATAAACTACAATTTGCAGAATTCCATAGCACTGAGCCCTGACAGTTACAGTGGTGTCAAACTGGATTATTTTTTCAGTGAGGATGCAGCATAGAGGGCCCTTGGAGTCCCTTTCAATTGTATTGTTCTAAGTGCTTCAAAATGTAGGAATTCCATCACAAGGCCACACACATATTCAGAAGAGAAAGAAAATGTTGGAAAGTAATTTTTTGTAAGTATTACACATGATTTTTTTAAAAACACCTTCCCCAGGTGTCTGCAAGGGAATTAAGGCTCCGCTAACACTCCCTGCCACACCTTACCGACATGGCAGGTTTCCCTTTGCCACAAGAAAACAGAGAGAGGGGACTGTTCCCTTTTGACCCAGCTGACTCAGCAGACTGATCCCCTGTAGATTCATAAAGCCGAGACTGGAGACGGGTTTTAGTAGTCTTTACAAGCTGTGACTTCCACTCTCTGAGTTGTGGGAAAATCTGAGCAAACCACAGAACTGATTCCGCTATCATTGGCTGTGCAGGATGCTGGAATTCCAGTCTTAAAAGAGGAGGAGGGATGTTCACTCCCAAACAGGAGTGTAAGGCATTTATTTCAGAACAATTCAGAAGGGGCCTACCAGCTCCAGTCTAGCTCAGTAACAATTTTCAAGGTTCCAAAACAAACAGATAGGGACTGGCAAGTGGGATCATAGAATCAGAGAGTTGGAGGAGACCCCAAGGGTCTCCCAGTCAAACCCCGTGCGACGCAGGAATACACAGAAGAGAGTGGCATGCAATCAAAGTACTCCCAGAACGGTCCTACAAGCTCCAGTCTAGCCCAGTTCCAGTTTTCAAAGTTCCAAAACAAATAGGTAGGCACTGAAGCCAAGATCATAGGCCTCATTCGCACTTACAAATACTGTAAATTGGTTTGTGATCTGAATTGATGGATCAATTCGACAGTGGAGCGTGGTTCACTCTACATTTGCCCCAATTGCATTTTTTTCCCCTGTAAAATAGCCCACTTGCGGTTCACATTCAGGAAAGGATTCAAAATGGACCCGCTCCAGCTGGCTGAAGGGCAAATTTAAATCGATTCCAAGCAGCAACTGGTTCACACTTGCATGGAATCAATTTATCCAAAAAGGATGCAGAAAGAAACAGCATCAAAAAGACAGAAGTTAAATTGGTCCAGCGCATGGCCCCCCTCTCTGAATCGCTTCAGCGATTCGGTTCAAATACAAACAATGGTAATTTAAACCGGTTCAAACCAATTTGTGATCTGATTTAAAGGGTAGTGGGAATAAGGCCAGAGAACTGGAAGAGACCCCAAAGACCATCCAGTCCAACCCAATGCAGGCAAACATAATCAAAGCACTCCCTCTGACAGATGGTCATCCAGCCTCTGTTTAAAAACCTCCAAAGAAGCAGACTCCACCACACTGTGAGGCAATGTCTTCCACTGTTGAACAACTTTTACCATCAGGAAGTTCTTCCTAATGCTGAGATGGAATCTCTTTTCTGTACCTGGAATCCATTGCTCTGTGTCCTGGTCTCTGGAGCAGCAGAAAACAAGTTTGCTCCTTCCTCTATATCACATCCCTTCAAGTATTTAAACAAGGCTATCATGTTAACCTTCTCTGTGCATTGTGGCACAACAGTGATGTAAACAACACGTAGCAATGCCTATATGTTGTCCATTACATATGTCCCAAACAAGGGTTTGGGAGCATGCGGTTGGTGCATGCTCCCAAACCCCAGAATTGGCTCAAGGACAGCGCAAAATGGCGGTACGTACTGGGCCTAAGAATGGCGAGGGCAGCTATTAAAGAACTAGAAAAGATCCTATAATGTAAAGCTATACAACTGAACACAAAAGTTCGAATTGTAAAAGCCATTGTACTCCCTATTGCCATATATGGATGTAAGAGCTGGACAGTTAAGAAAGCAGGTAGGAAGAAAATAACTTCATTCGAAATGTGGTGTTAGAGAAGAGTGATGAGGATCCTGTGGACAGTCAAGAAGTCAGACCAATGGGTCCTAGAACATATCAAGCCAGAAATCTGCATGGAAGCCAAGATGACTAAACTGAGGCTGTCATATCACATCATGAGAAGGCATGACTCACTGGAAAAAACAATAATGCTAGGAAAGGTGGAGAGAAGTAGAAACAGAGGAAGGCCACACTACATGTTAGATGGATGGACTCTTTTAAAAAAGGTCCTGGGTATGAATTTGCAAGACCTGAGCAGAGCAGAGGAGGACAGAGAGTCTTGGAAATGTTTCATCTTACAGGGTTGCCATGGGTCGAGATCAACACGAGGGTGGATAACAACAAAATGCATATCCCATGCTAGCTTTAGCTAGCACATCATACTTCCATCAATGGAAGTGATGATGTGGGAGGCCAGCTATGTAATCTCAAGTATGGCAAAATAGTGCCTGGAAAAATGGAGGCAAGAAGGCAAGCCACATGTGATCCTGGGCAATAGCGATGGAGAGTATGGAAAGGAGAGAGATGAATGCAAGACACAGCTGGCCCCAATCACCTACGTCACACACATTCCCATTAATGAGAGAGAGGCGAAAAGTATGCGCATGGATGGATACACCATTGCCATGGTGACAAACTCACTTGGACCGTATCCTGATTTCCTTCCCCATTTATGTATATGCACACCTTGGCCGGATCCCAGAGCTGTTAATGGGAGTTTAGGTAAACAAGGCAACCCACAAACCATAAGCCATTTCCTGCCCTGGACAGAAACAAGATCTGAAGGCAGTAGTGAAGGGGGAGGGATGGCTTGTCCCAGACTATTTGTTTTAGAAAATGACAAGAAGTTTGGTTTCCCAGCTGGGGCTGCATCTCACACTTGCAACATTACACTCCCAGCTCTCCAAGGCACATTGTTCTTGTTCTAATGTAATTTAAGTTTGCGACTTATGGTAACCCAAAGATGATCCTACCATGGGGTTTTCTTGTCGAGATTTCTTCAGAAGGAATTTGTCTTTACCATCCTCTGAGGCTGAGAGAGTGTGACTCACCCAAACTCACCCAGTGGATTTCCATGAGTTCAAACCCTAGTCTTCAGAACTCTGGATCTCTAGAGAGTATATGTTGTTGTGTACCTTCAACTCATTTCCAACTTATGGTGACCCTAAGGCAAATCTATCACAGGGTCTTCTGGGGCTGAGAATATGTGACTCACCCAAGGTTTCCCTTTGGGTTCCCATAGCTAAGCATGGAACTGAACCCTGATGTCCAGATTCATAGTCCAATGCCCAACCCACTACACCATGTTGTTTCCCCAAGAGATTACATCCCCTCCCACATTTCACCAATGAAAACTGGGACGGATGTGACCAAGCAACATGAAAGTATTGTCAACATGGCAAAAGCTACTGGTGAGGAAGAGTACACAAGATCAGAGAGGCAGCAGTTTGCTTTTGCCTGAGCCTATTGGGAAGGACAAAACTCTTTCCCTTTGTATCTTCTCCTCCACCACTAAGTTAAACACAAACTACTTTTGTGCTTTGAATTCAGTTTGCAGCACGTGAAGTAAGTTGAAGACCAAGGAAGAAAGTGAGAGGAGAAGAAAGAAACCGGGATATTTAAAAGCAGTGAAAAAGTGGGATGCCAGAGGATTAATCAGGACGTTTCCTGCCAAAGCAGAAAAGCTGGAATGTGTGAAGGTGGCAGCACATCAACGACTTTTTTTAAAGTGGTCCATTACTTTATTTTTGGAAGAGAAGGAGTTATTGATTCTATTATTCTGTTTGTAAGGATGGAAAAATTTACCAGACTCTCAGCTGGGGGCATGAAGGAGGTCAGTTTTCTCCTTGATGTTGTTCCAAAGAATGCAACATGCATTACGAATATTTGGAGAGTGCAGACAGATGGCATTCCTGAGACTGCAATTCTGGCAATTCACTCTGCACAGTACCTGGAGTCTGCTTTTACATACAACAGCCGCCACTCCCTCCCTGGGGTCTCCTTTGATATTGCTTTACAAGGCGGCTGTTCAAACGATAGAATCACACCATCAGAAGGGATCCTTTTGGAAGTTTTTTTTAAAAAACTTTGATTTGTAATCTTGTATATTGTGATCACATGCATGGGTTAGCTCATTTTGTATGGAATTGCATTGGTTATTACACTTCTATTTGGATAGCTTGTTTCATAATTGTATTGTATTGGTTTTATAGCTACATTCTTCTTTCCCAATTTTTTAAAAATATTGTATGCCTTTGGGTTATTTTTTAAATGTTTTATTCTGTGAAGTACCATGTACAAAAAGAAATCATCCTGTTCTTCTTTGACAGGTCATCTAATCCAGCCCTCTGTCAATGCAGGAAAGCCTAGACTCCAGTTGCCCCAATTTGACAGTGGCAGTCTCAATTAATTCTGTGCTGTTCCAGTGCCTCAGTTTCTCTTCTCTCTTTCTTCCCGTATTTTCCTCTTTCATCCTCATCTTACTTCAGTCGATGCAAACAAAGTTTAAAATACAAAAGTTATTTGCACTCACTCAACTCAGCAGAAGGAAATGAAGGATTAAAGTCTTACCCTTCCCAGTGGGCATTGGCAAAGGCAAACTGCTGCAACATTTCCTAGATCGATTATATATTATGTTATATTTTAATTTATTATTATGTCATGTATTGTATTTTGTATTTTCCCATATTTTTTCTTTTTAATTTATTGAGTATTGTTTTGATTTGGAGTTGTATCGGAGGGGGGCATAGGATAGGGATTAATTATGACTTTTATCTGAATTGAAATGTACTTTTTTCCCTTGATTTTCATTTGATTTTTCTTGTATTATTTGTACTTTCATTGTTGTAACCTGCCTGGATTCTATGTGATTGGGCAGGCTATTAATAATAACTATTATTATTATTATTAGATTGTGTGACCTTCCTCATTAATAATTTTTGCCATCTTGACCACACTCTGATGATGCTTGGCCACATGCTTCCCAGGTTTCATCTGTGACATGCTGGAAGTATGGCAATATTGGCGATATGTGGGAATGTACGGGTAAAGCATCCCTGATAGGTGGCCAACTCACCTCTAAATCAAAGGATATTTCTCTGGCACCATTTAGTTAATTACAAACAACTAGTCATTTCAAGTTACTTCCAAGCTCTGGTGCTTTATTGTACATGTGCATGGTTTTCATGCACCCCTAGCCTTTCAGATGAATCAGAGTACAACTTCAGCTTCAGCTTCAATGATCATGCTTGCTAAGAAGGATGGAAGGGGGATACAAGCCAGCACATGTTGAGCACACAGGTTGGAGAAAGCAGATTTTGATACGTATAAGAACTAGATGCATCTCTGACCTCATACAGATATTGAATGCCTATTGACCCTGGAATGGCCAATGACCTCCCCAGCAACTCACACCAACATATGAATGGGGCAATTCTGCAAGGAATGAATGGTGCTGAGACAGCTGGAATATGGATTCCTACAGCTGGGAAAGGATGAGGTGGGAGAGGAAGATGTGGAGGAAGTTGTTTTGAAACTGAGAACACCATGCAGATTGAAAAACTGCAGTCCTCTCCATCTCTTTAGAAGTGGATGCCTGGATTACTCTGCATCCTGCTGACCGAATGTCTTAAAAGGCTCCATAAATCCTTTGCTTACATTCCAGGGCTGGTTTGCTTGCTTGAAGCACAGTTAAGTTGTAAATCTCTCCACACCAAAGTCGCTTTCCCTGGAATTCCTCGGTCCAGAAACAGATTCTCTTCTTCCTTTAGGAGCTTGGGCTAAAGAACTTCAAAGCCAGAAGGAGCACCATGAGTTACCAGAGTACCAGTTCCCACTGATGCCTGCTGGGACTGGTAAGTCAGAAGGCAGTGGCAACCAGACATGAAGCCAAGGAGTCCCCAAAGATGGAGAAAAACTAAATTGGATATAGTTTTTTGTGGGGCTTTCGGACTATGTGGCCATGTTCTAGGTGAGTTCTTTTCTGATGTTTTGCCAGCATCTGTGGCTGGCATCTTTCTCTGAAGATGCCAGCCACAGATATTGGCGAAACGTCAGAAAGGAACTCTTCTAGAACATGGCCGCATAGTCCAAAAGCCCCACAAAAAACTATGGATGTCGACCATGAAAGCCTTCGACTCCACATTAAATTGCCCACCCTCCTCTTTTGCAAGATCTAAGTCCACTTAGTAGTTCCCTGCTGCTTCGGGGACGTTATGGATCAAGTGGATGATGACCATCATTTGAAAAGGACGTGCTTGGTTCAAACTATTAGCAGCAGCACTGGAACCTTGGGGCCTAGGCAATGAAAGATTTTTACTTGTCCAGAATTCTTCATCAGGTTTGTTGTTGTTAACTGTCCTTGAGTTGTCCCCAATTCATGGCCACCCTGTACATCTCCAAAAAACCCTGTCCTCCATCACTCTGCTTAGATCCTGTAATTTCAGGTCTGCCTATTAAAGTGGCATCAAATTGCATCAGTTCTGCAGTGCAGATGCAGCCTAAGTTAAGGGCTCTAAGGGATCACTGTTGGAAAGTGAAAGACATCATGGGATGGGCCTGAAACACAGCCAAACAGCACTTTATAAGGCTTATACAGTCTAAAATCCTTTGTTTGTTTAAGAATTTGCATTGTTATCAACAGAGTCTCCTCTATCGAACTTTGGTTTTACAACCCTCCCACATCCTTCCTTGCTCTGATTCTCACTTCAACTCTGCTTCATCTCTTTTTCTTTCAGAAGAAACGTGAAACTTGCCAGCAGAAGTTTTCTGCTAGCCAGCCATTTGTTAAAAGAGTCCCTACGAAAACAAGGAATTACAATGCCAACAGAAAAGGTACTGAAGTATTAAAGCTTCTCTTTTTTTCTAGAAAAGTTCCAGTTCTTCATGATGATGCTGGACACAAAAGCTATTAAAACTACAAGCCTCAAGCAGTTCAAATGGATTCAATCCAATTCTTATCACCCAAGTGAAATACAGATTTTTCTATTCTCCATCCCAGGAATGGTGGAAGGAGATACTTTCTGAGCATTTCTTCTTCCATGCTACACTGTTATAGCACTTCGAAACCACTTTAACTGCCATGGAAAGATGGGACAGTCTGATAGCCTCATCAAACTGTCAGTCCTATTCTAGTGACCTATCTGGCAGCGAATTCTAAATCCTTTACAAAACTACAAATCCCCAGGCTCCATATGATGGAATTGTGGCCGATAAAGTGTAATCATAAGACTATAACTCTGTCATTTGCACTCAGTTAATTCAGTAAGGCAAAAGCAAACTGCTGCATCCTCTCCTGGCTTGTCTATTCTTCCTAATTCATTGCTTTTGCCATTTTAACCACACTCTGATATTGCTTGGCCCCATTCGTTCCAGTTGTCATCTGTGAAATGTTGGTGGGAATGGCAATGCAACCCTCATGTTGAATGACAATGTTGCCTAATTGAACCAAGGCACCCTATGGCATTTAAGATGGTATCAAAGTGCTATTGTAGGACTTGTAGTTCAGCCAGCGATTCCAAATTCTCTGCTAGAGAACTCCAGTCTATTCCTCTGAATTACAATTTCCACACCTAGGTTGCATCTGCATTGTAGAAATAATGCTGTTTGACACCATGGGGTCTTAGGATTTGTAATTTTACTGAGTCTTGAGCCTTCTCTGCCAAAGTGTGCTGATGCCTCACAAAACTACAAATCCCTGGATTCTGTAGGATGGAGCCATGGCAGTCAAAGTGGTGTCAAATGGCATTATTTCTACAGTGCAGATGCACCCCTAGACTATGCATTCAATAGATTTAATCCTCATTTTTCTCTCCTAAGTATATTAAGACCAGGGCAACATATTAGAGATCTCTAGCAAGAAAATTCCCAGGGCATCTCCATCCTACAAATCCCAGGATGGAGCCATGGCATTTAAGATGACATCAAAGTGCTATAACTGTGCAGTTGCAGAGTGTAGTGAGAAAGAGAACTTAATATAAGGCTTTCTCTATGCTATTTGCTCAGAAGAAAGGTTGCACCCCTAATCTCAATAATCCAGCAAATGAAAGGAAAGCTGTTATTAATATTTCAAGCTCCCCAGACACAGATAAAAGAAAATAAAAGAGAGGTGACTTACAATAGAAGGCCTGGAAGTTGTCAGCCTATTCACTTGGTTAAAGGAAAGTGATTCATCCAGTAAAAAAACTTTTCAGATTCATTGGCAATGCTAGATAAGGCCCACTTGGGCCAGCTGGGTCTTGTACCCAGCCCTACAAAGCTGTTCTGCCTGGCAACATCAGCTTCCCCTAACTCTGTTGCCATCTGGGGATGATGGGCTAAGACGAGGGCTGCCAAACAGCATGTCTGCTGAGGACAAGGGGAGTTGGAATCAAACTCGTCTAGAGAGCACCAGGGCTGCAGTATGCTGCTCTAAGTGGTACTACGTGGTGCATCCTGCCATTGGCTTCTGTGGCAGCATGTACCCATTGCCACCACTCCACGGGTGAGCGTACCTGTTCAGGACCAATAAGTGTCCACTAAGCAGAACCACCCACCAGGACAATATGGTGAGAATTAAATTGGAGAAACCAGCAACTGGAAAGTGATGCATCTGTAGAGCACAACCCTATAAGTCCCAGCTGAGAGTCAGGACACAAAATGGCCTTAGCAGGTTAGAGAGATGGGCCAAAACTAACAAAATGAATTTCAAAAGGAAGAAATGTAACAGCAAAAAATGAAAGGATCAGATATAACATGGGTGACACTTGGCTTGACAACAGTACTTGCAAAAGGGATCTAGGAGTCTTAGTAGAACATAGGTTGAACTTTAGTCAGCAGGGTGATACAGCATCTACAAAGCCAAGATGATCCTACGCTGCCTCAATAGGAATATTGTGTCTTGACTGCTGTGCCATTTTATTCTCCTTTGGTCAGACCTCTTCTGGAATACAGTGTCCAGTTCTGGACACCACAATTTCAAAGGATGTTAAAAAGCTGGAGCGTGTGACCAAAATGGTGAAAGGTCTGGAAACCATATCCTATGAGGAGGAGCATCTTAGGAAGCTAGGTATGTTTAGCTGGAGAAGAAGAGGGGATATGACAGCCATATTTAAATATATAAATTGATATCATATTGAGGATGGAGGAAGCTTGTTTTCTGCTGTACTAGAGACTAGGGCACGAAGCAATGGATACAAACTACAGCAAAAGAGATTCCACCTAAACTTTACTAACAACCTCTTGATGGTTGAGAGTGGAGTGGTCTGCCTTGGAGAGTGGTGGAGTCTCCTTTGGAGGTTTTCAAACAGAGGCTGGATAGCCATTTGTCAGGAGGGCTTTGATGGTATCTTCCTGCATTTGCAGAATGGACTGGATGACCCTTAGGGTCTCTTCCAACTCCTATGATTTCATAAGGAAGCCACAGGTTTGACTTTGCAAGGTTCAGGGCAGCTAATGACCATGATTAGAATCAGAGTTCATGGAGGTCTCTCATTCAAAGGGTAACCATCCATCAAAGCTGACTTGACAGTCAACAATAAATCATATCCTATGCCAACCATTGAATTAATCCCTTGGTATATCCTGAGCTGTTAATTCTCCTTTTACTTTTAATGTCTCATCACACATCATGGTCTCTACTCTAGACTCTACAGGATTTCCTAGTAAAGTGTCATAAATTTGAACTTTGCAGTTTAAGGAACTGTACTATTTTAAAATTGCACAATCCAGGAAACAGCTAATTTTTCCATAGCCTCCCGTCTTCGGCACTTGGTCTGGCTTAGTCAAAAATTAACTACCATTTAAACTGGACCACAGCCATGCAAGCATTAATCCTTCAATTTGTCACATCCTTCTCTCTAGACAAGATTAAAAAAAAAAACTTCTTTTGAAAGAATAAGGATTCATCTTTCTGAGAAGTGGATCCTCCCCCAAAACTGGGCAATAATAATAATAATAATAATAAGATTTATTTCTATACCGCCCTTCCATAGATCAGGGCGGTGTACAGCATATAAAAACATTAAAACATCAAGACCATATAAATTAAAACAAACCAATTACAATAAAACAATAAAAACAATAAAAACAATGTTCCCAGTACAAGTGCAAGTGCATGTGCGGCAGCAAAACAGTAGGCGGCTTACTACGGCTAATAATAAAAGATCCATTCAACGATATGCCTGCTTAAATAAATAGGTCTTTAAATCCTTCTTATATTGAGCAAGGGAGGGGGACAAGCGGAGCTCAGTAGGTAGAGAGTTCCAGAGACAGGGGGCAGAGATGGAAAACGCCCTCTTCGTTGTGGTCACTAGTCTGGTCTCCGGAACTCTCAATAACCGCTGTCCGGAAGATCTTAGTGTGCGGGGCGGATTATATGGGGAGAGACGGTCCTTCAGGTACCCTGGGCCCAAGCCATATAGGGCTTTGTAGGTAATAACCAGCACTTTGTACTGAGCCCGGAAGCGAATCGGCAGCCAATGAAGATCCTTCAGAATTGGTGTTATATGGGCGGCCCTGGGAGCACCAGTGACCACCCGCGCTGCCATATTTTGCACCAGTTGTAGCTTCCGAGTGTGATACAAAGGCTGCCCCATGTAGAGCACGTTGCAGAAATCCAACCGAGAGGTTACTAGAGCATGTACTACGGTTTCAAGGTCCCTCCGGTCCAGGTAGGGACGCAGCTGGCGTATCAGCCGAAGCTGATAACAGGTGCTCCTGACCGTCGCATCCACCTGAGAAGTCAGATGGAGCGACGAATCAAGGAGCACCCCCAGACTGCGTACTGTGTCCTTCACGGGGAGCGTGACCCCGTTCAGGACAGGTGGAACCACCTCCATCCCTGGACCGGGAGAACCTATCACCAGTACTTCCGTTTTCTCTGGATTCAGGCTGAGTCTATTTTCCCTCATCCAGTCCATTACCGATTCCAGACAGGCCACGAGAGGAGCGACGCCATCCCTGGTCACTGCATCAGTCGGAGACATAGAGAAGACTATTTGGGTGTCATCAACGTATTGATAACACCGCGCCCCATGCCTCCGGATGATCTCTCCCAGCGGTTTCATGTAAATGTTAAAAAGCATGGGGGACAGAATAGCTCCTTGAGGGACCCCAGATGTAAGGGCCCTCTTATCGGAGCAAACGTCCCCCAGCTGCACCATCTGGAACCTCCCAGAGAGGTAGGATCTGAACCACTGGAGCGCAGTGCCTCCGATTCCCACCTCTGCCAGGCGTTCCAGAAGGATACCATGGTCGATGGTATCGAAAGCCGCTGAGATGTCCAAGAGCACCAACAGGGACACGCTACCCCTGTCGATGCCCAGACACGCTACCCCTGTCGATGCCCAGACGGAGATGACAATTAAATACATATATTGAAAGGGATTGTTCTCAGTCAATTGTACTCTTTCTCTCTCTCTCTCTTTTATCAGTTTTCTTGCTAGTTTTTTCTGCATAAGGAAGGACAGACATTTTGGCCGTTTGCATTTTGCTCGGCCAAGCAAGGCTCTTTTAGTTTGATTGTTTGACTTCCACTGTATATTTGTTTCTCGGTAACACTGTCTTGGTACATGAGCAAGAGTGCAAGGGTGTGGACAAACAGCATAATCTTTGACATTTCACAGATGAAAACTGAGATGCATCAGATTGTGGTCAAGATGCCAAAGGTTATTGATGAGGGAGAACAGATAGATGTAGAGATATTGCAGCAGTTTGCTTTTATCTAGGCCAACTAGAAAGTGCAAGATCAGGCCCCTTCCTCTCCCTTCTGAATTAAGTGAGTACAAACTCTCCTTGCAATTTTAACTCAGTCTGCAGCAATGAAAGTAAGCTGAAGATAAAGGGGGGAAAGTCAGAGGAGTACATTTGAAAAGTAAGTGAGAAAGTGGGATAACAGAGGAATAATGTGGAGAGTCCTTGCCAAATCAGGAGAGTTGGTGTGTATGGGAAAAAAACTACAAATCTGAAAAATTACCTCAGCCTTCTCCACCTCTGTTTTGGAAGGGGTCGAGGACTGACAGAATAACTAACAGCTAGAAAATACCTGTCTGCTGTAACAAAACAATCCAAACAGTAGCTAAAGGAGGGCATCGGACGCCTGGTTTGACAACGGTACAAGTGAAAGAGATCTAGGAGTCTTAGTAGCCAGGATGTTTGGTCCTTTGCCTAAGTTTTCTGATAAAGCTGAGTCGCAGACTTGAGATTTGACTTGAGACTCAACTTGAAAGTATCTTGCAAGGACCTGAGACTCAACCTGTGACTTGAAGGTGAGGACTTGAGACTTGACGTTGGACTTGGAGTAAAAGACTTGCATGGATCACTGCCTTTTTCATGACAATCGCTTTCTGTTTTCAAAAGGGCTTCACCTGGGTTTAAAATGGTCCAAGGGACAAAAAAGTGACAAAATGGCTGCCACCCCCTAAAGAATATTGGAGAGAAAAAATAGAGAAAGTTGGGGGAAAAGGTCCTCTGGGAGGTCCAAGGAGCCACCAAAAAGGGGTGTAACTCACGGGCTTCACTTGGCCCACCATGACCTAGAATAACAATGGGAATGCCTTTCACCTTGAGGGCCTTGAGAAGTTCTTTGGAGGCTACACTGCAGGAGTAGGTTGGGGCCAAATAGATGGGTGGGACAGATGGGTTGGGGTCAAAGAGATCCTGTAGTTTTAAGCTTAAATCTATTCTTGCTGTAACAAGACCTTGGGCAGGGGAATCACTGAGGTCTACAGGGATATGATCCACACCATGTGACACCTCAAAGGGGGATGTCACCAAGTGAACTGGTGGGAAGGGACTGCCTTTCAGCTCTGGTGGCCCTGCTGGATGGGTCATAAAGAAGGTCTCCTCCCTTTACCACCCAGCCAGCCACTCTGCTAATCCCAAAAAAGGCTGTTGAAGAGAGTAGGGAGGAATATTTTTTAAAAATGATCCGCACTAGGTATCTCCAAGATGGCACATCATCACATATGGGGTGTGACAGCTGGTCAGTGAAGAAAGCAGATAGGAAGAAAATCAATTCATTTGAGATGTAGTGCTGGAGAAGAATGCTGAGGATACCATGGATAGCTAAAAAGGCAAACAAATGGGTCCTTGTATAGATCAAGCCAGAAGTTTCCGTGAAGCCAGGATGATTAATAATAATAATTATTATTATTATATAATATTTATTTATTTATACCTCACTTTGGCTACATCATGAGAAGATAGGACTCATTAGAAAAAACAATAATGCTTGGAAAGATGGAGGGAAAGAGAAGACCGCTCTCCAGATGGATGGACTTGATCAGGGACGACACAGGCCTGGGCCTGCAGGACCTTAGCAGAGAGGTTGAGGACAGTGGATCTTGGAGATGTCTCAACCACAAGGTCACCATGAGTCAGGGTCAACTTGAGGGCAGTTAAGAACAACACCGGGTGTCAAATATACTATGCTACCAGCCTTCAGAGAGACACTGCAGCCTTTTGGAATGGAGGGAGGGAGCCTGGATAACAACTGAGAAACCAGCAAGCAATGGTGTCAGAAGAAAGAGAAGTGGAGATCATGGCCAACATAAAAAAAACCAAGGAGGGCCAGATCTGGCCTGCCAGGAGGGCCTAGAAGAGCCTGATGTTCCCCACCCTTCCTCCTTTCTCTAAGGATTGTGCCAGTCTGATCATAGAAAGTGAAAAGGGCCCTCTAGTCTCTCCACTCATGCACAGCCTGCAGAATGAGGATGTAGGGTTGAGTGGAAAGGAACAGAAGTCAATCTATCATGTGGGTGGGTCCAATGTCAGGCAGACTATGCTGAAACAGCTTCCACGCTGCAGGGGGTTTGCATGCAAAGGCCATGAGTGCAAGGAAAAAATGACCTCAGATCACTAAATAAGGGTGTGAAGCCGAGGCAAGCTGGGTCTTCTCCTACCCTGTTGTCTTTGTGCCCACAAGGAAAAGCCTTTTAATTCAAAGATATAGCCATGTTAATCTGTAGAAGCAGTATGCAGAGAGATCTTGTAGCACCTGCGAAACTAACATTAGTTAGTCTCAAAGGTGCTACAAGACCTTTTAATTCAGTGAGCCTTTGGCAAGTAACCAAACTTGCTTGGAAAGGACCAGAATTTTTCTTATACATTGGGCCCTTGGTACCCGCTGGGTTTTGCTTTTAGGGTCCCCCATGAATATCAAAATCTATGGATGCTCACGTTCCATTCAATATAATGGGCTAAAAAATAGTGTCCCTTATATAAAATGACAAAGTCAAGCTTTGCTTTTTGGAATTTATACATATATACATATATATTAATATTTTCAAGTCATGGATGGTGGAATCTGTGGATAAAGAATTCGTGGAGAGGGAGGGCCGACTCTACAGGCTGAGTCTCCCTTGTCAGAAATGCATGTGACCAAAACTATTTTGGATTTCAGACTTTTGAGGGGGGTTTTGGAATATCTGTATTTGCATATATATCCATAATGAGATATCTTTGGAAATGGGACTCAAGACCAAACACATCATTCATTTATATTTCATGTGCACCTTATATACACATACCATGAAGGTAATTTTATACAATATGTTTTAAAGACTTTTGTTCATGAAACAAAGTTTGTGTACATAGAATCACCAAAAAGCCAAGGTGTCAGCCACCCAAGAAAAAGGTTTTTGGGTTTTGAGTTATTTCACATTTTGGAATTCTAGATAAGAGACATTCATTCCATTATTGAACATTATTGTTATTTTTTATTTTATTTTTTGGCTCTTAGAATCACTGAATCTTAGTGTTGGACGGTAACACAAAAGCCACCTAGTCCAACCCCCTGCCATGAAGAAGCACACAGCTGATGCACTCCTGAGAGACGCTCTTTTTAAAGACCTCCAAAGATGGACAGTCTTTGAGCCAGTCCATTCCACTATCAAATAGCTCAAACAACTGTCTCCCAACAATCCTCTAGAGGGGCAATTTTTGCCATGTTATTAGAAATTTTGGGTGATTTTAGGTTCAGAAAAATGTTTAAAAAACAAAACAGGAAGTTACTTCTTGTTATTGCTTTGCTAACAAAAAGGCTGAAATGGCCTGGGTGGCTAAAACATAAAGGAAATGCTCCCCCAGATGCTCCAAAAGGCATATATTTGGGGGGGATATTATCTATATGGAGCCACATTTACCTTTCAGGAGACCTTGAAGGGCTACTAGCTAGCTAGCTAGCTAGATTGATTGATTGATTGATTGTACAGCCCTTCAAGATCTCCTGCAAGATAAATGTGGCTCCATAGTTCTCACACTTGCCTTCCACTGCCATAAATTCAGGGGAAATGGCTGACCTGAGACAGCGTTCTACATCTGGGTCTTCTCTGTGGTACTGCAGTCCTCCATGCCTCAAAGCATCCTCAGGATTGGCAAAAGCCTGGAGGGAAGAGAAGGATTAGCCTAGAGATGAATGACAGTCCCAAGCATCTCTGCTTTCCAGCACTTAAAAAAAAAAACCAAAACAAACCAGATGCAACCTCTAGAGTTGGACTAGATCACCTTTGGGATCCCTTCCAACTGTATGACTCTACAATAAATTTTCTGGCAGAACCATATCCAACTATGTTGAATAAGGATGTGAAGGACGTTCTTGTTTGTTATTGCTTTGTGCCTTCAAATGACCCTCTGATGGGGCTATTTTTGGTCCATGATTTCTTCAGAGGGGGCTTGCCACTGCCTAAGGCTGAGATAATAGTGACTTACCCAAGGTCACCCGATAGGTTTTCATGGCTGAGCAGGGATTCCAGTGCAGTCTGCTTAATCCTCTGCCATCCCACTGTTTCAGCTGACTTTAAAATGTCCTGGTTTCCTTTCTCCTCCTCCAGCTTTCCCCCTTGCTCCTCAGCTTACTTCATTTGCTGCAAACTGAGTTCAAAGTGCAAAAGTACTTTGCACTCCATTAACTCAATGAGGGGAAGAGCAGAGGAAAATATATTGTCCTCCCCAACAAGTTTAGGCAAAGCCAAATTGATGCAGCATCTTCTAGTTTGTATGTTCTTCCACATTCATAACGTTTGCCACCTTGACAATCTTTCTGCTGATTCTTGGTCACACATGTCCCAGTTTTCATCAGCAAAATGCTGGATGATGCAAGTGGATTGAGATCCCCAAAATCTCATGTTTAGAAAGAAAAACAGTTATGAAAGTTGCCACTAGATTCAATAGATTCTCCCTTCCCCTTTCCTTTTAATACTGAA
This sequence comes from Urosaurus nigricauda, assembly GCA_034509955.1. Lineage (NCBI taxonomy): Eukaryota > Metazoa > Chordata > Lepidosauria > Squamata > Phrynosomatidae > Urosaurus > Urosaurus nigricauda. The sequence continues at coordinate 51,751,332 of JAOEGL010000007.1, forward strand.
GACAGTAACATGGAAATGTCTTATACAAATATATATACAGTGGGCCCTTGTTATCTGTTGGGATTTGGTTCCAAGACCCCATGGATACCAAAATCCATGGATGCTCAGGTCCCATTAAATACAGTGGCACAGTAAAATGGTGACCCTTATATAAAATGGCAAAATCAAGGTGTGTTTTCTGGAATTTATACACTTTAAAAATATTTTCAAACCATGGATGCTTGAATCCATGGATTTAAAAAAATCATGGATATGGAGGGCTGACTGTAAATATGAAAGAGTCAATAGTGGTTTGAGCGTTGGACTAGGACACTGAGAGACCAGGGTTCAAATCCCAGCTCATCCATGGAAACCCACTGGGTGACCTTGGGCAACTTGTCCAAATATCCACAAAACAGCCACGTTGTTGTTGTGTGCCTTCAAATCAATTCAGACCTATGGCAACCCTAAGGCTTTCATATCACAAGGCTTTCTTGGCAAATCTCTTCAAAGAGGGTTTGCCACTGACTTCCTCTGAGGCTGAGAGAGTGTGACTTTCCTAAGGTCACCCAGTGGGTTTCCATGGCTAAGCCAGGATTTGAATCCTGGCCTCCCAATATCCTAGTTGAATGCTCAGACCCTTACACCATGCTGGTACCTTTGTAAAAATCTACAAAATATATAATGCAAGTCTTCGGAACTTCACTGGCTTCTTCATCAGGCAAAGGTATGAAAAATCATACAGAGAAAAAAAGGACAATGTTAGAGTCACGCAGGCTTGCATTTTGTCAAGATAGTTTTGCTGTTGTCAACTAAGATGTCAATCAGTGCAGAGAGAGTGCAAGTCACACTCTCTCAGCCTCAGGGGAAGGCAAAGGCAAATCCCTTCTGGATAAATCTTGCAAAGAAAACCCCTTAATAATGTCTCCATGAGTTGGAGACAATTTTAAGGCACCCAACAACAAAAAGAGCTCTGCTCTAGCAAAAGGAACTGTTTCACCTTCACACTTCAGGCGTGAAAAGTGGGGGAAGCCAGCCTCTCCCAGATACAGCCTCCAGTCATAAAATTGTATTTTCATGCCTTAGCAGCCTAATCACTCCTATCATCAAGGAAGTGGTTTTGCTTTTATTCAAAAAGGAACTACCAGTCATTGCTGCTTCAAAAGTATTCTCAAGAAATACCGTATGTGATATTCCAACCCAACCCCAACCCCCAGGAGCTGTGCCATTCTGAATGAGGGGAGATAGAAATTAAATAAATCCATATATTGGGATATTTTTATTATTATTATAGTATATATTGAATATTTTTAAAGCGATTCAATACCTGTACTTGTTACAAGGAGAGCCAGTACAGTGTAGTGGTTTGAGCACTGGTTGATGATTTTGGAGACCAGAGTCCAAATCCCCGCTCAGCCACAGAAATCCACTAGGGGACCTTGGTCAAGTCACACCCTCTCAGCCTCAGGGGAAGGCAAGGGCGAACCTCCTCTGGACAAATCTTGCCAAGAAAATCTCATGATAGGTTCGTCTTAGAGTCACCATAAGTCAAAAACGATTTGAAAGCACAGAACAAGAAAGAATGTAATGGGATGCAGGAAGGAAATTAAAGAAGCTGCTAGATTCCTTCTTCTTGTGCTTTTTGTTCTCTCCTTGTAACATCCGTACATTGATGAATTCTAATGTCTATTTAAAAAGAGGGATTTTTGGCTTCAAGTTTGGGGTGGCGGTGCAGTGATTCTGCTCTGGGCTTTAATCCAATCTGGAAAGGTGCTGAACATTGCCTCCTAATAAATTCAGCACCTTGGGCTGGTCCTTTAAATGCTCATCTTACAATAGAGGGTACATCCACACTGAAGAAATAAAGCAGTTTGACACCACTTTAACTGCCATTACTCTATGCTATAGAATCCTGGGATGTGTAGTTTGATGAGCCACCAGAGCTCTCTGACAGACCAAGCGAAATACCTCACCAAACTACAAATTCCAGGATCCCACTAGATAGGGCCATGACATTCAAAGTGGTGTCAAGCTGCTTTATTTCTGCAGTGTGGATGCCTCCTCAAAGAGATTTCACCAGTCACTTATACAGGAGCTACCACTGAATTAAAACAAACATTAATGCTACAAGTTACTTTAAAAAAAATAATTATTTAAAGGCAAAAACAGTCTTGACAGACACATCAACCCCTACTACCCAGTCCCTCCAGATTACAATGATATAATTATAAATATAATTATAACAACATGTCAGGAACAGTCAGAGAATCAAACCAGCAGTAAATAACCTACATCAAAATCATAGACTTATCTCTTTTATTAGTCTGTTTTCAAGAACTGAATATTGACAAATCTCCTGCAAATCAGTTGGAGTTTGGGCACATCGGATACACTAATATATTATTAAAACAGGACCATTATATTATGCAAACAAAACTAATAACAGGCAACACATTACTTTTTAAGCCTTACAACAAGTTTTGTTGTTGAATTCCTTCAAGTTGTGTCTAATCTATGGCAACCCTAAGGCCTTCTTGGCAAATTACTTCTGAGAGGGGGGTGAGAGAGTGTGACTTGCCCAAGGTCACCCAATGAGTTTCCATAGCTGAGTGAGGATTCAAACTAAGACGTGAACCCTGGTCTCCAGAGTCATCATACAATTGTCAGATCACTCCTAATCCCACCCTAATCCCACTATTTAATTCTCCTCTAATCTCACTATTTTAAGAATGTATCTCCTTGATGACTCAAAATTAACAATCTACTGCCTTGATGGATCCTTACCATCTTATACAACTCTTTAAAGGTTTACAGCCAGGGCCACAAATCTCCTCTTTCTCTCTCTTATTTCGCTGTACTCTCCCACCTTCAAACAATGAAACTTCTACAAAACCTGTGGTTTCAAATACAGAAATACCTGATTGAAGAAAGCCTGGGGGGGGGGGGAGATAATTTTTACCAAAGTCTTTTTGTGCCAACCCAAGCCCCTTGTCTTTGTCTGGCTCAGTGGTTCCCAAATCTTGGTCCTCCAAGAAGTCCTAACCCAGTTTGGCCAATCTGATGTCCAAAACATCAGGAGGACCAAAGTTTGGGAACTGCTGGTTCTAGCTGGAAGATGTTTAGCAGCATCAGCATTCTGGGGATAGCGACGGAGGGTGGAAAAAACATGGACTTTTGGTGTTCGATGGGAACCATATGCCTGCAGTCAACAATGAAAGAAAGGGGTATTCTCTAAAACCAGTGGTTCCCAGATGTTGGTCTTCCAGATGTTTTGAACTTCAGCTCCTAGTATTCCAGACTGTTGGCCAAACTGGCTGGGGCTTCTAGGAGTTGAAGTCCAAAACACTTGGAGGACCAATGTTTGGGAATCACAGCTCCAGACAATCTTAACACAATTACGTCTGTCTACCTACAACAGGCCAGATAAACAGCAGCTGCCTCCAGAACCCCTTGTTGTTGTGTGCCTTTAAGTCTTTTCCAACTTATGGTGGCCCTATCATGGGGTTTGCTTGGTAGGTTTCTTCTGATGCGGTTGCTATCCTCGGAGACTGAGAGAGAATGGGATTACTCGATTGGTTTCCATGGCCAAGTGGGGATTCGAACCCTTGTCTCCAGCATCATCATCCAGTTCTCAAAACCATTACACCGTGCTGGCTCTCCTTGCCATAATCGCAAAGGGGGACAAGGCGCCCTCGAAACGTAGGGAATTAAAAAACAAAAGGTAAAATCCACTCCTATAAATATAAATCCATGCTTCTTAGTCGTGCCCAAAATGAAGTACATTTTGGAATTCCTCCTGGACAGAAAGCTGAAATGGAGGACATGTCCTGAAAAAGGAGGATGCCTGATGCCTGGTCACCCTTCATTCACAAGATCATAAAGCTCTGGAAAAGCACTTCTGGTACTTCCTTTGCCCTGCTTCTTCTCATTCCTTGAATGTTTTATCACCCCTTGGGGTGGATTTAGTCAAGCATTTTCCCATCTTGCAGTTGCCAATACAGCTGCTCCTTGTTATTTTCCACCCAGCTGTCAAAAGAGGCTGAGATTATGTCTTGCATACCATCCAATGCTGCGTAAGACGTCAGCCTCTTATGGAAAAGGACACGGTTGTGAAAGCACTTATATAAGTCCTTCCTTTTTAAAAAAAAAACATTCTAAAAGCATTCCAAAATGCCAGTCTTAAAGAATGAATGGGTTTTGACAACAAAAGAGAAAAAGAGAGAGAACAGCCTCTGTAAGAAATCCTGACGTAGGTATTCCTGCTACAGGAACCAAGTTCTCATTTTAGTTTTTGAATGAGGACAATAAAGATTTGTTTTCCACTACTGTTGGTTTAAAAGTTAATGATAAAACTCCACAATTAAGGTCTGAAACACACTGCAGAAATAATCCAGTTTGAGACTGCTTCAACTGCCCTGGTTTAATGCTAGGGCATTCTTAGCATCAGGGATGTCTTAGCTTTCTTTTTGCATTGTTTTTTTTATCAAGAAAAGAATCATGTTTCTAGCCCTCTTAGGGCTGGTTCACATGTAAATGTATTAAGCAAAATGATGTGGATTTTTCCATATTAGCATTGCCTTTTAATTTTCTTCAGGAAAGTGAAGAAATTTGCGTCTATTTACCCTCCCTCTGCCAAAAATGTACAGCCATGGAAATCCTTGCATTCGATAGTGTGCATCCTCGCAAACACTCCAATAAAAACCACAAATCCTTTCTCAGCTGAATTTATGGCATTCCCAACCCCTCTGCAAAAAAAGCTGAATTCCACTTAATTGCACATGGCCAGATTGCAGTCTATTTGACTGGAATGAGGAGTATTTTAATTGTGTAGATAAACCTTTAGTTGCAAGAGATCCAAAAGGACAAATGCAGATGATATTTGCAGAGCAGCCAGCTCCATTAGAACATGCTTTCCTCTGGAAGAATGACAGTCAAAGTAGTGTCAAACTGCATTACTTCTGCAATGTAGATGCACACCCAACTGACTCAGGTCTTTGCAAATAAGTCACTTCAGAGCATCTAAGGGCATTTGTCTCTGTGTTAACTGACCCTCGCCCCAAAAGAGCTAATAAAAGAGTTGCTTCCATGGAAATCTCAAGATTTACATACACCTGCAGAAAATTTCCTACTAAAAGCTAGTTGGTTTTGGAAATTTGCATCAATACCAGCTTCTACTTTGCACCCTCCAAGCCGGTCAACCACCAGAGGTGTTCTACTTCAATCCCATCAGCAGTTACTAGCCTTACAAACTAGTGCTGATGGTCACTGCAGTCTAAAGGATCTAAAGGTCCAAATACATCTGAGGAAGTAGACTTAGGAGTTAAACAGACTGTCCCTTTAGAGCAGCCTGCTGCCACTCATTTTAACTCCAGATTGGGGCCATGGCAACTACATGCCGTGGCCCCGATCTGGCATTTCTGTGGCAAAAAAAGGAGCCGCAAAAAAGTGGTTCCTTTTTGCACCAAAGAAAGGGTCCCTTTGGGGCTGCTGTGGTACTTTCTGGCACTGCATCTTCTGGACTCAGCACCAAAGGAGCGCTGTGATGCTGCTCCTGTGTGGTCAGGCACACGGCATGACGGCAGCGTCAGGGCAACGTCGGGGTGCACGCATCATGTGGACGCCACACCCTCATTTTGCCCTGAGGCTGGCATATAATGCCAGTCTATACAGCCTGTTAGTTTACAAAAGCTCATGCTGCTAACTTCTTTATTCAGTTAGTCTCAAAAGTGCTACAAGATCTGTCTAAAGGTTCTGTAGGACACCCAGTTGAGAAAGGCTGGCAGTAAGCCATTCCTTCCCATACCTGGATTTTTTAAAATTTATTTTAATTTTTTTGAATAATACACCTTGCGAAATCCTAAATTTGAGTGTCTTACTGCTCACATTGGTAACATTTATTAGCTGGTATGTTTAAAGCATGTCCCTCAAAAGATGTTTTCATGGCCCCAACACCACCAGTATCTCCAAAATCCCCAGGCAGACCTTTTTCTCTCCAAAAAAAGGAAAGTGAATTACTATTCTGGGAAGCTTCTGAATGTAACCAGTAACATCACTGTGGTTGGTATCACCTGATTGCTCCCAAATAACATCAAGGGGGTGTGGAGGACATTCCCACCATGTTTGGAGGACCACTAGATCTCTCCAGGAGTCAAAACAAATTTTTGCAAAATTGTTCCAAGGAGGGGCAAAACCACGGTGAGAAGGCCCCAACTGGAGGCCCCCTCACAACCTCATTATTTTCTTAAACCAGAATGCAAATCATGTGGAATGAACAGCTTCTGTGCAAAACTAACAGTGCTCTGAAATGCCTTTCAAAAGCATTACTAGGCTTGGAAAGTCGTCCACACACATCACTTCTGCTGGAGTCATGCAGCCAGCGTGGATTCTGGAAAGGGTAGTCCAAGAATTAGATTTTCCCAAGCTCTACTTGGAAAGAACACCCAAGACCCTTTAGCTCTTGTTATTTGTTGAATATATCCAAAACAAGCTGACAACAAAGGGAGAAGTGGGAGGAGGAGATACTGGGACATTTTTAAGAGCAGCAAAAAAAGTGGGATGGTAGAGGATTAGTTCATTTGTCCCTGTCAAATTGGTACAATTGCAGGTCAGCACATAGGTAAATCCCATTGAGTCAATATCACACCATACTGTTATAGCACTATAATTCCACTTTAACTGCTATAGCTGCCTCCTGTGAAATCCTGGGATTTGCAGGTTAGGGAAGGGCATTTAGACACCTCAGCCAGAGACATTTAGTACCTCACTAAACTACAAACTCCAGCATTCCACAGGAGGGAGCCATATCAATTAAAGTGGGATAATAGCACAACAAATGGTGTAAAGTGATATTGTCATTGAGTCTACCCTAATTGACACTAACAATAGGATTTAGACCATTATTTGACCAATGCTTTGAGAAGGAGGTTTTCATTCTTTACTCCCACACAATACTTCGTTTGCTGTTTTTCATTTTTCACTGCTCCATTTAGCTGGAGCTTTCTCTTCTCTGGAAAGACTGCCTTTCCCTTGTTTATGTCTTTTGTCCACCAAACTGAGTTGGGAACCAACATTCCATGAGATCAGTTTTCACACTTCATATTCATGAAACCAGCCCCAACTCACACCAAAAGCACACTAACCCGCCTGTTTGCATCCCACGCAACCTGCTAAATTCTGCATGTTTCTTCCCAAAGTCTAGTTTGGAGGGGACCTAAAGAGCCAAATGCAAGTAAGAACTGGAAAAGAATATCTGGAAACCAAAAAGCCCTATGAGGAGAGACTTTGAAAGCTGGGTATGTTTAGCCTGCAGAAGAGAGGGTTAAGAGGTGATATGATAGTGCTGTTTAAATATTTTGAAGGGGGTGTCATATTGAAGATTAAGCAAGCTTGTTTCCTGCTGCTCCAGAGAATAGGACCCAGAGAAATGACTACAAACTACAGGAAAAGAGATTCCACCTCAACATTAGGAACAACTTCCTGAGAGCTGTTCGACAGTGGAGACACTCCATTGGAGTGTAGTGGAGTCTCCTTCTTTGGAGGCTTTTAAACAGTGTATATCCATCTGTTAGGAATGCTTTAATCGTGTATTCCTGCATGGCAGGGGGTTGGACTGGATGGCCCTTGTGGTCTTTCCCAACTCTATCATTCTATGATAGGAAATTGAATGCCAGTGAGTTGCAGTGTTTTTGAGTATTGGGCTAGGATTCCAGGAAATTGGAGTTTGAATATTAGTGTTAGAGAAAGATGCACACAAAGACTAAGATCATACATCAAGGTTCTTTAGCATAAGTCTCCACGTGTGCCAGTGCGGTGAACCGGTCTGAGTACTGGACTAGTACTGGAACGTAGGCATGTCAGCAGAGGTGTGCCATGAGTGTGAACTGCACTGGGTGGCACCTTAGAGCGAAGTGTCACAGGTGCACTAGTGGGAAGGGACTGAGTCTGCTGCCCTGTAGCTTTTTTGAGTCTGGCAAGAAAGGAAGGGGACCCACTTTTCTGTCTGACCAGCAGATCCACCAGACCCAGAACACAGTCCTGGTTCCAGTACTAGTCCCACAAAGAGAACCAGTTTACCCCACTGGTTCATATGGAGACTTAGAATCATAGAATTGTGGAGTTGGAAGAGACCACATGGGTCATCCAGTCCACCCCTGCCATGCAGGAATTCTTAATCAAAGCTTCCCTGACAGATAGCCATCAAGCCTCTGTTTAAAGACTTATGCTAAAGAACCTTGATGCAGGACATACCCTTTGTGTGCAACTTTCCTTACTATTAATATTTGAACTCTGATTTCCCAGAATTCTAATCCAACACTCAAGTGTCCCTTCCTTTGCTGCCTGGCCAACATCTTGCCAGTCCCAGAATGGCCCACTCCCATCAGTGCAACCTGTGACACTTCCCTCTAGGGTGCCACCCAGTGTGGTCCGCATCCCCCTACTGACACCCCTGGTTCCAGTACTAGTTCAACATTCAGTACTAGGAGGGATGAACGTGTGCCCTTCCCCAGTGACACTCTCTGCACCAGGTGACACCCTAGCTACTGATGCCACCACTGCCTTCCAGGTCTAGCAGCTCTGCTGGCTGTGCGGTAAAGACAACTGTATCCTTCTTCCACCTGGCCAGCAGCTTTGTCAGACATGGAAAAGGCTGCTGAAGTCAGGAGGGAGGGGTACTGAAATGATCTGCACCAGGTGTTAAATATAATAGGTATGCTACCAACTGGGACCGGGGTTTGAATCTCTACTCAAGCCATGGAAACTTACTGGGTGACCTCATGCAAGTCCCACTCTCTCAACTCAGGGCAAACCTTCTTCCCTAGTGGTTCCCATCCAAACTTTGATCCTCAAGTTGTTTTGAACTCCAACTCCCAGAGGCCCCATCCAGCTTGGATAATGATCAGGAATTCTGGGAGCTGAAGTCCAAATCATTTGGAAGACAAAGGTTTGGGAAACACGGCCCTAGTTTGCCCTGTTATAGCTCACTTCAAGGCATATGGCAACTACAGTCAGAAACCGATGAGCCAGACACATTTCTACTCACAGATTAAGAACTACAATAACTAGAAAATAAAAATGAAGGAGGAAAAAAAAGATACCTCCAAGATTTATACATTTTGGTAAGTGCTTCTGTAGATTTTTCCTCTCATTTCCTATTATTCTATCTTGAAAATGATTAACACAACTATCTTTTGGGGAGGGGGATGATGTGGGGAGTAGTTGTATTCATGTGTTGCAAAACCAACAAAGATTCTTGTGGGACCTTAAACACAAACATGTTTTATTTGGCATGAACCTCTTTGGGTCTGAGCCTAATTTATTCAATAAAGTGGGCTGGAGTCCAAAACTAGGATTCCCACTCCTCAACAAGATCTGCTAATCTTTAAGATACTGGTGTGACTCCTTGTTTTGCTACAGTCCCTAAACCACAAAACCTGCTATTTCTTTTTTAAAAAGCTGGAGTGTAATCCTTCCAAAGTTATTTGCAAGCTGGGAAGAACTCCCTCCATCCAAAAAGTAACTTTTTCAAAAGAAGAGGCAACCTACCTTTTTTCGAAGCCTCACTTGTCCCGTAATGATGGCCACCACATACATTTTGAGGACTAAAAGTGTGCCGAAGAAGATGAAAGAGGCAAAGGCTTCATTCTCCATCCTATCTGGTTTTCACAGAGGGGAGAGAAGAGATGTTTCTGTTTCCTTCAGCAAGCAATCTGAAACTTGCTTCCTTAAGAGGTCTGAAATCTACAGATGATATAATCTGGCAATAAAAAAAGGGGTTGGATTAACGGCAGAACTGGGTGATTAATGTTCAAAGCACCCACCACCAGCTGGAGTTCCTCACACAGCGCAACCTTATGCATGTTCTCTTGGTGCTGAATGGGACTTACTCCCAGGGAAGAGAGCAGAAGAGAACTCCAAAAAAGAAAGAAACACTTAGCATTGTTGTCTTCCTTCATTATGTTTCCAAAGCAGAAAAGACTGAGATGTCACATGTGGTCGCTGGGGAAAAAAATGGCTTTTTTAAAAAAAAATTAGCATTGCTGAAAAGCTTGAGGTTCTTCAGAACTTCACAGGGTTTCCTCAGTCGGAGAGGAAGCTCTTCAACATGACCCATGTTTAACTCTTTTGCATTTCCTCTGCAATGCATTGTGTGGCAGTGTGTTTGAAGGGTGGTACTTCACAGTTCACAGCAAGGCCAACTGGCATCCAGCTGGCACTCACCACTGATGCAATGCTGTAGGAAAACCATCTTTCTCAAGGTGATGTTGGCCTTCCCAAGACTGGGTCTCCAGGTGATCTCATGGTGGAGTAGGAGTGTGTTTGTTTTGTGTCCTTTAGCTTCCCTTCACAGTCTCCCTGAACTGTGCTTGGCTGTCTTAAAGACAATCCTTCATAACCAACCTGGTGGCCATCCAGACGTGTTGGACTACAAATCCCCTCATTCCCAGCCATTGCATCTAGACAACACCCAGGTGGCAAAAAAGCTGGTTCAAAACAGTGGCTTCTCAAATGCTGAGTTCCCCAAATGCTACACCACTGGCCATGCAGGATGGGGATTCTGGGAACCAAAATCCAACCACATCTGGAACCAATGCCTGGGAAACAGTACTTCAGTGCAGGGCTAAAACAGCCCTCCAGATGTTTTACAGATTGCACCTCCCTTATCTGAAATGCTTGGGACCAGAAGTGTTTTGGATTTCAATTTTATTTTATTTTATTTGGATTTTGGAATATCTGCTCATACATAATGAGTTATCTTGGAGATGGAACCTATCTAAACATGAAATTCATTTATATTTAATATATAGGTAAAGGTAAAGGTATTCCCTGTTGACAAGGTTGTCAAGTCATGTCCAACCATAGAGGCCGGTGCTCATCTCCATTACTAAGCCAAAAAGCCTGCGTTGTCCAAGGATTACTCTGTGACCATGTGGCCAGCATGGTTGCAGAGAACGCTGTTTACCTTCCCACTGAAGTGGTACCTGTTTATCTACTTGCATTTACATGCTTTCAAACTGCTAGGTTGGCAGAAGCTGAAATTAGTGATGGGAGCTCACCCCATCGTGCGGCATCTGGGACTTGAACTGCCAACCTACCGATCTTGCAATCAACAGAGTCAGCGTCAAAACCACCTGAGCCACCGCATCCCATTTAATATATACCTGATGGTAATTTATGCAATTTGTTTTTAAATTGTGTGCATGAAACAAAATCTATGTATACTGAACAATCAGAGAGCAAACGTGTCACTATCTCAACCACCCACGTGTACAATTTTGGAATACATTATTTCAGATTTTGGAATTCTGGATAAGAGAGACTCAACTTGTGTGTATGTGTGTTGTATGATTAAAAACCAAACCTTTTCAACTTGGAACAGTACAGCCTCTCTGTCTCTAGCAAGAGCCCTGTTTGGGCACATATACATATATACACATACAAATTCACAATCTATAGAGTTGCTGTTGGACTACAACTCCCAGCAGCCATAGTCAGCAGAGACAACAGGAAAGAATGCTTGGAGCTGCTGCAGTTGAACAGCTGGAGGTATATGTGATGTCCATCATTGCCTTTTAGAGTATTTTCCCAATATCCTTCCCAGTGCATCTGCATTCTGTGATGGACATTATTTATCAAACATGCCCAAACAGATGTTGAGGGCAGAAAAGTTGAATGTCCCAGTTGCTAAAGAGGAACAGATTTCCAGAAACATGAATTTCCCTAAAGCTGGTAGTATTTTCACAAATCTGCATTAAAACCATTTTTTTCTTCCAGCAATAAGTGGGACAGAGAATTGGGACCCAAATATCACCATGTTGTAGTATAAAGTTCTTACTGCTAGTCACTAGACCTTAGGAAAACACTGTGCTGTTTCGCATTGTTCCTAATACAAAAGTTGGGAAACTCACACCCTCCAATTGTCTTGATTTGAATTAATCCCCTATTTTATCGTCTGTTTTTTAAAGTTCCCAGTTTCCCACTCCTTCATTGCTACTGTTTCCAGACTTCTCTGGAAGAAATTCATTATAAATACAGACTGAATCTCCCTTATCTGGAATTTCAAAATCAGAAATATTCCAAAATCCAGAACTTTTTTTCATGGGCAGCTGAGATCGTGACACCTTTCCTTTCTGAGGGTTCAGTGTACATGAACTTTATTTCATGCACAACATTATTTAAAATATTGTGTATAAAATTACCTTCAGACTGTATATATAAGATATATTCAAAAGATAAATGGATTTCATGTTTAGATTTGGGTCCAGTCTTCAAGATCTCTCATGATTTATATGCAAATATTCCAAAATTTAAAAAAACAAAAAACAAAAACAATACTGGTCCCAAGCATTTAAGATAAGGAAGACTCAACCTACATGGTAAGTTACATACACACACACCCCATCCCCAGTAACAAGAAAACAAAAAGTTGTAGGCTATATTTCAGAGAAAGGGACTGGCAAAACCACCTCTGCGTCTTCCTTGCTTAAGGAAACTCTGTGAAATTTACAGGGAACTCCATACGTTGATAGGCAACTTGAAGGCACATGTATACACACAAAGACATAACAAAGTAACATGTCAAAAGTAATACAATGAGTGGGAATGAAGCTGCTCTACTGTGGTAACCAGTGACCTTTTCTAGTTACATTAAAAATGAACTTTTAAAGATGATTTTAGAGGCATTTGGACAGATTTTCCAAGGTTCATGCCAGCCTCATTAATACTAAAGGTTTTGTTCCTCCAAAACAGAGCAACACAATGAGTTACGTTTTAGATATTATAATGAGAAACAACCATGGATTCATTTTTAAATATTGCCAAAAATGATTACTTTTTTAAAAAAATAATGCTTGAATCTTGGATTTATGGATCAAACATCTTAGGAAATTTGCATTCCATGGAGTCCATTGTCTTGGGCAACTTGGAAACACAAGTTAGTCATCTTCACCCATACACCAAATTAATAGACCATTTTCTCCAGTTTGGTATCTTGAACACTGTAAATCACATCTGGTTTGGAGAGTCTAGGGCAGACACTGAAGCCATTGGCAGCCTTGCAAAGTGTTCCTCACAGTGGAAAACATTTGGCACAAAGTCCTCTGCACATGAGAAAATAATGTGCAGGGTGTGGGAAGGAGGAGGTGAGACAAGGTACCGGTGCCAATTATGGATGCCAAAATCCTGACATGTGTCATCATGTTTTGATCAACCGGCTGGAGTTTGTCTTAACAACAAGTTCCAGAAGCCACTGGATTTATTCTTTGGTTGGTTGAATAGATGGTATGTCAAACATGAGCCTCTCCTCTTCTTTGCTTTGGTTAAAGGTTCACCTGAAGGCCATGGACGTCATGATGCCGGAGATCACCACAACACCCCAGGTACCCATAAAACTGACCAAGACAATATTGAAGGGGTTAATAGAAGGCTTGTACCATGTATCTGAGAGGGGGACTCCATGGACTGCCCCCAGATTAGAAGTGTCTGAAAGACCACTTCCGTTTCAATAGACATTTAGGACTTTTACATATTCAAATGTGCAGATCTCTGTGAACTAAGATTAAGTGATGACATGTCAAATGTGATCCTCTTCTCTTCCCTGTTTTGGTTAAAGGTTCACTTGAAGGCCATGGACTTCATGATGCTGGAGATCACTGCAGCACCCCAGGTTCCCATAAAACTGATCAAGACAATAATGAGGGGGTTAATAGAAGGCTTGTATAATGTTGGAAGTCAGTTTTCTGGGGGACTCCATGGACTGTCCAAAATTAGATAGTGTCCAGAAGACCACTTTAGAAGTTTAGGACTCTTACATGTTCAACAGTGCAGGAGATCCCTGTGATCCCTGTGTTTAAGATTAAGGGATGACATGATTGCCATGTCCAAATATTTGATGGGGTGTCATATTGAGTATGGAGCAAGCTTATGTTTTGCTGCTCTGGAAACTAGAACACGGAGTTATAGATTCAAGCTATGGGAAAATTGATTCTACCTAAACGTTAGGTAAAACCTCCTGATGGTAAGCTGTTCAGGGGGAAAATTAGCTTGTTGCATCAGTTATCCTGTTGCTTGCTACTTTTGAAGTGAGGAACTAGGGGTGGGTAAGAGAATGGCACAGAACCGAATAATTCAAAGTCATAATTAAAATATATATATAGTCACTCCTCCATATCCATAGCTTCAACCATCTATGCTATTCAATAAGAACAACAACATTACAAAAAACGAACTTGGGTTTTGCCATTTTACGAGACCTTTGTATAATGGGACTTTAGCATCAATTTTGGTATCCATGGGGAATTCTGGAGCCAAACCACAGGAGATACCAAGCAACTTCTGTAACTCAAAGACATTATTCATTCATGTGGTGACTATATTCCTGCCCCTTGTCCTATATCCCACTGTTAGTCCCAACTGGAGCAGACCCACTGTTTCAATGAAATTTACCTACCTGAGAAATTGTTGTGTACCATCAAGTCATTTCTGACTTATGATGACCTTTAGCGGTTAAGATGCCAATTCTGATGGTGGAAAGATCGGAAGGTTGGCCATTCGAGGCCTGGATACTGCAAGATGGGGTGAGCTCCTGTCACTAGCCTCAGCTTTTGCCAACCTAGCAGTTTGAAAGCATGCAAGTAGATAGACAGGTACCCCTTCTCAGTGGGAAGCCAACAGCGTTTGGTGCAGTCATGCTGGCCACATGACCACCAGAGCAGTCTTCAGGCAATAGTGGCTCTTTGATTTAGAAATGGAGATGAGCACCACATCTTACAGTTGGGTATGACTAGACATCCATGTCAAGGAACTACCTTTATCTTTTTTCAGGCAAAGTTATCATAAGGGTTTCTTGGCAAGTTTCTTCGGAGGGTTCCCCCCCCCCCCTTTTCCTTCATCTGAGGCTGGGAGAGTGTGACTTGCCCAAGGTCACCTAGTGCTTCACCTCAGCTGAGCCGGGATTCAAACCCAAGTCTCCCAGTGTCCAAGTTCAATGCGGAAACCACTACACCTTGCTGTGTCAAGTACCAATTATTCTATAGAACCACTCTAACTCACCATGTCAATAGTTTCAGACAACCATGGTATTTTTCAAACATAACTTTGCTATGTCTTTGTTGTCAAAAGAAAGATTACTACATTATAAATGCATTGTTTGCAAGATCTATTCTGAAGGCCCACAGAAGGGAACTAAAATCCTTAAAAAGGTAGAACAGTAACTCACCCACTCAGCCTTCAGGAAAACTTCCAGAAAATGAACCAGAAGGGACAAGAATTTGGTAGAGAATGCAGGTCAGAATGCCGGGTTTGTTCCCAGAATGTGTTGTTTTCCTCGGGGATGATATTTGGAGATTGCAACAGTTTGGGAAACACTGCTCTGGCTCCACTTTTTTTTTAACAACAAGAACAAAAAAATCTCCAGCTGAGGAAAGGAATGCCAATTTGCTTTTCAAATTATTTCCTCCTGTGACGTGAAGTACTCAAGCAGAAAGACACAATTAGTAACTAAATGTCCAGACAGTATTGCATTCCTATGACAGGAAATATAAAGTAGGAACGTTTGAAATCCCACTCTCTAGTACCACTACAGGCAAGAATAGGGAAACTGGAAAGACTCCTTCCTCAGTCCAAAAGCTCATAGAATTATAGAGTTGGAAGAGACCCCAAAGACCATCCAGTCTAACCCTATTATTATTATTATTATTATTATTATTATTATTATTATTATCCTTTATTTATATAGCGCTGTACATTTACGCAGTGCTGTACATAGAATCTTATATTTTCTGGAAGGAGGAAGACACCATCAAAGCACTCTTGATAGATAGCCATCCAGCCTCTGTTTAAAACCATCTAAGGAGTTTATCATGTGGGAGAGAAGCACCCAAATCCTGTGGATAAACAGTAGTTAAATCCGGGAATATCCTGCATAAGTAGAATTGTTTTCAGACAATGTTCCCTTTAGTCACCATTATCTGACATTTAACCTGTTAATTAAAATGTGGGATTTGGCCTCTTTTGGCCACTTTTTATTTTCAGGAAAATTCCAAAAGTAAAAGCAGGACGTTTTGCTCACTTTATTCACAGGCAACTTCGTCTGAAAACAATCCTGCTTTTGCAGGATATTCCCAGATTTAAATCCTGTTTATCCACAAGATTTGGGCACTTTGCCTGCTGTGCGATAAACATAACATAAGTCAGAAACAACTTGAAGACACACAACAACATCAAGAAAGAGACTCCACCACCCTCCAAGGTAACAATGTATTCCACTCTTACCATCAGGAAGTTCTTCCTAATGTTTAGGTGGAATCTATTTTCCTGTAGTTTGAATCCATTGCTCCATGTCCTAAGCTCCTTCCACTCATCAGCCTGGAACAGAACCGAAGGACTTTGGGCACCTCTTATTTAAGTATGGAAAGTTGTCACATGATATTCCACAGCAGCCAATCAGAAGCAGTGGGAGGAGCATTGTGGGACTACTTTTTATTGCATATCGATTCCCCGCTTGGCCATGAAACCCACTGGCTGACCTTGGGAAAGTCACACTCTCTCAGCCTCAAGGACGGCAACAGCGGACCCCCTCTGAACCAATCTTGCCAAGAAAGCCCTATGACAGGTTCGCCTTAAGGTTGTCATAAGTTGGCTATATGACTTGAAGGCTCACAAGAACAACAAATCTGGGGTTAGTTCCTGCATTGATGACAACAATCTCAACTTTCTCCTAGCTATGTTTCTTGAGGGCATGCTTCTAACATCCCCAGCTGAGCTGTACCTCTTATCTTTTTAATTATACCTTTGCTTTATCTCTTCATCTTTTCTCATTGCTGTAGTGATAAATATTTGAAATTTAGGAGCTGAGCATGACAGCCCCTATCGCCACGTCCCCGAATAAGAGACCAGAAATTCAAGTTGCCATGTTGATCCATATCCGTGAAATGGCTTTTGCAGTTGGCAAGTTTTCTGTAAGGCTAATGGATTTTGATCACCCACTGAAGTCCAAGCCAATTACTTTGCATGATGAGAGAGATGGGCCACAACAATACAAAGTTGCTGGGAAAATCCTGCTTTTCCTCATCTCCAGACCACAGCTAAACTCTGATGTAACTGGGGAGTTTGAAGATTGCAGTTAAACTCAGAGGATATTGGGAAATCCAGAGGGAGAGGGGCAGATGATGTGCCATTGTCATGAGGTTTCAACCCAGAGAACCCAGATTCCATGACAATATCTCTACTGCAGAACCAGAGTGGTGAAGTGGTTTGAACACTTGACTATGACTCTGGAAACCAGGGTTTAATTCCCAGCTCAGCCATGATAACCGCTGGGTCACCTTGGACAAGTCACACTATTTCAGCCTCAGGAGAAGGCCATGGCACAACTCCTCCGAACAAATCTTGCCAAGAAAGCCCCATGATAGGTTTATCTCTTAGGGTCACCAAAAGTTGACTTGAAGGCACACAACAACCACAACCATTTTTACAGTTATTTGTCATGTGCCTACTCTTCCAGGTATTTCTTTGTGATGTCATTGTTGTATCTCTACAAGTCCTTTCCAACTTGTGGCAACCCCCCTAAGGCATGCCAATGGCAGGGTTTTCTTGGCAAGGCCAAGAGGGAACTGGTTGCCCAAGATTTCCATGGGAGGTTCCTGGGAGGTTCCATGGCTAAGTGGGGATTTGAACTCTGGTCTCACAGAGTTCTCGTTATTGTTGCACCTTCTATCATTGGGATCTGGTGGCTCCCATGTCAATGAACCCATTCCAGGTCTTAGCCCACACTTTAAATGAATTGTCCAAGGTGCTAAAACCTAGCCCCTAAATAGAGTCAGCACCATGGAGAGATCACTGTAGACTATGCCAAACCTGAAGTGGATTTACTGCCCCACTGGCGTGAGTGCCACCAACCGTTACAGTTTTGGATAGATCCTTTACCATTTGGGGAAAAAAACCAGAGCAGATTATCTGATCCAATGCAATTAAATCCACCATCTGCCACTGAATTTCAGTTTCTCTCGGTACACTGCCTTTATCTAACATTTCACCTCTGCATTTGAAACGAAGAACATGCTTTTAGAGATGAAGCTGCTATTAAACACTGTCAGTCAGAGACTGTTTTGAGCACAGAGTTTGGGAAATACAGCCAGCTTTCCATTTCCATGGATTTTTTATCCATGGATTCAAGCATCCACAGCTGGAAAATATTTTAAATATATTTTAATTCCAGGAAGAAAACCTAGATTTTGCCCCTTTGTATAAGGGACACCATTTTACTACGCCATTGTTTTTTAGGGGACTTGAACATCCACAGATTTTGCTATCCACGGTGGGGGTGGGTGGGTGGGTTTCTGGAACCAAACCCCAGCAGATACTAAGGGCCCACTGTATTTTTATATGGCTTTTGTTCATGATGGCTAGGGGATTCTAGCATTTGCCATTTTTTAAAAAAGTAATATTTAAATGCTCTGTCCCCAACTGTCAACTTTTTTTGCTGTCCAGCACTCACAACCATACATAGAAACTGGAAATATGATGGCATGGATCACTTTTATTTTGTTATTCATAGATATATCTTGAAACTTGGATGTCTTTAGTTCCTTCATAGCTGCCCTTCCAAGTTCTGGTCTTCTGATTTCTTGACTGCAGATTAAATGTTCCTCATCTCATCTCCCCAGGGCAGTGAGAAAGAATTATCTCCTCATTTCACCTTGATGTGAGAGCAGTCACCTTCCCTAAGTTTTCCTTCTTAATTTCCGAACAAGAAAATATGTTTAGTGTGGATGTCCATATTTGAATGACAAGCTGTGAGCAACTGTTTATTGTTGTTGTGTGCCTTCAAGTCATTTGTGACTTATGAGGACCCTAAGATAAATCGATCATTGGGTTTTCTTGGGGGGAAAAAACAGAGCGGCTTTGCCCTTGCCTCCCTCTAAGGCTGAGAGAGTGTGATTTGCGCAAAGTCACCCAGTGGGTTTCCATGGCTGAGTGGGGATTTGAACCCTCGAGTCCAGAGTCATTCTCTAATGCTTAAATCACTTCACCAAGCTGGCTCTCTAGAGGGTTTGCTGTTGTGCTGTGTGCCTTCAAGTCATTTCTGACTTATGGTGACCCTAAGGAGAGCCTATATTTCTTCAGAGGTGGTTGGCCATTGCTTTCCCCTGTGGTTGAGAGAGTGTGACTTTCCCAAGATCACTGGGTTTCATGGCTGAGCTGACAATCAAACCCTGGTCTCTGGAGTCGTAGCCCAACACTCAAACCACTATGACTTGCTGGCTCTCTAGAGGATACATACCCTGTAACAGATGAAATTTTCACATCTATTTCACAGATGAAATTTGGGAGGGGGGGGGGATGTGGGCAAGCCAATTTGGGATGAGTGTGGTCAAGATGGCAAAAGTTGTTGATGCAGAGAAATACACAAACTAAGAGAAGCTGCAGCAGTTTGCTTTTGCCTGAACCAACTGGGAAGGACTAGATTCTTCCCCTTTTTCTTCTCTCCCCTACTGCTGGGTTAATGGACTGCCAGCTACTTTGCTCTTTGAACTCAATTTGCAGCAATTGAAGTAAGCTGAGGACAAAGTGGGAAAGTGGGAGGAGGACAGAAAAAGAAACCAGGACATTTTAAAAGGAGCTGAGAAAGTGGGAGAGCAGAGGATTAAATCAGGACTTTTCTTGCCAAATCAGAACAGTTGGAGGGTGTGAGGGTAAAACCATTTTGTGGTTGGTATTTAGTTTGTTGCTGTTGTTGTTGTGTGCCTTCAAGTTGTTTCCAACTTGTGGCGACCCTAACACAAAGCTATCATAAGGTTTTCTTGGCAAGATTTGTTCAGAGGGGGTTTGCCATTGCCTTCCCCTGAGCAAAGCCAACCAGTGGGTTTTATACTTGATACATGATGCATAATGATATCACCAGGGACCATCCCTAAGTCTCAGGTTTTGGCCTAGAAACTTCAGGGGCTGGGGCATTGTATATTTTCAAGTAGAAAGCGACCAGAAATGCATGCCAGCCTGTTGCAAATCCTCTGCCAACCTACCCACACATTTTCCCCACCCTGGGATCATTGGACTCTTGCCATTTTATTAACCACAGTTGCTGGAGGCTGTTTTTCCTTTCCTTCATTTTTTTAAACCACAGGTAACCTGTTCTGGCACAATGCTCTAGTGTATCATTAACCAAAAGAACAATCCTGCTCTGCCTTGATATCTAAAAAGGGGAAGGTAAGGCATTGTAAGAGAGGCGTAGTGGTTTGAGTGTTGGAACATGACCCTGGAGCACAGGATTCAAATCCCCGTTCAGCCATAGAAACTAACTGGGATGATCTTAGGCATGTCACACTCTCTTAGCCTCTTGATTTCACTTGGATGTTGCTTGGACATGCGTCTCAGTTTTTATCTGTGAAATGTTGGAGAGAAGGGATCACGGCATCCCCAAACATGACCTGATTGTACACTGTTCTCTAAATGTACAATTGTAATGGTTGACCCTGACTTGGAATGATGATGATGATGATGATATTTTAAAAATTAAAAACAGGACACCATTGTGTGTGAGAGTGCCTTAAAGTTGTCTACTGACTTATGGCAACCCCATGAATTTCATAGGGTTTTCTTAGGCAAGGAAAACCCAGAGGTGTTTTTCTCAGTTCTTTCTGAAATAGAGCACCTGGGATTCATTGCCATACTAACCAAAGCTGACCTTGCTCAGCTTCCAAGATCAGATAGGATCTGATGCCTTTAGGGCAGTTTACCTCAATCTTTTTACCCTTGTGACCCCCTTTTATATGTACATCTGGATGTTGCACCTCCCTTCCCACTTGACATGGTCCAGGGTTTCTGGGAATTAAAATGGGCCCTTGGTATCTACTGGGTTTGGTTCCGGGACCACCACCACCACCACCACCCCGTGGATACCAAAATTCATGGATGCTCAAGTCCCATTAGATACAATGGCACAGTAAGATGGTATCACTTATACAAAACGGCAAAATCAAGGTTTGCTATAGTTTTTTGTGGGGTTTCCGGACTATGTGGCCATGTTCTAGAAAAGTTTATTCCTGACGTTTCACCAGCATCTGTGGCTGGTATCTTCAGATGATAGCCACAGATGACAGCCACAGATGCTGTAAAGATGTCAGTCACAGATGCTGGTGACATATCAGGAATAAACTCTTCTAGAACATGGTCACATAGCCTGGAAAACCCACAAAAAACTTTGGATGCTGGCCATGAAAGCCTTTGACTTCACAAGGTTTGCTTTTTGGAATTTATATATTGGCAAAATCTGTTTAAATCGTGGATTGAAATCCACCGATAAAATCCATGGATAAAATCTGTGGATACCATGGATTGAATCCATAGATTAAAAAAATAATAATTGGATACTGAGGGCTGTGCATATTATTATTCACACATTCATGCATATTCATTTTTAACATCTTATAAGAAAATAGTTTTTCTCCTCCTCTTCCTCCCCTTGCCTTTCTCTTCCCTTACAGGACAGAAAAGGCTTAGGATCAGGGCTTCCAAGTCTTGTGCCTCCCTTGAGCAACTCTCATGCCCCCACTGACGGTCCTAGTTTACACTTTGAGAACCACTTCTTTAGAGCATTTAGACATACAACAAATTGGTCTGGGTGTCGGACTATGACTCTGAAGATCAGGGCTGAATTCCCTGCTGAGGCATGAAACCCACTGGGTGACTTTCAGTAAGTCACACTCTCTCAGCCTCAGGGGAAGGCCATGGCAAACCTCTTCTGAATAAATCTTGCCAAGAATACCCCAGGATAGGTTTGCCTTAGGGTCTCCACAAGTCAGAAATTACTTCAAGGGACATAAGAACAACACAGAAGAATCCTGTTGTGCGAAGTGTCACCATTGCTGGGAACTTCTGCCAAATTTGGTTGATAATGCTGCCACCGTCTGGACAGAAAGATGAGCTTGATAACATCAACTCCCATTTCTCTGCAGCAAAACAGAGAGAAACAGAACTTGGACTCGCTCCTTGGGGCTGTAGCGAATTGCATCACTGCCACCAAGCAGATGGGTTCTGGAGTCTTTGTTAACATTATGGCTAAATGTAATGAGCTGTCCAGGAGCATGAAAGGGTCCATTTGTATCTGTGACCTGGCTGCATCCGTGCTGCAGAAATAATCCACTTTGACACTGCTTTCACTGCTTTGGCTCAATGTTATGGAGTTCTGGGAATTGTAGCTTGTTGTGACACCAGAGCTCTCTGACAGAGGGGCCGTTCAGACTAGGTTATATACCGGTTAGCAAACCGGTTTAAAATCAAGAAGTTCAAACTGAAACCAGTTTTAACACTACTGAATCTGGATTTTGCACACGCGTAGCGGGGCAAATCCCCCATAACCCAGTTTCTCCCAAAGCGGAATTTTTACCGTTTCTTTTGGGAAAAACCGGTTTTCAGGGAATGTGAACTTGGCTCCGATCACGATCGGGTCAAGTTCAGGGGAGGGGAGAAAGCCAGGGGGCAGAACATGCCTCCTCTCCAGGCAAAATTGGGCACACCAGCATTTTTAAAATATTTTAAAATATTTTTTACTGTATTTTTAATTAATTATTTATTGTATTATTTTATTTATTTTATAGTTATTTTATTTATTATTTATTTATTGTATTTTATTTATTAGTAATTTAATTGTATTTAATTGTATTTTATTTTAGTATTTTATATATCAGTTTGACAGCTCATGCGCATTCTATGAGGCTCCTTTCCCATCCGTAGAGCCTCATAGAATGCGAATGAGCTGTCAAACTGAAAAATAAAAATAAAAAATATATATAAGAAATTAAAAAATATTTAAAAAATACTAAAATAAAATATAATAAAATCCAATAAATTACTAATAAATAAAATACAATAAAATACACTAAAGTTCAATAAAATACAATGAAATAAATAATAAATAAAATAACTGTATAATTAATTTAAAATACAATAAAATATAATAAAATATTTAATAAAATGTTTTATTTAATAAAATATATATTAAATAAAATAAAATAAAAATACAATAAAATAATAAATGAAATAAAACACAATAAAATAAAATAAAATAAAATAAATAATAAAATATTAAAACATATAATAAATAATAATTTAAAAAGTACTGGGAGGAGGAGGAGGGGACAGGATCTCCTCAATCCGCACTGCTCCCAGCCCTATGCTCCATGCGCATAAGCTGTCAAATATTAAAAAGTATATTAAAAAAAAACCACAAGCATCTCGCGCGGCCAATGGCTGCATCAGACGTTACCATGACATCATTTGATTGACAACCAAGAGGCTCCATCTTTAATCGTTACTTTTGCGTGTATGAACTTTGTTGGGGTAAAATGCACCGGAGGGGGCAAAAGGTAGTATGAACTTCTCTCTGGAGAGATTTGGTAATGCCATGCACGATCTCATCGGATCAAACCAAGGCAAATGGGCTAGTCTGAATGGGGCCAGAGAAGGTTAGACCGCTCATAAAATTACAGTTCCCAGATTATGTAGCATTGGGCCATGGCATTTAAAGTGGTGTCAAACTGAATTATTTCTGCAGTCTGGATGCAACCACAGTCATGCCTTTTGTGTTCACTTTGCAGTTTGAGGCTGTAAAATGATGGAAAGGCTGCAAACAGATGGAGGAGTGACTTTTTCCTCTGTCACTAGCCTGTCTGTACAGTCCTGATAACTATCGGGGAAGGGAGAGATGTGTCACACTTGCGCACTTCGATTTGCCTTGTTTGCTTTGATACTGTTTCTGAGAGACCATCTTCCAGTCACTCCAGTCTGGGCCCCATTTGGCCAGTGAAAGGGACTGAACTTGATCACCTAACAGGGTATAGTCTAGGTAGCATTTGTCTCAGGGCCCAGTTCTATAATTGTTTGTGAATGGAAATTGGAACCCATCAGCAAAGGACTAGAATTCTTCTCTGCTATGTACCACCTGCTGTATCATCTCATAGAAATATAGTATCTTATAGCTGGAAGAGATCTCAAGGGAATACCCAACTAAAGCACCTGAAACAGATGGTCATCCAACCTCTGTTTCAAGACTTCCAAAGATGAGGAGTCCATCACCCTCTTGGGTAATCTATTCTACTATCGAACAGCTCTTACAATAAAAAATTTCTTCCTAATGTTTAGGTGGAACCTATTTTCTTGTCATTTGAATTATTTGGTTCCTGATCTCTGGAACAGCAGAAAACAAGGTTGTTCCATCTTCTGCATGACATTCCTTCACATATTTAAGATGGTCATCGTGTCACCTCTCTGTTTTCTCTTCTCCAAGCTAAACATCCCCAGCTCACTAATTCATCCCCAATAAAGCTTGGTTTCCAGACCTTTGATCATCCTGGATGCCTCCTCTGGACAATTACAAAGAGAAGCTGTTAGACAGTTACAATATTGCACAGTGGGCCCTTGTTATCTGCTGGGGTTTGGTTCCAGGACCCTCCTTGGATAACAAAATCTGTGTATGCTCAAGTCCCACTAAATATAATGGCACAACAAAATGGTGTCCCATATATAAAATGGAAAAATCAAAGTTTGCTATTTGGAATTTATACTTTTGGGGAATATTTTCAAGCCATATATGCTCAAATCCGTGTATAAAAAAAAATCAGTGGATAAGGAGGGCCAACTGTAAAGTTTCACATTCACCTTTGCTATCATGGCACCATTGTCACCATTGCAAATGCCCCTAAAACCACCTTAAAATCCAAGCAGCCATACCAAGCAAGGAACTTCTGCAGGGCTGGCAAGCAGGGTGCTGAAGGAGTTGCACCTTGCCTCATCAGCAGGAGGAGGCTGGAAATGTTATCTTTCTGCACCCTGCTTGCCAGCACAGATGCCTGGCTTTTAAGTTGAGTTTTAGGGCGTTTGGATCAGGAGATGGAACTCCATAGGCACATGCCCCATGCAAAACGTCAACCAATGTTGTAAAGCTCTCTATCACTGCAGCACATCTAGCATCCAAGATGAAGCCAATCCTACTCACGGGAAATGCCGATACATATCAGACCCTGGACTCTAGCTGGACAAGTGGCTTGTCGTAGCCACCACAGAACTGGAGCTGACATCCAGAGATGACACTGCCACTGAGCCCTCCTCTTCAGCATGGATATTAGCTTCTGAGAATGAAGGAAGATGGGTCACATTGGGGGCAAGTTGGGAATGGTGAGGTTCAGTCTTGGAAAAGCTGGAGAGCACCAAGGATTCAGGAGCTGTCGGCTTGCTGGTCATGTCCCAGATTTCCACCAAGGGGGAACATATGGCGTTGCCCATCATAAGCTGCAAGGGAGTGTCAGTTATGGCTCCCAGATCTCAGAGTCTGGAAAGGGAGGAAGAATCTCAGGGCAAGAATGTTGTCTGGAAAGGTATGTATATATTTATTATCCTCCTTTGTTAGACTGGCCAGTTTTTCTTGGAATGGTGTACTCTGTGCAACAGCTACTGTGCACAGAATGTTTACTTCTCTCCTATGACTGGAACAGCCTTGATGCAGATAGCTTAGAAGGAACAGGGACAAGTCTTGTCAAGTTTTCAATGTTGTTTTTTTAGTATGTGTGTGTGTGTGTTTGTGTGTGTGTGTGTGTGTATGGGTCAATGCCCTGGTTTTTCTTCCAAGACTTGGAAAAATTGTGTTAATGACAGACTCTCAACCTGACTGCTTGAACCCTCAGGGATAATTCAATCTTCACTGATGGCAAGATCTCTTAAAAGCTGCCATCTCCTTGTACTGTGTGAGAAGTGTAGAAGGAACAGTCCTTCCTGAAGGTCCTCTTGATGTCCTGTTGTCCTCCTCTTCTCACTTCACCGGATAGCCTTAGGTCACCTACAATGCCACATCCGCATTGCCTAGGTTCTGTTTTGAGGGCAACCAGGCCTCCCCTGTCAAAACAAAATAAGGAAGCAATTACAAGCAAGGTCTGTGAAACTGTAAGCGGTTGCTTTTTTGCCTGAAACTTAAGATCCCCCACTGATTGGAACCACACTGTTCCATATTTCCTCAACTGAGATGTTCAAACAAGGAGGTCAGCAGAGCTGGCTGCTGAAAAGAAAATTCATTCTGTCAAGCTAGGATTGGCAGCTGTCACACTGCAGAAATAACATGGTTTGACACCACTTTAACTGCCATGCCTCCATTCTCTGGAATCCTGGGATTTGTAGTTTCTTGTGGCACCAGAGCATGCTGACAGAGAAACTAAATATCTCACGAAACTGCAGATCCCAGGATCCCATAGCACTGAGCAGCAGCAGTCAAAGTGGAATCAAACTGCATTAATTCTGCAGTGTAGATGAAGCCGTCATGGTAGCAGCCCTTGTGCTTTTATAATGAGGATGCATGGGAAAGGGGGAAGGGGGGAAAGACAAAGAAAGAAAGAAAGAAAGAAAGAAAGAAAGAAAGAAAGAAAAGAAAGGGGGGGGGTAGATCTAGTTTGGGAAACAATCCTAGGAGCCCACCATCCTGCTTTGTTGTGCATCTTGGAGTAATTTCCGACTTAGGGCAACCCTAAGGCAAACCAATCACAGGGTTTTCTTGGCAAGATTTGTGCAGAGGGGATTGTAAGAGAGCCAGTGTGGAGTAGGTTTTTCCTCAGAGGGGTTTGCCCCTTGCCATCCTCTGAGGCTGAGAGAGTGTGACTCTACCAAGGTCACCCAGTGGGTTTTGTTAGCTAAGTCGGGATTCAAACCCTGATCCCCAGCATCCCCCTGATCGTAGGAAGGGCGGTATACAAATAAACATTATTATTATTATTATTATTATTATCATAGTCCAACGCTCAGACCATGCTGACTTTTCATGAAAGTTCACAAACATCAGGAGGAACGTCCCTCGCACTTTTGCATCTCGGCTTGCCTGACACTATTCATTTCCAGAGAAAAGCTGGTGTTCGCTTACCATGCAACATGAAACGCCATTGTCTCAGGCAGATTCTGTCCAAAGTACTTCAGGGGAAAGTTAAAAAACCCTCCATAGCAAGAGAAATAGAATGGAAGAGCTCTAATTTTATTCTCTCTCTCTCTCTCTCTTTTATATTCCACATATTTTTTAAAAATACACTTCTAGTACCTGTCCCATCACCTCCAGTACCTATCATGGAATTTTCTTGGCAGGTTTCTTCAGAGGGGGTTTGCCATTGCCATCCTCTGAGGCTGAGAGAGTGTGACTTGCCCAAGGTCACCCAGCGGGTTTTCATGGCCGAGCTGGGATTCGAACCCTGGTCTTCCAATGTCCTGGTCCAATGCTCAAACCATTACACCACTTTGGTCCTCAGCAGATGCACCTAAAATCTAGATGCAATGAATAAAACAAAAAAGTAGTTATCCTAATAGTATAATCTTCATTGCTGCTGCTTGCTATTGAAATTAAAGTTATGAATATTCACATTTTGGAGAGGAAATAGTGCTATCTAGGGTTTAAAGAGCCAGTGTAGTGTAGTGGTTTGAGCATTGGACTATGGCTCTGGAGATCAGTGTTTGAATCCCGGCTTTGCCATGCAAACCCACTGGGTGACCTTAGGTGAGTCACACTCTCTCAGCCTGAGAAGATGGCAATAGCAAACCCCCTTCTGAAGAAACTTGCCAAGAAAACCCCATGATAGGTTCACTTTAGGGTTGCCAGAAGTCAAAAATGACTTGAAGGCACCCAACAACAAAAAACACAAAGGGTTTAGAGACTAAAAACTACAACTGAGACAGAGAGAAATGTCCATCCCTATTCTCTTGGTGCCTAAGTCAGGATCAACAGCTTTTCCTCTCTTCCATTTGATCACCCTAATTCATTCTGATGCTACTCCACAGGGGTGCTGTTAGGCTAAAATGCAGCTGATGTCCCAAAGAAAGATGGAGAAGAAATATAAGAAAGCAAAAAGGCCCCTCACCTGGCCAGGTATTTTACCCCATTGCTGATGGCTCCAAAATACTGTGTTTCTCTCTTTCCGTCTCTGTCTTTGCTCTCTCTCTCTCTCTCTGTTTCTTTTCCCAGGTTTGTAACCCAATCTGAGTTGGAAATGAGAAACAGAAGAGCTACCTATTCTGAAAGGTAAGCCTGGCCCAGTAGGAGGTATTAACTCTCCCTCTCTTGGGCTGCGTCTACACTACAGAAATAATGCAGTTTGACACTGCGCAACACTTGGAGCCAGTGTGGTTTGAATGCTGGGCTAGGACTCTGGAGACCAAGGTTCAGAGCCCTGCTCAGCAAGTCACGCTCTCTTAGAGGATGGCAATGGCAAACCTGCTGTGAAGACACTTGCCAAGAAAACCCCATGATAGGCTCACCTTTAGGGTCACCATAAGTTGAAAATGACTTGAAGCCACACAATGAGACACTTAGCCTTCTCTTTCAGAGAGCTCTGGCACCCCAATAAACTACAGATTCCAAGATTCCATAGCATGGAGCCATGGCAATTAGCTAGTGGTCAAACTGCTTTATTTCTGCAGTGCAGATACAGCCTATAGAATAGAGTCTTAGAATTGGATGAGGTCTTTGGGGCCATCAAATCCAACCTCCTGCAGAGTGCAGGAGGGAATCAGCATGGCATAGTGGTTTGAGTGTTGGACTAAGACTCTGGTGGCCAAGGTTTGATTCCCAGCTGAGCAATAAAAGCCACTTGGGCAAGCCACTCTCTCAGCCTCAGGGGAAGGGAATGACAAACTTCACCTGAACAAAATCACATTGAGGAGGGAGCAAGCTTGTTTTCTGCTGCTCCAGAGACTAGAACACGAAACAATGGGTGCAAACTGCAGAAAAAGAGATTCCACCTTAACATTAGGAGGAACTTTCTGACAGTAATTGCTTCTCGACAGTGAACACACTCCCTCAGAGTATAGTGAAGTCTCCGTCCTTGAAGGTCTTGAAAAAGAGGCTGGATGGCCATCTGTTGGGGATGCTTTGATTGTGATTTCCTGCAGGGAGTTGGACTGGATGCCCCTTGTGGTCTCTTCCAGCTCTATGGAGTTTATCAGACGGGAGGGATTTTTATTATGAATGGAGCCAATTGGAGCTAATTCGAATTCATGTGAATTCTCTAGTTTAGCGAATTCACGTGAATTCGTATTGTATTCGGAATGCATTAAGAATGACTTCCCATTACCCGAAAATGACCCCCCATTGCCCAAAATTGCTTTAAGTGAGATGCTTTAATTCGCAATAATGTAAAACCCATGATTGCGTTCAGAATGACTTCCCTTTTGCCGAAATTGTGTGAGATACTTTAATTCATAATAACGTGAAACCCCATGATTGCGTTCGGATTGCCATTAGATTATACTTCCAATTTCCAACGTCTGATAAAGTCCTATGATTCTATGAAAATCTAGCCAAGGAAACCTCATGACAGATTTGCTTTAGGATCACCATAAGTCACAAATAATTTGAAGGCACGCAGCACACGCAGCATGCACATGTATTGCACTAAAAAAACCCGTGCACAAATGTTCCTTCATAGTGACCTCTCCTGTTCCAGCATGGTTTAAAATCCTGGCAGTAAAAGAAGTTTATGGGGATGACTGTCTTATGAACCTGAGCTGAACCTGTGCCCTAGGGGTACGTTTGCAAGAATTACAAAGATGATGATGATGATTATTATTAAAATGATGGTCCAATTAAAGCAATGGCTAGACAGAAAATCCCACTGACTCATCTGCCTCCTGGCTTCCTCTGTGAGCATCACCCAATTTTGGCTGGAATAAACAGCATTTCAAATGGGATCCTGGCATTTCTCCATGCCGGAGATTTTTTCCGAGAAAATGCTGCCCAAGGGTCGAACTAGATCCTGCATTCAAACATGTGGCATCTAGCTTTAAGAGGCTTTCTTTAAAAATAAAAATCCACAACTAACTGTGCGGAGCCAAGGCTGGATTTATCTATAAACTCAATAAGATTGTGAGAGGTTTGCTGCTGTTGTCGCGTGCCTTCAAGTCACTTCCGACTTCAGGCAACCCTACGGCAAAGGGTTTTCTTGGCAAGTTTCTACAGAGGAGGTTGTGCCATTGCTATCCTGAGGCTGAGAGAGTGTGACTTGCCCCAGGTTACCCAGTGGGTTTACATGGCCGAGCCAAGACTTGAACTCTGGTTTCCCAGTGTCCTAGTCTAACACCCCAAACCATTACATCACGTTGGCCATTAGTTCATTCACATAAAATCTATATAAAATGAATAAAACAATAATGTAGTTGTCCTAATAGTACAATCTTCATTGTTGTTGCTGCTTTTGCTTCTGCTACTACTACGCTACATTTTGGAGAGCAAACAGTGCTATGTATGGTTTAGAGGCTGTTAACTGAAAAGGGTTTCCCTTTTGGGGGCATACTTATCAAATTTGCAGATGACACTAAACTGGGAGGAGTAGCTAATACCCCAGAGGACAGGATCAAAATTCAAAATGACCTGAATAGACTAGAAAGCTGGGCCAGTGCTAACAAAATGAAATTCAATGCGGAGAAATGTAAGGTTCTGCACTTAGGGCGGAAAAATGAAATGCACAGATATAGGATGGGGGACACCTGGCTGAATGAGACCACATGTGAAAGGGATCTAGGAGTCCAAGTAGACCATAAGCTGAACATGAGTCAACAGTGTGATGCGGCAGCCAAAAAAGCCAATGCAATTTTAGGCTGCATCAATAGAAGTATAGTTTCTAGATCAAGGGAAGTTATAGTGCCACTCTATTCTGCTTTGGTCAGGCCCCACCTGGAATACTGTGTCCAGTTCTGGGCACCACAATTCAAAAAAGATGTGGAGAAACTGGAGCGAGTCCAAAGGAGGGCAACGAAGATGGTGAAGGGTCTGGAAACCTTGCCCTGTGAAGAACGCCTTAGGGATCTGGGGATGTTTAGCCTGGAGAAGAGAAGGTTAAGAGGTGATATGATAGCCCTGTTTAAATATTTGAAGGGATGTCATATTGAGGAGGGAGCAAGCTTGTTTTCTGCTGCTGCAGAGGATAGAACACGGAACAATGGATGCAAACTGCAGGAAAAGAGATTCCACCTCAACATTAGGAGGAACTTCCTGACAGTAAGGGCTGTTCGACGGTGGAACACACTCCCTCGGAGTGTAGTGGAGTCTCCTTCCTTAGGGGTCTTTAAGCAGAGGCTGGATGGCCATCTGTCAGGGATGCTTTGACTTGGAGTTCCTGCATGGCAGGGGGTTGGACTGGATGGCCCTTGTGGTCTCTTCCAACTCTATCATTCTATGATTCTACCTTTAATGGCTGGGTGTGTTGTGTGTCTTCAAGTTGTTTCTGACATGCCGACATTAAGACGACCCTATCATGGGGGTTTCTTAGCAAGATTTGTTCAGAGGACATTAGCCATTGCCTTCCACTGAGGCTGAGAGAGTGTGACTTGCCCAAGATCACCCAGTGGTCTAGATCTCCAAATTAGGAGACTCTAGCACTCTCTAAGGCACTGTTGAACAGCTCTTACTATCAGGAGGTTCCTCCTAATGTTTAGGTGGAATCTCTTTTCCCGTATCTTGAATCCATTGCTGTGTTTTCTCTACAGCAGCAGAAAACAAGCTTGCTCCAGCCTCAATATGACATCCCTTCAAATATTTAAACAAGGTGATCATGTCACCTCTTAACCTTCTCCAGGCTAAACATACCCAGCTCCCTAAGCTACTCCTCATAGGGTTTCTATACATCTGACCATTTTAGTCACTCGTCTCTGGATGCACTCCAGCTTGTCAATATTGCTCTTGAATTGTAGTGCCCAGAACTGGACACAATACTCCAGGTGAGACCTGAGCAAAACAGAATACAATAGTACTATTACTTCCCTCAATCCCAACACTACTATTGATGCAACCTAGGATCATATTGGCTCTTTAAGCTGCTGCATCACACTATTGGCTCATGTTTGGCTTATGGTCCACTAAGATTCCCAGGTCCATTTCGCATGTACTGTTGTCAAGCCAGGTGTCACCCATCTTAAATCTGTGCATTTCATTTTTACTGCCCGAGTACCAAGTCCCTTGCATTTGTCCCTGTGCTGAAATTCACTGGCTGTGTCCACACTGGGGAAATAACCCGGTTTGGCACCGCTTTCATTGCCTTGGCTCAAGGCTCTGGAATTCTGGGAGTTGGAGTTTGTTGTGGGGCTTTGCTCCGCTCTGGGCCCCACAACAAACTCCAACTCCCAGAATTCCAGAGTCTTGAGCCAAGGCAATGAAAGCGGTGCCAAACCGGGTTATTTCCCCAGTGTGGATGCAGCCACTGATGAGTACCTGCTGTTCAGAATGAACTAGGGATGCATCTGCACTGCAGAAATAATGGTTTGGTACCACTTTAACTGCCATGGCTCAGTGCTACAAAAATTTGGAAATTGTAGTTTTGTGATATTTAGCCTTCCCTGGCAGAGATCTCTGACACTAGAACAAACTACACATCCCAGAATTGCATAGAATTGAGCCATCATAGTTAAAGCAGTGTCAATCTGGATTATTTTTGCAGTGCAGATGCAACCTAAGACACCACTGCCCACAAAAAATGACCTTCTTTTGGGTTAGGTTAAAAATCCTGAGTGTAGTATTTCTTTCCATGGTTGTAAAAATGTTGTGCTGTTTTATGGACCCTCTCAGAGTTTACACAGGGCTTTCCCAATGTTTGTTCTTGTGGCCCCTAGTTTACACAGGGATTAAAGGAAAACCCCGTAGAAAACGTGCAGGAACGTTGCTCTTTGGACCTATTGCTTGTAGGTATACTTTGGGAAAGTTACCTTTTTGGGGACTGTTACTCCCAGGATCTCTCAGCAGTAGACTGAATCAGAGAGAGAATGACTACAAGGGACTTATCATATATAACTTAAATTCAAATTGCCTTAAAATAATTAAAGTAGAACAAAATAGAAATCTGGGTTATACAGTATTAATAGATTTCAGAAAACTATATAGCATTAAGACAAAAAATGTGAAAAGCTATAACTTAGCTAACTTAGTTTTATGTACAATTTAGTTTATTACATATTTACAACTTGGTTTATTACATAAATTGTATTATTTGTATTATACAGTTATCTTTTTAATTTTTAAATTAATTATTATATGTATTTTGTGATTATCCTCTAGAATGTACACCATTGACAGGTTTCATATTTATCTATTTTATTGATTGTATGTACAGCGCTATGTAAATCTACAGCACTATATAAATAAACGATAATAATAATATTTATTATATTACTACTACTACTACTACTACTAATAATAATAATAATAAATAAATAAAAGTTTTATTTCTATTTCCCGCCTCTCCCTGCCCTAGAGGCGGGATTCTAACATATTATTAAATACAGTATTAAATATTAAATACAGTGTCACGATCAATCTATACTCTAAAAACTATCTTAAAATCATTACATAATCAATTATAAAAGCATTATATAATTATTATTTTATTATTGTTATATAATGTATTATATATTGCTATTATATAAATTTATAAATTATTTTTATAAATTATATAATTTTGCACAAATATGTTTCAAAACAAATTAATAATAATAAAAATAAAATTTATTATATATTGCTATTGTATAAATTATTACACATTATATAACATATAAATTATTTTTATAAATTATTAAATAATTTTGTACAAATATGTTTCAAAACAAATCATTATTACTATTATTATTTTCTATGCCACCTTCCCCCAGTTAGGGATCCATGGTGGCTTACAATATAAAAACATTTCAAAACATTACAGTAAAGTATTTACAAAACAATTAAGATTATCAATTTAAAACATTTCAAAAACATTTAAAACATTTCAAAACATCACATTAAAATATATACTAAACAATTAAGATCATCTGTTTAAAAAACAAGATAATTTAACATAGTAATTTCAGTTATACAAGATCTGATCTTTATTTGACATGACAAACAAAAAAGGTATCGACGACGATCGAATTACTGAAACTGATTTCTGCGTTTGTTTTTATGTGATTTTTCTTATTATTTTGTAGTCAAAACAAAGTTAAATAAATAAATAAATAAATATTGAATCAAATTACTATTTTCATGGTTTTTCCCCAGCTCTTTTTTTTTTGGGGGGGGGGGGCAATTCTTTATTTATTATTGGTGATTGAATGATTGAAATTGATGAATGTGTTTGTTTTGTTGTATTGGTTTTTCTTGGATTTTTCATATTATTATTATTTTTGTCGAAACAATGTTTAATTAATTAATAAAAATTAAATCAAATTACTCTCTTTATATTTCTCCTATCCCACCCCTCCCCAGCTCTGAAATGAGACCTGCTTTATTGACTCAGTGAGAGAATTGTTACAAGTGAATGGACACATAACTCTGAAATGAATGGATTTCAATGCAAATAGGCTTAGAATAATAATAATAATAATAATAATAAATTATTATTATTATTATTATTATTAAATAGGCTTAGAGAATTATTACATTAATTCATTATAAGATTAAATCAAATCATCATTATATAACTATTCTAAAATAATATATATATAATTTATATTATATAATATATATAATATTATATATATATATATATAAATTATATATATGTTATTATAGAAGTTATATAATAATGATTTGATTATTATTATATAACTATTCTAATATATATATATATATATATAATTTATATATATAAAATACATATTTATATAATATAATATATATATATACAGTATAATATTTTTATATATATTATTTTAGAAGTTATATAATAACAATTTATTATATAACTATTCTAAAATAATATATTTATATATAATATATATATATATATATATATATTAGAAGTTATATAATAATGATTTTATCATTATTATATAACTATTCTAAAATAATATATATATATATATATATATAGCCAATTGTGAGGAACACTTGAAATTGCAACTCAACAACATTTGAGGCCTACACAATTCATATATATATTATTTTAGAATAGTTATGTAATAATGATTTGATTTAATCTATATCTATTCCCTCTTCTTTGAAGGATGAGATCTGTGTATTGAGAATGGTTGCAGGAACTCCTCCACTTTATAATACCCTGCATTGAGAAGGGATACTTCCTCCCTCATCAAAGATGGCGGGTCCGTTTACAGAGTCCGGGCGGAAGTGGCGGAGAAGAGGGCGGAAGTGGGGGCCGCGGGGAGCGCCGGGAGGTGTAGTTCCGCGGGAGGCGGGCATTTTCTTCTCCTCCTTTGCTGCTGCCCAGTGATGACGGGGGCGGCCATGGAGCGGGGGGCCTCTCTGTTGCAGCTCCTGCTGCCGGGGCTCCTGCTTCTCCTGCCGGGCCCGGGGTCGGGGCTGGAGCCGGTGAGCGTGGGGCTGGCCATCGGGGCGGCCTCGGCCCTCACCGGGTACCTCTCCTCGCCCCGCTTCTACTGCAGCTTCGTCGAGTGCTGCCCCGCAGAAGGAGGAGGAGAGGAGGCCGGGCCCCGAGGGGAAGGTCGGTCACTCAGGACCCTCCGCTACTCCAGCTCCCAGCATCCTGGAGGACTGCAGGACCCACAGTCCTGGGGGGAGGACTAGGGGGCCCAGCATCCTGAGGGCAGGAGAGGACTGCAGGTCCCAGCATCCTGAGGGGGAAAGAAGGACTACAGGTCCCAGCAATCTGGAGGGCAGGGGGACTAGTGCTCCCAGCATCCTGAGGGGAGAGGAGGACTGCAGGTCCCAGCATCCTGAGGGGAGAGGAGGACTACAGTTCCTAGAATCCTTGGGGGGAGGACTGCAGGTCCCAGCAAGAGGAGCCCGAGCCCCGAGGGGATAGGGGAAGGTCAGCCCTGGACTACTGCAGCTCCCAGCATCCTCCCGGGCAGAAGACAGAGAGGAGGACTGCAGGCCCCAGAATCCTGGGGGTTGGGGAAGGACTAGTGTTCCCAGCATCCTGAGGGGAGAAGAGAACTACAGGTCCCAGCATCCTGGGGGGTAGGGGGACTAGAGGTCCCAGCATCCTGAGGAGGAAAGAAGGACTGGAGATCCCAGCATCCTGAGGGGGAAAGAAGGACTACAGGTCCCATCATCCTGAGGGCAGAGGAGGACTGCAGTTCCCAGCATCCTGAAGGGAGAGGAGAACTGCAGTTCCTAGAATCCCTGGAGGGAGAACTAGTGGTCCCAGCATCCTGGAAGGCAGGAGGACTAGAGGTCCCAGCGTCCTGGGGCGGGGGGAGAGAGAGGGCTGCAGGTCTCAGCCTTTTGGGGGAGAAGAACTCTTGGTCCCAGAATTCCGGGAGGGTTGCAGCTCCTTGCTTCTTGGAGGGGAGGACTGCAGATCCCAGTATCCTGGGGGAGGAGGATTATAGGTCCCAGGATTCAATGCAATGGAGGAAAAAGCACCATCCAAACAGAATAATGCAGAATCAAACAAATGTGCCAGTACAGATAATCGAATCTACTCAAGATAGAACATTACGGTTCAAATGTCTCTTTCCAAGCTTCTCAGTCTCTATTATTATTATTATTATTATTAGCACCTCATTTTTTACCCAAAAATTGGGATTCAAAGAGGCTTACAGTCTAAAAGCACAGGACAATTAAAACCTGCAAAAGTGGCAACTAATGGAAAACCCTTTCCCATTTCTGCTGTAGCTCTGAAGGATGCCTTGGATGAGAAGCTCTTCGGCCAACATCTTGCCAAAGAAGTCGTCCTGAAAGCCGTGTCCGGTTTCGTCAACAACCCGAATCCGAAGAAGCCCCTGGCGCTCTCCTTGCACGGCTGGGCCGGGACGGGCAAGAATTTCGTCAGCCAAATCGTCGCCGAAAACATCCACAAGTTGGGTCTGAGGAGCAAGTTTGTCCACCTTTTTCTCGCCACCCTCCATTTCCCCCACGATCACCAGATCAAACTCTACAAGGTGAGGATGTTTCTTTGCGGCTTCTCTGGAGTTTGAAAGAAAAGCAAAAAACAAATGTGGGGCTGAAAGAGATAAGGGTCTCAGGACGTTTGGGAAAACAATATTTCCTGGGGTATTTTCAGTAATAGAGTCAGCTCTCCATATCCACAGATTTTTTTTAATCCATGTATTTAAGCATCCACAGCTTTAAAATATGAATATATACAGTCAGCCCTCCATGTGCACAAAATTTTTTATCCATAGATTCAAATATCCATGGTTTGAAAATATTTTTAAAATGTATAAATTCCAAAAAGCAAACCTTGCCATTTGATATAAGAGACACCATTATACTATCCCATTGTATTTAATAGGACCTGAGCATCCACAGATTTGTTATCCATGGGGGATCCTGGAAAGAAACCCCAGTGGATACCAAGGACCCAATGTATATATTAATATTTTCAAGCCATGGGTGCATTTATGTGTGTGTGTGTGTGTGTGTGTGTAATCCCAAAAGCAAGCCTTGATTTTGCCATTTTATATGAGAGACACAATTTTACTATGTTATTTTATTTAATGTGCCCCAAGTGTATCCTGTTTTTCATTTGCAAAATG
The DNA here is from genome assembly GCA_034509955.1 of Urosaurus nigricauda. NCBI lineage: Eukaryota > Metazoa > Chordata > Lepidosauria > Squamata > Phrynosomatidae > Urosaurus > Urosaurus nigricauda. Next base: position 51,788,748 of record JAOEGL010000007.1, read on the forward strand.
TTCAAGGGTATACAGTTGATTTTCTGCTTAGTGCCAGAAACCTTGGAAAACCCTTGCTGCTGACAATCAACTTCAGTTTCACTTTGTCTGTCTGTAAAATGGGAACAAAAGCCAGCTCCCAAATTGGGAAGTTAGCATATAAACTCGACTGTAAGTCGACCTCATGTATAAGTTGAGGTCAGTTTTGGGGGGCTAAATGATGGGTTTTGATAAGTTGAAGGTGAAACTTATGGACATGGATCTAAAAGATGAAGCAAAGGAAAACAATGCAAAAGAACTTTAAAAATTTGAGCAGGCATAACTGTTTGTGCTTAGGCTGGATAGATGAGATAACAGAGAGGGGTCAGTGCTCCCGGGATAGATTATGCTCTTGCTTTTCACCAGGAGATGGTTCCTTTTAAAATAAGAATTAAAGTGCACTACTTACATTGACACGTAGAAAAGTTGGCTCAGTTTTTTGGGGGTCACTTTTTGACTAAAATTTCTATACTTATACATGAGTATGTACAACAAGTGATACAACATTTGGTGACTACAAAAATTAGTTAGGGACCACTGTGGCCCACATTCCCAAGCCTGAGCTAAAAGGGTTAGGAAGCAAATAATGAAGGACTTCTTGGAAGAAGGCTTGGGGAGCAGCTACAAGGGAAAGTAGACAGAACCTGTCCAAATGAACCATTTGACTGGTCTCCTCCAAAGCTTTCTGTATTCTTTTTCAAAGTACTGCAGCCCTGTCTCTCCTGACTGTTGGAAACTGTAGTATTCCCTCCCTAGCTCTTACAATAGCATCTTCTCCAACTGTCCTGATTTGCAGAGATGGAGACCATTAATCCTCTCATCCCAGCTTTTTGACCGCTTACTGATATTTACAATCTTGACCATGCTCTGATGTTAAGGAGTTAATAAATTAACTTTTGTTGTTGTTGAAAGATTGTGAAGCTTTTGTGCAATTCTTAAGAGAGAGGGATGGAAAGATAACTTTTGCAGGATCTCTGGAGTCTCTGCAAGCCGGAACATGGATTTCAGAAATGGATGATACTTGGAAATATTTCTTTATGTCATGTTTATTTAAAGGGAGGGCAGGCAGGAAAACCATCTCGGCAGGAAGTGCAAAAGAGGTTGGAGAATTATGTCTTGGTGACCTTTATGGTGTAATCCTTGAACACAGTGGTTTCTAATAACAAAGCCTGAATGGGAACAAAGAAGCTGGAAAGAGGAGAATAGAAAGTGAAACCCGAACCCTTCCATCTTCCTCTTTTAAGAAGGTCTAATTCGCTGTTGGAGAGTATGGTTTGAGGGTTGGATTAGCACTCTGGAGACCAGGGTTTGAATCCTGGCTCAGCCATGTGAACCCACTGGATGACCTTTGCCAAGCATACACTCTCACCCTCAGGGGAAGGCAATGGCAAACCTACTCTGAACAAATGTTGCCAAGAAAACCCCAGATTAGGGTCGCCAGCATCAACAAAACAATAAATTCACTGGTATCTCTATATCAAAGGATGGTCTGCAGGCTGCATGCATCCTCCTAGGGCTTTAGAGAGTTAAATTTTTGGTAAAAATTGTTCCAGAAAGCCCCCAAAAGCCTTTGGGGTGTGTGTGTAAAGTGTTCCCCCCTGGGCCAATTTAGGCCCCGGAGAGGTTCCTTTTTAAAACAAGAAGTGACTTCTGCTCACTTCCCGTTAAATAAAAAGCCTCTCCTAGGCATAAAATGACTGCAAAAGGATCCAAAGTATGTGCCCTAGAGGGTATTTAGGGGCAGAAAAATATTTTTTTTTGTCCAGGAGCACGTGCAGCGAAGGTATGTGGGCCTTCATTGCTTCTCCGGGGGTCTAATGCAATCCCCTGCCCTCCCACAATTGACCACTTTTGCCCTTGGGTGTTTTAGGGGAAAGCCAGGGACCATTTCACATGGCACACCAAAGCACTGCAATTCCTGTTTAACTGCCATGATTCTGTTCCGTGGACTTCTGGCAGTTTTGGAGGTCCTGTTTTAAATTCTCAGCCCAGAGAGCTGAGGATTCTCAGCCCCTATGCCTCCCAAAACTACAAATTGCAAGATTCCAGCAGATGCTGCCAGGGCTTTATTATCTTTATTGTAGTTTATTGTGGCAGCAGAGCTCTCTGATAGAGGGCTAAATGTCTCAAAACAACAGTTCCTAGAATTCCCTAGCATTGAGCCAGGGCAGTTAAAGCAGTCTCAAATCAGATTATTTCTGCAGTGTGTTTTGGAGATTTGATTCTGGAGACCAGGGTCTGATTCCCTGCTTGGCCATGAAACCCCCTTTCTGACTTATGGCGACCGTAAGACAAGCTTATCAAGAGGTTTTCTTGGCAAGATTTGTCCAGATTTGCCATTGCCTTCTCCTGACGCTGAGAAAGTGTGTCTTGCCCCATGGCCCTGATTTCTAGAGTTGTAGAAGTTGGTTTCTGATTAGAGCCTAAGTGGGTAATGGATAAATTGGAATGAAATATAGATTTTTTTTAAACCAACCTTTCTCCCAGGTATCTAAACTGGGGGGGGGGGGAGTCAATTCTTAGTTATTTTAATTAGTTCTGTGCTCACAACCAGGTGATTAAGAACAGGGATGAGGATGAGGATAGTTCAATTCAGATCAGAACACCCACGGTTTTGGTATTTGCTGTTGCACAGTTGCATTCAATGTTGTCTCCTCTGTTTTGGTTCAGGACCAATTGCAGAAGTGGATCCGGGGTAATGTCAGTGCTTGTGCTCGGTCTGTTTTCATCTTTGATGAAATGGACAAACTCCACCCAGGACTGATTGATGCCATCAAACCTTTCCTCGACTACTACGATAACATCGACGGCATCTCCTACCGAAGAGCCATGTTTGTCTTTCTCAGGTTGGTGGTGTCTGCCTGGTTCATAGGTCACAAGAAACATTTTTACTGAGTCCTGGTTGCTTGGGATCCTCTCCAGTGGGCTGACTGATGCTTGTTAGGAACATCAGAACGAGGGTGAGCATTGTGGAAGACCCCCCCAAAACATCTGGAATACCCACATGGCCAAAAGGAGGAAGGGCCAGCCTGCAGGAATATCCCTCCTTGAACTGAGAATGGCCACATCATGACAAAATGCTGGCTTGTGATTAATGTCATACTTTTTTTTTCTCCTGTGTGATTTTTGACTGATGAAGAGGCCAGTGAAGCTTTGAAAGCTTGCATCATGTATTTTATGCATTTTGGTTGGCCCAATAAATTTATCCTTGTTTTGTGGATTTTGGAAGTTATTGTACTTCTCTACATGGCCAGTGCTACAACCCCTGGATATGATAAGAAAGAGGTTTGTACTGCTGAGTTCACAATATAAGAAGAAAGAGAGGAGTCCAGGGATAGTGTTGTAATACTTGTGGTTATGGATTGTTAATGCCACATATATTTTGTTTTCCTGTTCCTTTTTCTTGCAGTAACGCAGGGGGTGACCTCATCACAAAAGTGGCTCTAGACTTTTGGAGGAGAGGACAGGACAGGGAAAGGATCCAGCTGAAAGATCTAGAGCCTGTGTTATCTGTCGGCGTTTTTAACAACAGGAACAGTGAGTGTTGTGTATTGCTGTGTTATATTTTCTTCTCCATGAAGAAGAAGAAATTTTCTTTAAAAATCTTTTTTAAAAAACAAATTTATGCCTTCTGCTGGGCATGGTTGCCATTATGTTATATTGGGTTCTTTCTGGGGCATGTCAAATCCAGAATATGTCTTTTTCAAAAACAAGAAGTGATTTTCTATCACTTTCTGTCGTTAAAAAAAGTTGCTTCTGTGTCTAAAGTGGACCATGGTGGCCTGAAAACATGGTGAAAATGCCTACATATTTTTAGATGACATTTAGGCGGCCAATAGTGGGATCCTGGGAGCTGGGGATTTTTAGCCTGGAGAAGAGAGGTTAAGAGGTGATATGATAGCCCTGTTTAAATATTTGAAGGGATGTCACATTGAGGAGGGAGCAAGCTTGTTTTCTGCTGCTCCAGAGAACAGGACCAAGAACAGTGGATGCAAACTGCAGGAAAAGAGATTCCACTTTAACATTGGGAGGAACTTCCTGACAGTAAGGACTGTTTGACAGTGGAACACACTCCCTCACAGTGTGATGGAGTCTCATTCCTTGGAGGTCTTTAAGCAGAGGCTGGATGGCCATCTGTCAGGGATGCTTTGATGGAGAGTTCCTGCATGGCAGGGGATTGGACTGGATGGCCCTTGTGGTCTCTTCCAACTCTATGATTCTATACAGTTGCCCACCCCCCACCCCCATTTTAGTCTAAGAAGCATTGTCCACCCAGTGCCAGTGTGTGCCCTCCAATTGTCCCAGTTTGGCCTTAAAAGTCCTGGTTGCTCCTCTGTCATCCTACTTTTTCAGCTCCTTTTAAAACGTCCCCCTTTGTCCTTGACTCATTTTTATTGCTCAAGGTTAGTCCAGTATGCAAAAGTGGTTTACGCTTACTTAACTTAATTGTGGAGAAAGGTCAAAATGGGGTATAATCATTTCCTTCCTAGGAGGCTCAGGCAAAAGCAAACTGCTATAGCCTCTCCTAACTTGTCAGTTATTCCCTATTAATAACTTTTAACATCATGATCACACTCTGATATTGCTCGTTCATACATATTTTAGTTTTCATTTGTGTAAAGGTGGAATGTATGCCAGTGATGACCCTACCATCTTCTGCTTACCCTGATTCTGTCTTTTCCCTAGGTGGTCTCTGGCATAGCAGCCTCATCGATCGAAACCTCATTGATTACTTTGTGCCCTTCCTTCCCCTGGAATACAAACATGTGAAAATGTGCATCCGGGCAGAGATGAGGTCCCGTGGCAACCCCGTCAACGAGGAAGTTGTTCAAAAGGTGGCCGATGAGATGACCTTTTTCCCAAAAGATGAGCGGATCTACTCTGATAAAGGCTGCAAAACAGTGCAGACCAAGTTGGATTTCTATTGAGGTGGCTTTAGGATTTTTCTCCTCTCCTTTTACAACAACACTAAAGTGGGAAGTAGATGATGAAGGATTTCTTGAAGCCACTACTGAAGCACTTTTGAAACAAGGAAAATCTGTGGATTTGCACTTTCAGACATTTTTTAGACTTCTAGTTGCTGGTGGGTTTTTATAGTCACCCTTCCCTCTCCCAAATCCAGTGTTTTTCCTGTATTGTCATCAAACGTTGTCATTCTTCCCGCAGAAATCCTGCTGAATGTTAAGACTCAGTTTGGCTGGAAAACTCATGGCCTCCTAGATGTTGTGGGACTTTATATCCCAGCAGCCTTATTCAGCACACCTAAGACCATGGCATGATGGGAGTTGAAGTCCACTAGCATCCAGTCAGTGAAATGATTCCCACCAAGATGTTAGCCTGACTTCTATTGGCAGTCTCAACTAGAGTAGACCCATTGAATGAGTGGGATTTCCCTATGTTAAGTTGATTCGGTGGATCTGTTCTAGTGGCACTAAATAGTCAGATTTAGGCCAACAGTCTGTAGCAGTGGTTGTCAGCCTTTGGTCTTCCAGAGAGATTAGGCTCCAAGTCCCAGAATTCCTTGTGCCTTGGCCATTCTGGCTGGAACATCTTGGAGTTGAAGTCCCAGCAATATCTAGAGGGCTGAAGCTTGAAACCACGGGTCTTTAGAGCATTACAGTGTAACATCTGAGATTTGCTGGAATGGTTTCTCTTTTCCACTTCTCTTGACAATGAAACTAGAACTAACATGGAGGTTACTTAAGGCTGTAATCCTCCTTAGTTCAGCAGAGCAAAATATTTGCCATCCCCTTGACCTACCAGAGAGCTACTGAAACCTCCCATCCATGGCTGTTCATTCCTGGAGGAAAGCTGGGGAGAATCACAGAAATGTCTGGCTATGGCCTGTAGCCAGGAGTAAAATGATGCTACGGTCCTCTGGAGATCTCCGTAGCTGATGTGATGGCATTGCACCTGGCTACAGGGACGTAGCCAGACACTTTTGCAATCTCATTGCCTTCTTTCAGACAAAGAATGAATGGAGGGGGAAGCTTTTATGCTAAGTCCAAGAGGTGGCTTTTGTTGCTGCGGAGGAAAGGAATGCCAACCTCCACAACTAATAAAATAGACCTATGCCGGTGTAAGGTTATGTTATGCCTGCTTGTCCTATTAACAGGATTCCAGCCTAACTCTGTTCCATTGCATATGTTTCCCTGTTACCCTTCCCAATATCATTTTAAGAATTTCAGTTCATGTAGTCCTGAATTGTACTGGTTAGTCCCAACTATAGAAGTCCTGTCAGATCACTGAATGGGGGAGTCAACACATAAATAAGTCCTGTGGATTCAGTAAGTCGGCTCCGGTTAGGACTAACCAGGGCAGAGTCTACAAACAACGGAGTGCCTTTTTTTGGGTCAGTGATGATAGCTGCAAATATTTGAGATTGTGCCAAGGGCATTTAGAGGCCTCTGGTCCTCTTTCTTGGTGAGGCTTTAGGCCAGTGGTTGCATATCCAACCCCCCCAGCCATGGAAGAGCAGATTTCCTTAGGATTCTAAGGCTGTACAGTTGTCCCTCCATATTTGTACCTTTTGACTTTGTGGATTTGATTATTTGTGGATTTGATTAATACATTCTCTCTAGGAATCTAGATCCTCCAGTGCAACTGTGCTGGAAGTTAACCAAAGAGATGCTCTGGAGGACCTAGAGGTTACTAGAGAAGGCACTTCCCTAGCCATTTGCAGGTCTTCCAGTGTGATTTTATGGTCACCATCTGGCAGAGTTGCACTGGAGGACTTAGAGATTCCAAGAGAGGTGTTCTCTCAGGTTAAAAAAAAAGTGTTTTTTATTTGCATTTTTTCCACATTCATGGGGGTTTTGTGCTCCTAACCTCAGCAAATAGAGGGACCACTGTCATCCAACATCCCTTCAGCATAGTGAAAATATCTGCACACGGAGATACACTATGCCAGCATCACGTCACCTCCATACCACACTGCACAATACAGGTCAATGCCAGGATGCCACTGCCTAGTGTGCAGTGAAGAATGTAAAGTGGGAAACCTCAGTGTGCAACACCGCATAACACTGCTTCCGCATGGGTTAGCAGAATACTGTCTGTTACACAACAACAAATAATTTACCTTGCATATGTTGTGTGATTTACGAATGCATATATCACAGATAGGACATGAGGCTTAAACCAGCACACTTTGTGCTGTAAGGAAGCACTGACTTTGCTCAGGGAGTTTGACTGTCATTTAACTGTCTTTCTGTTACCCCTTAAAACCAACCATCTTCCTTCTTTTCTTTGGGACAAAGTACTGTCCTTGTTCAGGATTTAAGTCTGGTTTAAGTTGCCTTCTCACATAACCAGTCCTTTTCCAAGAGTTTTAACTCTTCCAGCTAGGTCAGGGATGACCAGAGTGTGGCCCTCCACACGTTTATGGACTGCATCTCCCATCATTCTCAACCAGTAAGGTGATGGATGATGGAAATTACAGTTCACCAACATCTGAGCAGTTCCATGTTGCCCACTTTGGTTTAGGTAATCTTGGTCATTTTTAAATTTTCTTTTTGGTATCACTTGGAAGATAAATCCCCATTTGACTTTACCTATAAACCAGGAGGCCTAAATCCTGTGGTTGGTCTCATCAAAAGTAGAGCCATTGAAACAGTTGGATTTACTGACATGTTGACTCAGTTCAACAGTTGATTTAACAGGTCTACTCTACTTGCGACAAACCAACTGGATTCCAGCAAGGAATGGGAATTAAGTAGCTTTCTAGACGGTGTTGGATTGCAACTCCCAGCAGATCCAGTGGCAAGAAATAATCGGATTTGCAGTCCAATTACTGCAAATGATAAATCAAGGAGGGCGGATATAAAAGCCCAGGATATGTGGCCTTCATCACTTGTTAACCTGTTTACAGAAGTAACTATAAGAAGTATATTTTGTATGTTTCAATGAGAATGGGGATGAAAGTATAATAGAGCAAGAGAGTACGGTATGGAAGGGGTAGCACTGGGTTGTGTGATTTCTTTCCTCCACCACCCCAGTCTATTTTATTGTAAGTTTTAATAGGCAGAGTTTATTTAGATTTAAGAAAAAACTTCAAGACGTTTCTTCCTTGCTGTGGAAGTGTGTACATCTAACAACATTTCTCTTTTGTTAGAAAATCTTGGAGAAATACAACAGATTTTGGTTAGAAGCAAGTACAGGTTGAGTCTCCCTTGTCCAGAATTCTGAAATACTCCAAAATCCAAAATTGTCCACATTAGTGGCTGAGATAGTGACATCTTTGCTTTCTGATAGTTCAGTGTATATAAACTTTGTTTCATGCACAAAATTATTTTAAAACATTATGTATAAAATTACCTTCAGACTCTGTGTGTAAGGTGTATAGTCATACAAAACACAAATTAATTTCATGTTTAGACTTGGATCCCACCTCCAAGATGTCTCATTGTGTATATGCAAATATTCCAAAATCCCCCCCCCCCCCCCCAAATCCAAAATCCAAGACACTTCTGGTTCCAAACATTTTGGATAAGGGAGAGTCAACCGGTAACTTGATTTCTGGTGCTACTTCCATCTTGACACCCAGATTTGCAAGGAGAATTGAATGGGTGATGCAAACAAAATATGGTTGTGTCCTTCACATCAGCGTAAATGTCAAATTCTGTTTTAAGTGTGTTTCTTTTAGAACTATGCCTCTCCAACCAGCTCTGTCCAAAAGCAGCTAAGCCTAAGCCTTCAGCCAAATTTGTTTGCTTGTGGTGTCAAGACAGGGAACAGATATGATAAATGATATTATTGGGACATTTCACTGCCTCCCACCCTGGGAAGGTAATGCTTCATTGGATGGTACCTCCAAGCAATCTAAAGTGCCTTTGTATAAAAGTGGAGCAGAGTTTAGAAAAAGCTTGCTCTTTGGACTAAGAAACAGAGGGGTGCATCTGCACAGTAGAAATAATTGCAGTTTGACCCCACTTTAATGGCCATGGCTTCATCCTACAAAATCCTGGGATTTGTAGTTGGTGAGGCATCAGCCCTCTTTGGCTGAAAAGGTTGAAGAACTTTGTCAAACTACAAATTCCAGGATTCCATAGGATGGAGCTATAGCACTTAAAGTGGTGTCAAACCCGCATAATTTCTATAGATGCACCCAGACAAGGCTGCAGAATATGCTGTTTTCTTTGCAAAAACACTTTTGTGCGGAATAGATCCTGAATTGTGAATAGGCTATAAAAACTTTTGCGATGGGAAGAAAAGCACCAAGCCTTTTCAGTTTATTTTGGGAGTCGTTAGTCCAAAGAAGTTTTTCCAAGCTTTGAGGCTGTATATGCTGTGCATGTACTTTCTCAGAGTTGCTATTGGGCTTTGTCATTCCTTGTCATGCTTCTATAGCCACAGGTTCTTCTAAACCTGGGAGTGGACAATTCATAGTTTTCCAGGAGTTGTTGACCAGCAAACTCATCCCAGACCCAAATCCGGAAGATGACAATTCTCATACACACCAGTTCCAGTAGTACCCTACCTATTTTTGGTGGGAAAAGAGGTTGATTTTTCCTCCACTTGGGTATGTGACAGTTAACAGATGGACCAAAGAATAATATCATGATTTGTTCTTAGTGTGAAAAATTCATTAACTATGGGAGATGATGTGGGAGATTTGGTATCATAAGGATGTATAACAAAATTATAGATGATGCTGGACTTCCAAACCCTAATCCCATCAAAGACCAGGTAAGTCAAGAGTTGTCTACTAGCATTTGGAATTTGCTACCTCTGATCTAGAAGAATGAGCAGATTTGCATCATGTTTAAGGAATAAGAATGTGTGAGTTTATTCTGAATGTGAAATATTCACATTCATTTTCAAAATACTGGCTACTTTAAAGTTTTTTTTAATGGAAATTTTATAGAGCAGTTGAAGGTCATTTTATTTGTCATCTGTTTTATCATTTAAAACCAGCCTTTTTGTCACAACTGTCTGTTGCAATGGATTTGTATGCAAGGTATATTTCCTGAATTAGATTCCATGATTGCAATGACTGCAATAAAAGGCGTCTGTCCATGTTTCCTCATTACTGTCTTTTTACCTGTTTGGAAATACCTGCTGGAGTGAAATTGCCAAGTAGGTCCAGAGGCCAGAAAAATGTGTGAGCCACACTTGGCCTGTGTACCACATGCAGCCTACCTTTGGTTTATTCCTTTGGACCAGAGGCCTTACCCAGCAGTTCTGAATGTGATGTACTGAGAGAAGGCATCTAATGAAGACAAGAAACTCAGGAGGTATAGTAATACTGAAGGGAGGTTGCATCCTATTGTCTTCTTTCTTACCCTACAGCTCTGTTCTTCTATTTAAGTACACATTGTGGTGATCATCTCTGGAGTCCTGCGTTCAGTTCTGGGCACCTCATTTTGAGAAGGATATAGACAAGTTGGAGCTGGTTCAGAGAAGAGCAATGAGGATGCTAAGAGGTGGGGAGAAAAAAGCTGTGCAATGGCTGTACTGTTTCTTTTGCAATGGTGCGGATGACAGCGCTGACAATGCCCTTTTCCTGGAAACGGTAAGTTGATTTGCAGTGTTGTAAATTCCTAGGGATGGGTTTCAGGCAATATACACTGACAAGGAACCAAACCTTTCACAAGGGTCTATTTGCACATTTAAATACATTTTAAAAATCAGAATAAGAAAATTTGGCATTGACAGACCATCAAGCTGATGCTGTGTCTAGTAGCTTTCCCTCTTGTAAAGGTTTGTTCTGTTGCGTTCTGTAGCGTCTAATTTGGCAGAAGCTCGAACGCTGTACCAGAACAAAAATATCCAGCAAAAACATAGGTTGTCTCCATTAAGACCCCCTAGAGTTGTGGTTATGTATCTAAAATGGGGTGTAGAGTGTTCCAAAAATCAAACAAACAAACAATGCAGTACTGGAGTGGTTTTAATTTTTTAAATGGATTTTGAATGTTGGTGTAGCCTTCAGGGCCAAAACATACTCCTGAAACCATTAGAAATTGCCCATCCATGCTGTTGATAGATGCAACAAAGGCTCCATTAAAATGTGTGGGAAATGATGCACAAGTCACTTCATCCAGACATCATGCCAGGCCATGATTTAAGAACTAATTTACAACCCAGACAGTACTTTGAGCTTCTAGACAGGAAACCTGCGATGCGGAGGTATACATCTGCTTTCATTTTCTGCTCTCATTTCATGGAGAAGCAAGTTGGGAGGGGTGGGGGAGACCTGGCTTGCTTAGTCAAGACACAAAAGTGCCAAACCACTGTTAAAACTTCCCCATCCGCAGTCTAATGTGCAATTTGAGCTTGCATTGAGCATGCATTTCATTGTGACCAGCAGCAGCTCTTGCCAGTGACAAAGAACGGGGATAAAAGCATACAACTAATGACATCCAGAAATGTAACCTGGGGCTGCCATTTTCAACCGTGAGATTTTCCTTCATAACATGCAGTTCTCCCTTGCCAGAACTGAGTAGTTTACGTTACTTACATTTGGCTTTTCATGAAGCCTACATCAAAAGCAAACAGGCACAGAGAGGATTTGTTGGGGGGGGGGTGATGGTGCCAAGACATGAAAAGGTGGAATTACTTAAAATCTAGGTGGGAGGCTTTTATACAAAAGGGTTTTTTTTTGTGGGGATCTCCCTCTTCCCATGGTAAGACCCCCATAAGCCATAAACCCTATGTCAGGAGTTCATGGTTGGCAGGGGGAGAAAGTCTCCCACAGGCACTTAGAATTTTATTCAAAGTCATCAACTGCTTTTCTTCAGTACTGCACACACCCAAAACCATAGTCTCCCTCCTAATAGCATCACAAATCTAACAGTTCTTGGTGTTTCATCCAGCCTTACATGGTTTTAAACCTGAGCTGCAGATGAGAGCTCAGTTCCACACAACAGGTTGCCTCTTATCTCCAACCAGCAATTAGAAACAAGAGCAGAAGCAGCTTGCAGAAAGGACAAGAAGCCACAGCAGACCTCATGCATGGAGGTTGCCTATCATATTCAATTTTCATTTAAAAAATCTTCAGTGAATCTTCTGTTGTAGAATACTTTGTACATCACCTGCTTTGCACCACTAAGGATTCCAGAGACTTTCTAGAAGCTTAGTCTCTAATAAAATGGGTCGGTGGCTTCATGTTTACTCCACATGAACTGTGCGTATACATCTTAAAATACACTCAATATTCTCCTGATGCTTAATGCTGTAAGGCAGGAATGAGGGGAGCCTGGTATGCCCACCATAGCATATCTGCCCCTAGCACTGGTCTGCTGAATAAAACCTCAAAACAGTGTTCAGCTTGGTCACCCAAGCACACAAGTAAAAAACCACCCTTCTTCTATTATCCCTGCTGCCTTTGCCATTAGAAGAAATGTTCAAGATCATTTTAAGAAAGTTACACAACCCTGGCTAGCTAAGTTGAAGAACATCCCTTCACTTCTTATGAAGACTCACAAACAATTGAGAGGTACTTCCACATCAGACAAATTATCTAACAAGGAGAACTTGGTTCAGTCACAGATCAGTCCTACATGTTCCAGGTAAACACAAAAGTCATTGAAATGGTTTCACAGTATAAGTACCATTCAGAGATGCAGTATTTTTTCAATGTAATCCTGAAATTTGGCCCATGTTTTCCTCATTTTGTCCCATGAGGTGCTTCCTATTTGCATCACTTGAAATGCATTTTTAAAAACATATTTAAAATGATTCAGTTTCTCCAAGTTCTTTGATTGACTTCATTTTCTTTGAAAACTGGATTACAAAAATGTTACAAGTCATAGTAGAAATCGAGCTTGGTGTAGACAGTCTTGCACCCTTTATCGGAATAGATTTTCTCCTCCTTTGGGAAATAGGTCATTTCATCCGCTACCCGAGTCACAATTTCTTCATCCACTACGTAGCCACGGGATTCAAGTTCAACCCTGATGCACATCTTCACATGCTTGTACTCCAAGGGCAGGAAGGGGACGAAATAGTCAATGAGGTTTCGGTCAATGAGGCTGCTGTGCCAAAAGCCACCTGAGAAGGAGACAGATAGATATTCTTTTAGGAAGTACTGTTCTAAAGAACCTTCTTCAAATATTTGAACAGTGAACAGTCTGATATGTTTTTATCATAATTAGCTTCTGCAAGAGTTTATCAACAGGCCAATTAATATTTGTCATGAGAAGGAATCTTAATCAACTGAAAGGCAAAGGGCACACCTGTAACCTTAAGGTCATTTGAGGGTATGCTCTCTACTGAAGCGTCAGTGTGGTTTGAGTGTTAGCCTAAGACTCTAAGATATAGTTGTATTAGTCTACAGAACCAACCAAATGCATCTGAGGAAGTAGACTTGTCTACAAAAGCTCATGCTGCCAACTTCTTTCTTTGAGTTAGTCTCAAAGGTGCTACAATATCTCTCTGCATACTGAGCCTCTGTGACAGCAGGGTTCAAATCCCTGCTAAGCCATGGAAATCCACCGAGGGAGGGCTTGGGTAAATCACTCTCTCAGCCTCAGAGGACAGCAAGGCAAATAGTTTGCTAGGAAAACCCCTTAGGGTCGCCATAAAGTCAGAAATGACTAGGAGGCAAACAGCAACAACCAACAATATTAATAATTGTGTGTTTGGCTATGGGGAGGCATCGAGAGGCTTCTCTGATCCTCCTTGTGAAGCATGGAATGGTGCAAGGCAGTTGTGAATATTTACAATAACAGGGGAGCATAGGGCTCTGTAAAGGAAGAAAGATAATACCAACTCTACAGCACGCAAAAAGGGTCAGCCAGCATAAGGAACGCTTATGTGTGTGGCTGTTGATATTTATATGAAGCCGCTGAGTGAGATCATACGGAGGCATGGAGCTCAGTGTCATCTGTATGCTGATGACACTCAGATATATTTCTCCATGACCAGATCATCTGCTTAGACCTCAGATGACTGTCTCGCAATGGTAATGGATTGGATGAGGGAAAATAGATTGAGGCTAAATCCTGACAAAACGGAGGTACTGACAGTCACTGGCCCGAAACCAGGTCTGGGAATAGAACTTCCAGTCCTGGATGGAATCACACTCTCCTCACAGGACTCTGTTCGCAGTTTGGGGGTACTTTTAGACTCATCGCTTCACTTGACTGGTAAAGTGAATGCGACAGTCAGAAATGCCTGTTATCAGTTTCGGCTGATACGCCAGCTGCGCGCTTTCCTGGAGATGAGGGACCTGGAGACTGTGGTACATGCACTGGTTACCTCACGTCTGGATTACTGTAACACACTCTACATGGGGCTATCCTTGTGCCTAACCTGGAAACTTCAATTGGTCCAAAATATGGCAGCCAGGTTAGTCACTGGTACTTCGAGGAGAGAGCGTATAACACCTGTGCTCAAATCTCTCCACTGGCTGCCGATTAGTTTCCAAGCGCAGTACAAGGTGTTGGTTTTGACCTTTAAAGCTCTACATGGCTTACACTACGGAGGGTCTTTTCTGCTGTTGCTCCCAGGCTGTGGAATGGCCTGCCAGATGAGATGTGTCTTATGGATGGCTTTAAAGCGACCAAGACGCATCTCTTCCAGCAGGCCTTTCCAGATCGTAGTTAATCCTCCTGTCACCTGATGACTCCCCAGCTCCTTCCATCTCCCATTTGACATCTGAGGCCGCCTATACTTCGATCTCGAAATGTTGTGTTGTTTTCAGACTTGATACTGTTTTAATTATGACTTAGTTTAATCTTGTTTTAAGGGGTGGGAGGCAGGTATGGACTGTATAGATTGCAATATTTTAATTGTATATGTTTTTAAATGTTGTACCCTGCTCCGATTGCTTGCTCAGAGAGGCGGGTTAGAAATATTCTTATTATTATTATTATTATTATTATTATTATTATTATTATGTCCCTTAGTGAATTCCAGCAGCCACTTTAAATGCATAAATAAACAAACAAATACAGTGTCTTCTGAGTAGATATGGAACAGGACTGCAGGCTTAAAATCACACTGTAACAACTCACTGTTTTTGTTATTGAAAACGGAGACAGACACTGTAGCTTCCACATCTCGGAGCTCCAAGTCTTCCCTTCGCTTCCCTTTCCTCCAAAAGTCCAGGGCGACTTCGGTTATTTTTTCAGCTCCTGCATTGCTGGACAAAGAAAGAAAGGACTGTCAACTGAAGTCAGCCTGCAGAAGAGCTACAAACCTCTGTTACAGCATGACCTTGCATAACAAGATGAGAAGAAAAAACATCTCAGCAATGTAATGATGATCAACAAATGTTACTTATTTAATTTGTATCCTGCCTTTCCCCCCATATAGACCCCAAAGCAGTTTATACTGTATGTTAATAGTTAAAACAATCTACAATAAAGTAGTCCCCCGGTTTACGAATCCCCCGGGGAACGAAATCCCCGGGGTCTGAAACTGGGGGGACCACAAAAATTCCCCCGTGATCCGAAGGATCCCCCAGGGAACGAAAGGGAAAAACCGTGCGGCCCCTTTAAATCGGCCGCGCGGTCCGTCCCTTAAAGCGGTCCCCCGGGATACGAGCATTTCCGGGTTACGAAAGGTAATCCGGAACGGATTACCTTCGTAACCCGGGGGACCACTGTACAAAAATTTAAAAATCATTAAACAATCAATTCAAAAACATTACTTTAAAAGTATAAAACACATTGAATCCTACTGCATATTAAGAACCAGCCCATCCACTGCACTACTTCAACCAGGACAAAATTGAAGGTTTGCTTAAACAGGAAGGCTTTTGCTTGTTTTAATAAGACCATCCTTTCGGTTTGAAGTCAGATATTTCTCAAGCCTTGCTCACAGGTAGAGTCAAGAAATCTTTTGCTCTGGCTCCTAAACGTGGAAATATTTCAGCAGCTCCATGTCACTGCTGTGCCTAACCTGAGGAAGATGAAGATGGCTTTCCGGTAAGACACCCCATCCAGTTCGTCATAGTAGTCAAGGAAAGGTTTGATGGAGTCGATGAGTCCAGCGTGCATTTTATCCATCTCATCAAATATGAAAATGGACCTCCCGCAGGCACTCACATTGCCACGGATCCACATTTGCAACTGGTCCTAAAAGATTAAAAGTATATATTCTGTTTGTTGGTTTAAAACGTGTGGTCCAAGATAGTAGAGGGTTAATGCTGTTAATCCATTCATTATAAAAAATCATGAACATTACTTGTCACAATGTTTTTTTAAAAAACTAACCGGTTGCATTGCTCATTACAGTTTTATTACTTTTAGTTGACTTTGCGCAGTGTCACCCGATTAGCATGAGTAATAGATAGCTGCAACCTGACTTTTCCCCTATTTAGCATTTAGAAAAATCAGTCGCATTGTGTTAGCATCAGGCACAGACTTTATTATCCTGTCTTAACTGCATTTTATCACATTTCATTATTGGTGTGAAATGCTTTTAGCTGCCCTGAGTGGCGTCAAAATAGTAGAAGGGTAGGTTATGTTTTTGTTGAAATAAACACACCGGCCATGCCGGTTGGGACTTCCAGGAATCAAAGTCCACCAACATCTGGGGGGCCAAAGGTTCCCTGTCGACAATACTAGGGATAGGATGGTCTGCATGACAGAGCAGCTACATTTCACAGACCAGTTCAGAACTAGAGATTGTATATTCAGCAAAGACGTTTGAGGTTTTCTGTCTGCTATGCGTAATTTTGCAATCAGTTTTAGGAAGTTAACATTTATCAGCTGGAGGAAGTATAGCAAGGCTTGAAAGCCAGTACTGTATGGTATAGCAGTTTGAGTTCTGGAGTGGGACCAGGGTCCAAATCCATGCTTAGCCAGCTCGCCCTTTCTCGGCCTCATAGGAAAACAAGGGCAACTCCCCCTTAATAAATCTTGCAGAGAAAACCCAATGATAGGGTTGCCTTAGGTGGCCTAAGTTGGAAATACACTCATTCCTCCATATTTTCAGCTTTGACAATTGCAGATTTGATTATTCATGGATTTGATTAATATGTTCTCTCTAGGAATATCTAGGTCCTCCAATGCAACTGTATGGTCAATTTTTGCTAAAAGTTGCACTGAAAGACCTAGAGATTCCTTTGTAGCTTCTCCAGCGCAGTTCTATGGTCAGTGTCTATCGGACGTAGACCTCAAAGTTGCGCTGGACCTAGAGATTCCTAGAGAGGTGTCCTCTCAGGTAAAAGCATGGTGTTTTTGTTATTTGTGGTGTTTCCATATTCACGGGGGTCTTGTGCTCCTAACCCTAGCGAATATGGAGGGGCAAGTGTAACTTCAAGGTGTACACCAACAACTGCAAGGCTTCCAGTACAAGAGTGGAAGATTCCTGTAATAGAATTGCTGTTGTCCAGAATTCAAAATCAAATTTGACTTTTAAAAATACAGCTTAGAAATCATGACTGTTATAGTACAGGTCAGACTTGCAGAACAAAATGCCACTCAAATATACTGAACTACAACTCCCATTATCCTTAAGCAGCACAGCCAATACACGAGAAAAGATCCTGGGTTGTTTCACACTTTCACAGGATTCTCTCACATTTAAAAGGTATGAATAAATTAACAATTCTGATATTTCTAATTCTACAGAGAACTTGTTAGTCAAAGGCTAAAGGTTTGTGTAAATGTCCAGTCATAAATTTAGAGGGTCCTTCAGCTGCCATGTAGAAGATTTATTCCATGTTTTTCCTTGTCAAGAGGCAAACATGAATTCTGTTAAATGTTTTTGTATTTTTCACCTCCAGAGGATTCATAATGTTGTGTCTGTCAAATAACCTCTGTACATCTGACCAGAGAATGGTTGCATCTTTCAGACTCTTCAGACTTTTAGATGTTTTCAAAAGGGTACATTGGCTTGACATGGGGAAATTTGCCAAGCCTCCTTGTCTAAGCTGTTATTCTATATACACTCACTACAGGGTCTCCAATGGTACTTTCCAATGTTTTTCTTTACGTGAACCATTAATGTTATCAAAAGCTTTTACAGACTGCCACGTACAAAAGCCATTTTTTAACATTTTTAACCCAGCCCATGACCAATATCAATCAAAGTTATATATCAAAGATATTAAACCTCGTTCAAGCTAATTAAAAATCTTGTCTTAATCTGAGGTATTTTCTGACCCCAATGATACATTTCCCATATCCATAGATGTGTTTGAGGGTATAGCACCACAGGTATTCTACAATACAGAGAATCCAGAGCCAGAAAAACACATCTTCACCTAGAGTAATAGAATTATATGGGGACACAAGACTCATATAGTCCAACATTTGAGGTGTTTTGAAGAGCTGTCAGTCCTCTTTCTTTGGGAAAATGGACAGAACCAACACAAGTTCATTGGGACCGCTTATCCCCTTGTTTTTTTTTAAAACTGTATAAGCACACACACATTCCTGTATGTGGTGGGTAGCTAAAACCCCGGGAAATAAAATAGTAGAGTTAAAAAGGGCCACAATGGCTATTCAGCCCAACCCCTGCCAACAAAGTTTACACAGAAGTGTTTCGGTGAAAATGTTCTTAATGACAGCCTTGTGGGCCCACTTCTGTGCAGAGTTTATAACAAAATCTGACTCTGGGAAACTAAAATGTCCCATGAAAATACAGCTATTGGTTAACAGTTATTCACAGATATTATGCTCAAAACACAGGCAGCTGTACCATTCTCCTTGCCAGGGATGTATTGCCAAGTAAGATACAGATCTCATCAACTGTATGTAAGAGAAAATAGGCTACATGCAGTTGACACATTTCTGCCCTAAGAGGATTCTGGAAGCTGTAGTCCGAAAGTAAGCAGGTTTAATAAACTTAGTCCTCATTTCTCCACTTAGGTGAGGGGTCAGTGTCAAGCACAAATTTCAGCTTGGCACCAATGCCAGCCAAAATCGATAGACTCTTCCAGCAACCGCTGAGGATATTGTGGTCTTTCTTCAACACAATGACGGGGAGGGAAAACCAATCCTATAATAAGGGAAACATTCTGAGCCCATTAAACCACATCCAATTCCAAAGGTATACATATCTCTGGGTTTCCTTTTACCTTGTACTGGGTAATGTTCTGCAGATGAGGGAAATGCAAAGTGGACACAAACTGATGGACGTATTTGCTGTTGAGGCCATCTTTATATATGCTTTCAGCGATGATCTTGCTGACAAAGTTTTTCCCGGTGCCAGTCCAGCCATGTAAGGAAAGGGTCAGGGGCTTCTTGGGGTTGGAATTATTCAAAAACCGAGTGACTGCTTTCACAATCACCTTTGTTGCCAGGTGCTGCCCAAAGAGCTTCTTATCCAAGTCCTCCTGAAGTACTGAGGGTGAAGGAGAAGAAATTAAGAGACGCAACCCATTTCATCAGCAGAGAAAAAGTGGGGTGGAAACATAAACCCTGTGTAAACGCATTCATGTTTTTAGCCCAACCCTTCCAGAGAGTTCATGGTAAGCATACATAAAATCACCATTACAAACAGGTGTGGATGTAAAGGAAGACAAGAACCAGGAACCAATAAAGTGAAGACCAAACTATCTTTCCTTAAGAAAGTTAACAACAAAAACAGACGCATCCACATTTACAAAAACTTAACCAAACAACAGATGCTTCCATAGAAGTGTAACTTTTAACATTTCTAAGGCGTGTGATGGAGTGTTCTTATATTGTTTTAATGTACTGCAAGCATTTTCATTTTTTAAACTTGATTTTAGCACTGAATTTAATTGTAAATTGACAGTGTAAATTGACAGTGCAAGTTGGTAGCACTCTTGGAGGAGAAAGTGCAGCAGCTGGAGTCCAGAGTAGCTACACTTCAGCAGATTAGGGAACAAGAGGATTTCCTGGACACAATAGAACTAACCATCTTGGATGAGTACCATGCAGAGGAAGATGCTAGGGTGGAAGAGGTCACTTGCCAAACAGAGGAGGCAGACAGCTGGAGGAATGTCACAAAGAGTAGTAAACCAAGAAGGAATTGTTCGGGGAGCTTGCAGCTAGAGAATCGATTCGAAGTTCTTTCCCTTATCAAGGAGGATGAAGAAGAGCAGCATGGACAGACTTCAGGGACAGAGCAAGGGAGCCTGAGAGTCCCACCCGAGGGAACAGTCGCTGCTAAGCCTCGGAGGAGGCGTGTGGTCGTAGTGGGGGACTCCTTGCTGAGGGGTACAGAAGCAGTGATTTGTAGGCCTGACAAGATGTCTCGAGAGGTGTGCTGTCTTCCAGGTGCAAAGATCCGGGATGTGACAGAGAGGCTGACAAGACTGGTCAAGCCTACTGACCAATACCCCTTCCTTTTGGTCCACGTGGGAACTAATGATACTGCAAGACACAGCATTCAGAACATCAAAAGGGATTACGAGGCACTTGGTAGGAAGCTGAAAGGAATGGATGTACAGGTTGTCATCTCGTCTCTTCTGCCAGTTGAAGGGCATGGTCCAGGAAGGGAGAGGAAAATAGCAGAGGTGAACAACTGGCTTCGCAGATGGTGCCGCCGAGAAGGATTTGGATTCTTGGATCATGGGCTGCGGTTCCATGAGGAGGGACTTCTTGCAACAGACGGGTTGCATCTCACGCCAGTTGGAAGAAATGTTTTTGCCAACAGTCTCAAGAACTTGATCAGGAGAGCTTTAAACTGAGTTCCGAGGGGAAGGGAGACAATATTAAGGAACGCAAAAGGGATGGCGTAAATAGTCAAACTGACATAGAGGAAACAAGGCAAACAGTGCAAGGACCCAACAGTGGGAGGCAAAAAAACTTGCACAGGCAGCAAGTAAAAGGGAACCATGGTCTGCGATGTCTCTACACTAATGCACAGAGCATGGGAAATAAGCAAGATGAACTCGAACTCCTAGTACAACAAGGCAAATATGATATAATAGGCATCACTGAAACCTGGTGGGATGAGTCTCATGATTGGAATGTGGAAATAGAGGGGTATAACCTTATTAAGAGAAATAGGCCAAACAGGAAAGGAGGAGGAATAGCACTATATGTCAGAGATATTTACACCAGTGAAGAGATCCTGGACATCAATCATGGAAGCCAGGTGGAGAGCATCTGGATAAGAATCAAAGGGGAGGGAAACAACAAGGGTGTTACGGTGGGAGTCTACTACAGACCCCCAAGTCAGACTGAGGAATTGGATGATATCTTTCTAGAACAGATGACCACACAGTCAGAAAAGAGAGATGTAGTAGTGATAGGCGACTTCAACTATCCTGATATTTGCTGGAAGTCAAACTCAGCAAAATCCTCAAGGTCTAGCAAATTCCTCACTTGCCTGGAAGACAATTTCATGGTCCAAAAGGTGGAAGAGGCAACAAGGGGGTCAGCTATTTTAGATCTGATCCTAACCAACAAGGAGGACTTGGTTAATGGGGTGCAAGTGGTGGGATCATCAGGTGGAAGTGACCATGTTCTCCTGGAGTTTGTAATACAGTGGAAAGGAGAAGCCAGGCAGAGTCAGACACGCATCCTAGACTTTAGGAGAGCGGATTTCAGTAAACTTAGAGAAGTATTGAGGGTGATTCCATGGTCAGAAATACTAAAAGATAAAGGAGTTCAGGACGGATGGGACTTTCTCAAAAGGGAGATACTGAAGGCACAATTTCAAACAGTTCCAGTGAGAAAGAAAAACGGGAGGTGTCTCAAGAAACCAGGATGGATGACTAAGGAACTTTCAACCAAGCTAAGTTTGAAACGGAACATGTATAAGAAATGGAAAAAGGGGGAAATCACGAAAAAGGAATTCAAAGAAATAGCAGGCATGTGTAGGGGTAAAGTCAGAAAAGCTAAAGCGCAGAATGAACTCAGGCTTGCTAGAGAGGTTAAGAACAATAAAAAGGGCTTTTTTGGATATGTCCGCAGCAAGAGGAAGAAGAAGGAAATGGTAGGGCCACTGCGTGGAGAAGATGGCAAAATGCTAACAGGAGATAGAGAAAAGGCAGAATTACTCAACACCTTCTTTGCCTCAGTCTTCTCAGAAAAGGCAAAGGGTGCTCAACCTGAGGATAATGGAGCAGAGAACAGAATAGGGGAATTTCAGCACAGAATAAGTAAAGAGATAGTAGAGGAACACCTTGTTAATCTAAATGAATTTAAGTCTCCGGGACCAGATGAACTCCATCCAAGGGTATTAAAAGAACTAGCAAAAGTAATATCAGAGCCATTGGCAATCATATTTGAAAACTCCTGGAGAACAGGAGAGATCCCAGCAGACTGGCGAAGGGCAAACGTTGTCCCCATCTTCAAAAAGGGGAAAAAAGAGGATCCCAACAATTATCGTCCAGTTAGTCTGACATCAGTTCTAGGAAAGATTCTGGAGCAGATCATTAAACAGAGAGTCTGTGAACATCTAGATGGCAATGCCATAATCACAAAAACTCAACATGGGTTTCAGAGAAACAAGTCATGCCAGACAAATCTAATCTCTTTCTTTGATAAAATTACCAGCTTGGTAGATGAAGGGAATGCTGTGGATATAGTATATCTTGATTTCAGTAAGGCCTTTGACAAGGTTTCCCATGACATTCTTGCAAACAAACTTGTAAAATGTGGGCTAGACAAAGGAACTGTTAAATGGATCTGTAATTGGTTGAATGGCCGAACCCAAAGGGTGCTCAACAATGGCTCCTTTTCATCCTGGAGAGAAGTGACCAGTGGGGTCCCACAGGGCTCTGTCCTCGGCCCAGTGCTATTCAACATCTTTATCAATGACCTGGATGACAGAATTGGGAGCATACTTATCAAATTTGCAGATGACACCAAATTAGGGGGAATAGCTAATACCCCAGAGGACAGGATCAAGATTCAAAATGACCTCAATAGACTAGAAAGCTGGGCCAAAGCTAACAAAATGAAATTCAATACAGAGAAATGTAAGGTATTGCACTTAGGGCGGAAAAATAAAATGCACAGATATAGGATGGGTGACACCTGGCTGAATGAAACTACGTGTGAAAGGGATCTAGGAGTCCAAGTAGACCACAAATTGAACATGAGTCAACAGTGTGATGCGGCAGCTAAAAAGGCCAATGCTATTTTGGGCTGCATTAATAGAAGTATAGTGTCTAGATCAAGAGAAGTAATAGTGCCACTGTATTCTGCTTTGGTCAGGCCCCACCTAGAATATTGTGTCCAGTTCTGGGCGCCACAATTCAGAAAGGACATTGAGAAACTGGAGTGTGTCCAAAGGAGGGCGACAAAAATGGTGAAGGGTCTGGAAACCATGCCCTATGAGGAACGACTTAGGGAGCTGGGGATGTTTAGCCTGGAGAAAAGAAGGTTAAGAGGTGATATGATAAATATTTTTAAATTTGTTTAAATATTTGAAAGGATGTCATATTGAGGAGGGAGCAAGCTTGTTTTCTGCTGCTCCAGAGAACAGGACCCGGAACAATGGATGCAAGATCCAGGAAAAGAGATTCCACCTGAACATTAGGAAGAACTTCCTGACAGTAAGGGCTGTTCGACAGTGGAACGCACTTCCTCGGAAGGTGATAGAGTCTCCTTCCTTGGAGGTCTTTAAACAGAGGCTGGATGGCCATCTGTCAGGGGTGCTTTGATTTGGATTTCCTGCATGGCAGGGGGTTGGACTGGATGGCCCTAGTGGTCTCTTCCAACTCTACGATTCTATGATTCTATGATTCTATAAATTGTAGCAATTTAATTCTATTTTAATATACTGTTTTTGTATGTTTTTTAAAACTGTGTGGTGTGTTTTTTTAATGTTGTAAGCTGACCTGAGTCCCGGCTCCGGAAGAAGGGTGGGATATAAGTAAATTTATTATTATTATTACTATTAACCTTTATTTATATAGCGCTGAAAATTTACACAGCGCTGTATATACAATCTTTTTAATTAGATGTTTCCCTGCCCTCAGGCTTACAATCTAAAAAGACATGACATAAAAGAGAAGGGAATGGTGGAAGGGAAGGGCATCATCATCAAAAAATTATCATCATCATCATCATCAAAAAATTATGGTTTTTATTATTTTTTTATTATAATTATACTTTATTATAATTATTATTATAAAGACTTCTCCTTTTGTGTCGTGTCTTTTTAGATTGTAAGCCTGAGGGCAGGGAACCATCTAATTAAAATAATAATAGTAAGCTGCTCTGATAGCCTTTAGGGCTGAAGGACGGAGTATAAATAAATAAAATATTAAATTATTATTATTACTATTAAATAATAATAATAAAGTATAATTATTAAACAATAAATAATTAATAATTATTAAATAACATTTATTATTTATATTAATAATTATTTTATTATTTAATTATAATAAATTTATTATTATTTAATAATTTATAATTATTATTATTTAATAATAATTCATTATTATGGTTTAATAATAATAAGTAATTATCATTCATTATTAAATAATAGTTAATAATTATTTAATAAATATTGCTAATCATTTATTAATAAAGAATAAACATTAATTATTATTTAATAATTAATAACTATTTTTATTATTTAAAATATTTTGTTATTATTGCTTAATAATAATAAATAATTATTAATCATTATTAAATAATAATAAATATTACTAATTATTTAATAAATAATAAATATTATTTATTGTTTAATAATTAATGATATTTATTATTATTTAATGATTAATATTTATTTATTATTTAATAATTTTGATCATGATGAGGATGCCCTTCCCCTCCACCATATTTATTATTATTTAATAATTATTTAGTAATAATAAAAATACTTTAATAATAATAAAAATAATAACAATTTATTTATTATTATTATTATTTCCACAGGTGGGAATGGTGGGAGTTCCAGTTCCCCCTGCAACGGGTCTCAAACCTTGTCCCTTCAGGGTCTTCGGACTCCAACTCCCAGAATCCTCAGCCAACGCGGCCCACAGCCAGGAATCCTGGGAGTTGGAGTCCAAAGGGGGCGCCCTTCCACCGTCCCCTCCCTCACCTGCTCCGAGGCGGGCGCCGGGCTTCTCGGGGAGGCAGCACTCGGCGAAGAGGCAGTAGAGCCTCGGGTAGGAGATGAGGCCCGTGAGGGCTGAGGCGGCGGCGCCGGCCAGGGCCAGGCTCAGGCTCAGGGGCTCCACGGCCTCCGACGACGGGCCCAGGTGGCACAGCACCAGCCCGGCCAAGGCCAGCCCGGCCGCGGACCCCTTCGCGCTCCCTCTTCGGCGGAGCTCCATCGCCTCCGGCCCAGCTCCCGACCGAGAGCCGAGCCTTTCACCTCAGCGTTGGCACTTCCGCTTCCAGGAAAGAGCCACTTCCGGTCCCACGGGCGCCATCTTTGAGACGGGCAAAGGGAAGGGCAGAGGGCGGTCGTGATTGGTTCCTGAGAGGCGGGGGGCGTGGCCTCTTCCAACAGCTGAGAGGGAAGCAAAGACTCAATCTCTCTGAGTCTCTGGCTTCCACTCCACTCAAAGCACCTGAGGAAGTAGGTTTAAGTCTAGGAAAGCTCCTGCTGCCAACTTCTTTTAATCTCAAAGGGGCTACAAGGCCTCCTTACATACTTTACACTCTGTTTTATTTTATTTATGTAATTGATTTTATTTTATTTAACATCTATGCTAACATTCCTCCCAAAAAAGGGACCCAACAGGCAAATGCATCTGAGGAAGTAGACTTTACTCTAGGAAAGCTCAGGCTGCCAACTTCTTTCTTTCAGACATTTGAAAGTGGAAGTATAATCCAATGGCAATCCGAATGCAATCATGGGGTTTCACGTTATTGCGAATTAAAGTATCTCATGCAATTTCAGGCAAAAGGGAATTCATTCCGAACGCAATCATGGGTTTTACATGATTTCGTATTAAAGCATCTCAAACAATTTTGGGCAATGGGCTGTCATTTTCGGGTAATGGGAAGTCATTCTGAACACATTCCGAATGCAATTGGAATTCACGTAAATTCGCTAAACTAGCAAATTCATGTGAATTCAAATTGGCTCCATTCGAAATAAAGAGAAATTCCTCCCATCTGATAAGGTCCTTAGTCTCAAAGGTGCTACAAGGTCTCTCTATGCACGGATTCTACAGACTCTCACAGCTATATCTTTGTAATCAAATATCTCATTGTGCCATCATTACATGGAGGGGGACCAGACATCCTCCTTTCCCCAGACCTGTCCTACATTTCCTGCCTCCTGTTTTGGAGCCTGGCTTTAAAAAGCAGGATATTTATATTTGTTAGAGTGTTTTCAGCTTGGTCGTGTCCTACTTTTTTTCTTTGCAGTGCCTCACCCTCCTCTCCGGTTATAAGGACAGCCTGCACTGTATGGGATTTTCTTGTTGCTAAATAGGGCCAACTCAAGCTAAATCTTATGTATTTGAAAGAGGAGTAATAGGTAATAATCAAGTTTGACTAGCCAGAAAGTGGAAGAGGGTTAAGAAGTGATATGATAGCCTTGTTTAAGTATCTGACGGACTGTTATATTTAGGATTAAGCAAGCTTGTTTTCTGCTGCTCCAGACAACAGGACCTGGAACAATGGATGCAAGCTCCAGGAAAAGAGATTCCAGCTCAACATTAGGAGGAACTTCCTGACAGTAAGGGCTGTTTGATGGTGGAACATACTCATAGAATCATAGAATCAGAGTTGGAAGAGACCACAAGGGCCATCCAGTCCAACCCCCTGCCATGCAGGAACTCCAAATCAAAGCATCCCTGACAGATGGCCATCCAGCCTGATGGAGAGTTCCTGCATGGCAGGGGGTTGGACTGGATGGCCCTTGTGGTCTCTTCCAATTCTATGATTCTATAAGATTTCCCACTTCTACCTAAATGTGTCTTAAAACGATCACCCATCTACACATCAAATCACTATTATTATTATGATCATTATTTATTTATTTATTTATTTAATTTTATTTATATACCGCCTTTCCAAAAAAGATCAAAGCGGTTTACAAAAGTGGATAAACAAGGGTTCTCTTGCCTCAGGCAAGCCCTGGTGGAGCTGGGCTTGCCTCTTCTCTCCCTCCCTAGGCAGAGGATGGCAGTTGGTATGGAGGGAGAGTCCTCTTGCCCCAGGCAAGCCCTGGTGGAGCTGGGCCTGCCTCTTCTCTCCCTCCCTAGGCAGAGGATGGCAGTTGGTATGGAGGGAGAGTCCTCTTGCCCCAGGCAAGCCCTGGTGGAGCTGGGCCTGCCTCTTCTCTCCCTCCCTAGGCAGAGGATGGCAGTTGGTAGTATGGAGGGAGAGTCCTCTTGCCTCAGGCAAGCCCTGGTGGAGCTGGGCTTGCCTCTTCTCTCCCTCCCTAGGCAGAGGATGGCAGTTGGTAGTATGGAGGGAGAGTCCTCTTGCCTCAGGCAAGCCCTGGTGGAGCTGGGCCTGCCTCTTCTCTCCCTCCCTAGGCAGAGGATGGCAGTTGGTATGGAGGGAGAGTCCTCTTGCCTCAGGCAAGCCCTGGTGGAGCTGGAACTATTAATACTTACCAACCTCTCCCCATGGATCTAAGCACAGGACCACAATTAACAAGACAAACAACATCAGTTAAAACACACATCAATTATCAATTATATACTAAAACTGAATAATCTTGTCTGTATTCTGTTTTTGTGTGTGTGTGTTTGTGTGTGTGCGCGCACACACAGAGCACAAAAGTTAGAATCGTACAAGCCTTTGCATTCTCCATTACCATGTATAGATGTGAGAGCTGGACAGTGAAGAAAGCAGATAGGAAGAAAACCAATTCATTTGCGATGTGGTGCTGGAGAAGAGTGCTGAGGATACATTGGACAGCCAAAAGGACAAACAAATGGGTCCTGGAACAGATCAAGCCAGAAATCTCCCTGGAAGTGAAGATGACAAAACTTAGGCTGGCACACTTTGGACACATTATGAGAAGGTACGACTCACTGGAAAAAACAGTAATGCTAGGAAAGTTGGTGGGAAGCAGAAAGAGAGGAAGCCACATGCTAGATTGATGGACTCTATTAAAGAGATCACAAGAATGAGTTTGCAAGAGTTAGGAAGAGCAATGGAGGACAGAGGGTCTTGGAGATGTCGCATCAGTAGGATTGCCATGGGTTGAAATTGACCTCAACGGCAGTTAACAACAGCAGCATTGCGTGAACACATACACACACATATATATGACTTTCTTCTTTTTAATTATTCTTGAACTGCCAAATAAAAACTACTGAATTAAAATATTACAATAGCCCATAATGTTTTCAACTGAATCATTTAAATTGCTTTTTACCTTCAATCATATTTTATCTTTCTTAAGTGCAGTTTTTAAATCATCTTACTATTGTGAATAGCTTAACTCCATTTTAATTTTGGCTTTTTTTGTGGTATGTTTTTAGCTTTTGAAATTGTAAGCCAACATGAGTCCAAATTTTGGGAGAAAGGGCAAGATGCTATAGGTGCACGTGAGAGATATAGAACCTGAGTTAAAATTTATCAAGGATTGGCATTCCATTACTTGTATGGAGATAAAATGCTATCACACTTTTTGTTTCGTGGCTTCAAGTCCATTCCAACTTATGGCGACCCTAAGACAAACCTACTACTGGGTTTTGTGAGGCTGAAAGGGTGTGACACATCCAAGGTAACCCAATGGGTTTCCATCACCAAACTGGGAATCGAACCCCAATCTCCAGAGTCCTAGTCCTATGCTCAAACCACTGCACCACACTGGAGACGTCTATTAGCTTGGGCTCCATTTGCACTGCAGAAATAATCTGGTTTGACACCACTTTAACTGCCATGGCTCAGTGCTATGGGACTCTGGGCATTTAGCTTGTTGTGGCTTCAGAGGTACCCTCAAAGCCAAGTGAGGCAGGTGGGCTCCTTATGGGGGATTCTGACAGCATGAATTCAGCTTATATAGGCAGGATGGCTGCATTCAGTGCAGCTGTAGAGATCATCTTCAGCTTCATAGATTTTGTTGGCTGATTTTCTCTCATTCTTCCAGTATCCTAACTGGAAGCCCAGTCTGTTTCCGAAATGATCAAAATGCAAGTCTGTCTTGCCTTGAAAAATATGCTGAATGCAGACTAATCAATCGTAAACAAACGAAGACAATGAGAAACCACCTTGCCTAAACCTCACCCCTATGAAATTCATAAGGCCATTCTAAGTCAACATGTGACTTGAAAGACAGACATATATATGCTTGTGTTGTACTTTAGAGCAAGCATGCACACACAGAAAAGCCAGACAGAAAACTAGCCCTTTGCAAGGAATAACTGTCCAATAGAAGCTCATATTTTAAAATTTAGTGTTGCTCTGAGAAACAGCCCAAATATTCTCCCCTCCAGGAGAGGTTAAATGATAGGGAAAATATGGTCCAGACAAAATATGCCTCTGTGTTCAAGTTGCTTGCTGACTTATGGTGATCCCATGGACTTCATCGTGTTTGCTTAGGCAAGGAAGACTCAGGGGTGCTTTTGCCACTTCCTTTCTGTGAAATATAGCCTGCAGCACTTGGGATTCCTTGGTGGTCTCCCACTCAAGTCCTAGCCAAGCTTGACCCTGGTGCCTTTAGGGTATTGAGACCTACCCAAACAAAATATAGTAATAACCTTTTTTTCTAAAAGCATGAAAAGCATTCCTAATATAAGTGTAATTTTAAACCAGAATTCTCCTTATATCAAATGCTTTCTATAGAGCACCTATACCCAGAACCTTACGAAATGTTTTCAGCATGTTAAACTTTGCGCTTTGTCTCATGACATATCACACAAAAACCCGAGGAGAAAGCTATAAACAAAATACCTGTTTCACTAGCAGTGAAGGTATCCTTGCTGAACACTGCTTCTGGTTTTTTTAAATCATTTTTAAAGTTCCTTATATCCACTGCATGAAGGAAGATTCACTCCTCTTTCCAAGGACTCATTCGTATTTAAGAAAAACAGAACCACCAAACTGTCAGTTTAAAAAGCCTTCTGTATTTCAGTACAGACATACCTTAATCACGAGAAGAAAACATCCTGATTACTGTTTTATCGATGACTGCACACAAACCTTCACTTGGAGCCTGTCAAACTGCTACCAGCAAGCCTTTACCCTTAGCCCCAACACTGAAAACACGGGTTATGTTGTCATTTTCCAATAATCGGATTTTTAAAGATAACTGTAAAAGCTCTGTCCTGTATTTGGATGTATAATAGTTTCTATAGAAATATGTGAGAAGAACGAAAAAGATCTATGGTCTCAATCCAATTAGGAGTCCCAACAAGATTAGGCTAATTGAATCAGTGGAAATCTAAGCTTTGAACTGACCATGTTCCAACTGAGTCTGCAGGTCTACTTTTGTTGGGACTCACAACTGGGATTTTGGCCTATGTCTTCAAGCCATCTTCTGTTCACACTAAAAAAAAAGTCACACAGCAGGTAAGCCAAAACTGCAAACGGAAAAAGTTCATAATGCATCTATCCCAAAATGCAGAGAGAGAGAGAAAAAAACACCCAACACACTAATTTCTGCTCTCTCCTAGTCAGCAGTTGAAAGTCTTCTGTTCTTTAGGAGACTCAAAGCCCAGAAGAGA
The DNA here is from genome assembly GCA_034509955.1 of Urosaurus nigricauda. Lineage (NCBI taxonomy): Eukaryota > Metazoa > Chordata > Lepidosauria > Squamata > Phrynosomatidae > Urosaurus > Urosaurus nigricauda. The sequence goes on from JAOEGL010000007.1 coordinate 51,819,181, forward strand.
GTCCAAAATGGCACAGTGGAGAGGTTTGCCCATTCTACGTGCGGTTCAACGTCTGGAAGATTCGAGAAATTTGTAACATGACAGGCCCCGTTTCTGGATCATTCATCCACTGAGTGCTGTTTAAGGGATTTTCAAGCATATCTTCAAAGGCTGCCAGACAAAAGGAAGAGGGGGAAAAATTCCATAAGTGATTATACCATACAGGTAGAATTCAAAGATATAGCTGTGTTAGTCTGTAGAATCAGTATGCATCTTCAAATTTATCTGAGAAAGTAGACTTATACACAGCTAAATCACTTCTAAAAGATGCTAAAAGGAAGCAAGAAGAGCCCTCCCTTCAACCACCATCTTGAGGGGAGAGAGAGGCAGGCCACCTCCTGCTGGAAGCAAGAAGAGCCCTCCCTTCAACCACCATCTTGAGGGGAGTGAAAGGCAGGCCACCTCCTGCTGGAAGCAAGAAGAGCCCTCCCTTCAACCACCATCTTGAGGGGAGTGAAAGGCAGGCCACCTCCTGCTGGAAGCAAGAAGAGCCCTCCCTTCAACCACCATCTTGAGGGGAGTGAAAGGCAGGCCACCTCCTGCTGGAAGCAAGAAGAGCCCTCCCTTCAACCACCATCTTGAGGGGAGAGAGAGGCAGGCCACCTCCTGCTGGAAGCAAGAAGAGCCCTCCCTTCAACCACCATCTTGAGGGGAGTGAAAGGCAGGCCACCTCCTGCTGGAAGCAAGAAGAGCCCTCCCTTCAACCACCATCTTGAGGGGAGTGAAAGGCAGGCCACCTCCTGCTGGAAGCAAGAAGAGCCCTCCCTTCAACCACCATCTTGAGGGGAGAGAGAGGCAGGCCACCTCCTGCTGGAAGCAAGAAGAGCCCTCCCTTCAACCACCATCTTGAGGGGAGTGAAAGGCAGGCCACCTCCTGCTGGAAGCAAGAAGAGCCCTCCCTTCAACCACCATCTTGAGGGGAGTGAAAGGCAGGCCACCTCCTGCTGGAAGCAAGAAGAGCCCTCCCTTCAACCACCATCTTGAGGGGAGTGAAAGGCAGGCCACCTCCTGCTGGAAGCAAGAAGAGCCCTCCCTTCAACCACCATCTTGAGGGGAGAGAGAGGCAGGCCACCTCCTGCTGGAAGCAAGAAGAGCCCTCCCTTCAACCACCATCTTGAGGGGAGTGAAAGGCAGGCCACCTCCTGCTGGAAGCAAGAAGAGCCCTCCCTTCAACCACCATCTTGAGGGGAGAGAGAGGCAGGCCACCTCCTGCTGGAAGCAAGAAGAGCCCTCCCTTCAACCACCATCTTGAGGGGAGTGAAAGGCAGGCCACCTCCTGCTGGAAGCAAGAAGAGCCCTCCCTTCAACCACCATCTTGAGGGGAGAGAGAGGCAGGCCACCTCCTGCTGGAAGCAAGAAGAGCCCTCCCTTCAACCACCATCTTGAGGGGAGTGAAAGGCAGGCCACCTCCTGCTGGAAGCAAGAAGAGCCCTCCCTTCAACCACCATCTTGAGGGGAGTGAAAGGCAGGCCACCTCCTGCTGGAAGCAAGAAGAGCCCTCCCTTCAACCACCATCTTGAGGGGAGAGAGAGGCAGGCCACCTCCTGCTGGAAGCAAGAAGAGCCCTCCCTTCAACCACCATCTTGAGGGGAGTGAAAGGCAGGCCACCTCCTGCTGGAAGCAAGAAGAGCCCTCCCTTCAACCACCATCTTGAGGGGAGTGAAAGGCAGGCCACCTCCTGCTGGAAGCAAGAAGAGCCCTCCCTTCAACCACCATCTTGAGGGGAGTGAAAGGCAGGCCACCTCCTGCTGGAAGCAAGAAGAGCCCTCCCTTCAACCACCATCTTGAGGGGAGTGAAAGGCAGGCCACCTCCTGCTGGAAGCAAGAAGAGCCCTCCCTTCAACCACCATCTTGAGGGGAGAGAGAGGCAGGCCACCTCCTGCTGGAAGCAAGAAGAGCCCTCCCTTCAACCACCATCTTGAGGGGAGTGAAAGGCAGGCCACCTCCTGCTGAAAGCAAGAAGAGCCCTCCCTTCAACCACCATCTTGAGGGGAGAGAGAGGCAGGCCACCTCCTGCTGGAAGCAAGAAGAGCCCTCCCTTCAACCACCATCTTGAGGGGAGTGAAAGGCAGGCCACCTCCTGCTGAAAGCAAGAAGAGCCCTCCCTTCAACCACCATCTTGAGGGGAGAGAGAGGCAGGCCACCTCCTGCTGGAAGCAAGAAGAGCCCTCCCTTCAACCACCATCTTGAGGGGAGAGAGAGGCAGGCCACCTCCTGCTGGAGCAAGAAGAGCCCTCCCTTCAACCACCATCTTGAGGGGAGAGAGAGGCAGGCCACCTCCTGCTGGAGCAAGAAGAGCCCTCCCTTCAACCACCATCTTGAGGGGAGAGAGAGGCAGGCCACCTCCTGCTGGAAGCAAGAAGAGCCCTCCCTTCAACCACCATCTTGAGGGGAGAGAGAGGCAGGCCACCTCCTGCTGGAAGCAAGAAGAGCCCTCCCTTCAACCACCATCTTGAGGGGAGTGAAAGGCAGGCCACCTCCTGCTGAAAGCAAGAAGAGCCCTCCCTTCAACCACCATCTTGAGGGGAGAGAGAGGCAGGCCACCTCCTGCTGGAAGCAAGAAGAGCCCTCCCTTCAACCACCATCTTGAGGGGAGTGAAAGGCAGGCCACCTCCTGCTGAAAGCAAGAAGAGCCCTCCCTTCAACCACCATCTTGAGGGGAGAGAGAGGCAGGCCACCTCCTGCTGGAAGCAAGAAGAGCCCTCCCTTCAACCACCATCTTGAGGGGAGAGAGAGGCAGGCCACCTCCTGCTGGAGCAAGAAGAGCCCTCCCTTCAACCACCATCTTGAGGGGAGAGAGAGGCAGGCCACCTCCTGCTGGAGCAAGAAGAGCCCTCCCTTCAACCACCATCTTGAGGGGAGAGAGAGGCAGGCCACCTCCTGCTGGAAGCAAGAAGAGCCCTCCCTTCAACCACCATCTTGAGGGGAGAGAGAGGCAGGCCACCTCCTGCTGCAAGCAAGAAGAGCCCTCCCTTCAACCACCATCTTGAGGGGAGAGAAAGGCAGGCCACCTCCTGCTGGAAGCAAGAAGAGCCCTCCCTTCAACCACCATCTTGAGGGGAGAGAGAGGCAGGCCACCTCCTGCTGGAAGCAAGAAGAGCCCTCCCTTCAACCACCATCTTGAGGGGAGAGAGAGGCAGGCCACCTCCTGCTGGAAGCAAGAAGAGCCCTCCCTTCAACCACCATCTTGAGGGGAGAGAGAGGCAGGCCACCTCCTGCTGGAAGCAAGAAGAGCCCTCCCTTCAACCACCATCTTGAGGGGAGAGAGAGGCAGGCCACCTCCTGCTGCAAGCAAGAAGAGCCCTCCCTTCAACCACCATCTTGAGGGGAGAGAAAGGCAGGCCACCTCCTGCTGGAAGCAAGAAGAGCCCTCCCTTCAACCACCATCTTGAGGGGAGAGAGAGGCAGGCCACCTCCTGCTGGAAGCAAGAAGAGCCCTCCCTTCAACCACCATCTTGAGGGGAGTGAAAGGCAGGCCACCTCCTGCTGGAAGCAAGAAGAGCCCTCCCTTCAACCACCATCTTGAGGGGAGTGAAAGGCAGGCCACCTCCTGCTGGAAGCAAGAAGAGCCCTCCCTTCAACCACCATCTTGAGGGGAGAGAGAGGCAGGCCACCTCCTGCTGGAAGCAAGAAGAGCCCTCCCTTCAACCACCATCTTGAGGGGAGTGAAAGGCAGGCCACCTCCTGCTGAAAGCAAGAAGAGCCCTCCCTTCAACCACCATCTTGAGGGGAGAGAGAGGCAGGCCACCTCCTGCTGGAAGCAAGAAGAGCCCTCCCTTCAACCACCATCTTGAGGGGAGTGAAAGGCAGGCCACCTCCTGCTGGAAGCAAGAAGAGCCCTCCCTTCAACCACCATCTTGAGGGGAGAGAGAGGCAGGCCACCTCCTGCTGGAAGCAAGAAGAGCCCTCCCTTCAACCACCATCTTGAGGGGAGTGAAAGGCAGGCCACCTCCTGCTGGAAGCAAGAAGAGCCCTCCCTTCAACCACCATCTTGAGGGGAGAGAGAGGCAGGCCACCTCCTGCTGGAAGCAAGAAGAGCCCTCCCTTCAACCACCATCTTGAGGGGAGAGAGAGGCAGGCCACCTCCTGCTGCAAGCAAGAAGAGCCCTCCCTTCAACCACCATCTTGAGGGGAGAGAAAGGCAGGCCACCTCCTGCTGGAAGCAAGAAGAGCCCTCCCTTCAACCACCATCTTGAGGGGAGAGAGAGGCAGGCCACCTCCTGCTGGAAGCAAGAAGAGCCCTCCCTTCAACCACCATCTTGAGGGGAGTGAAAGGCAGGCCACCTCCTGCTGAAAGCAAGAAGAGCCCTCCCTTCAACCACCATCTTGAGGGGAGAGAGAGGCAGGCCACCTCCTGCTGGAAGCAAGAAGAGCCCTCCCTTCAACCACCATCTTGAGGGGAGTGAAAGGCAGGCCACCTCCTGCTGGAAGCAAGAAGAGCCCTCCCTTCAACCACCATCTTGAGGGGAGAGAGAGGCAGGCCACCTCCTGCTGGAAGCAAGAAGAGCCCTCCCTTCAACCACCATCTTGAGGGGAGAGAGAGGCAGGCCACCTCCTGCTGCAAGCAAGAAGAGCCCTCCCTTCAACCACCATCTTGAGGTGAGAGAAAGGCAGGCCACCTCCTGCTGGAAGCAAGAAGAGCCCTCCCTTCAACCACCATCTTGAGGGGAGTGAAAGGCAGGCCACCTCCTGCTGAAAGCAAGAAGAGCCCTCCCTTCAACCACCATCTTGAGGGGAGAGAGAGGCAGGCCACCTCCTGCTGGAAGCAAGAAGAGCCCTCCCTTCAACCACCATCTTGAGGGGAGAGAGAGGCAGGCCACCTCCTGCTGGAAGCAAGAAGAGCCCTCCCTTCAACCACCATCTTGAGGGGAGAGAGAGGCAGGCCACCTCCTGCTGCAAGCAAGAAGAGCCCTCCCTTCAACCACCATCTTGAGGGGAGTGAAAGGCAGGCCACCTCCTGCTGGAAGCAAGAAGAGCCCTCCCTTCAACCACCATCTTGAGGGGAGAGAGAGGCAGGCCACCTCCTGCTGGAAGCAAGAAGAGCCCTCCCTTCAACCACCATCTTGAGGGGAGAGAGAGGCAGGCCACCTCCTGCTGGAAGCAAGAAGAGCCCTCCCTTCAACCACCATCTTGAGGGGAGAGAGAGGCAGGCCACCTCCTGCTGGAAGCAAGAAGAGCCCTCCCTTCAACCACCATCTTGAGGGGAGAGAGAGGCAGGCCACCTCCTGCTGCAAGCAAGAAGAGCCCTCCCTTCAACCACCATCTTGAGGGGAGAGAAAGGCAGGCCACCTCCTGCTGGAAGCAAGAAGAGCCCTCCCTTCAACCACCATCTTGAGGGGAGAGAGAGGCAGGCCACCTCCTGCTGGAAACAAGAAGAGCCCTCCCTTCAACCACCATCTTGAGGGGACTTAATTGTCTAATTAACAAATTGTAAGCCGCTCTGATAGCTTTGGCTGAAGAGCGGGGTATAAATAAAATGTATTATTATTATTATTATTATTATTATTATTATTATTATTATTATTATGCTCATTTAAAGACCTCCAAACAAGGAGACTCCACTACCCTCTGAGGCAGTCCATTCTGCCTCCAAACCATTCTGACAGTCAAGAAGTTCTTCCTAATGTTTAGGTGGAATCTCTTCTCCTGTCATTTGAATCCATTGGTTTGTGTTCTGCTCTATGGAGCAGCAGAAAACAACCTGCTCCATCTTTTAGATGACAGTCCTGATGCAGAATTATATCCAAGTATATGAAGACCTAACTTTCATAAAATCAGAGTTGAAAGAGACCATTCAAAGCACTACTGACAGATGGCCATCTTTATTTGCATAATTTTGCACAAGAGATCTCCCTTGCAACATTCAGAGCCACAGCATCCTCTGAGACATTCAGAGGCATTGTATCTTCCAAGCAAAGTAGCCACTAAAATGTTTGTAAGGTGCCCTGAGTCCTTGGGCTGGGAAGAAGCAAGAAGAGTGAAATTAAAATAAAAATAGTTTGATTTCAGAATCCATATCTTTTGACTTGTTTTAAACTAATTATTATCATTACATTTATACCCTGATTTTCCTGCAAGGAGCTCAAGATGGTGTACATGGCTCCACATCTTCCAACTTCAATTTATCATAAATTATTTGTTCATTTGTTATTATAAGCAATTCTTTGTTTAGTAGGTCTCAGAGATATTGCAAGATTTAGGATTCCACAGAGAAACTAACCATCACCACGTGCTTTTCAACAGAGTGGGTAAAGCTGAACGGTACCTGCTGAACATATTTCTCCTTCAGCCACAGCACTTACCAAGTAACGTTTTAGGATTTGTGAGACCCAACTGTACAACTGGGTTTTCCAGGATGGCTTGGAAGAGAGGACTGGCAGGATCAATTCCCTTGTCTAAATCCTCCGGGGTGGGCTTCCGGTCTCCGAGCAGCCACTCACACTACAGCAAGTCACAAGGAAAAGATGCAATGTCCAGACATTACATCCCTTGAACAGTTTGCCACCGTGCAGATAAAATGCCACCCTGTGCACTCTGTAAGATCTGACAGTGACTACACTACCTCTTCTACGCCCTATGCCTTGAACATTATTTTACTCTTTTTTAAAAGAAATGTTTGAAACCAATTTTGCAGTAGTTTTGTATCCCATCTCCACATTGTCATTTTAGCTTCCCCCAGTCCCCTCTTTCAGACCTCAAATTGCCTGTGGGAAGAGAAACATAGCAAAGTGCTTCCCGGGGGTGTGAGGAGACTTTCTCTGCAAAATTTTTTTTTTTAAATTTGTTTAAAGAAATGTCTGCCTGCAACCCACGTCCGCACCTTTCTCAACCTTGTTGAGTTACCTCTCAATTAGACTACTGTAATGCACCCTACATAAGGCTGCCCTTGAAAAGTGTTTGGAAGCTGAAACTACTACAAAATGCAGCAGACAGGTTGCAAGACTACATTGGCTTCTAGTTTGCTGAGCAAAATTCAAGGTGCTGGTGTTGACCTACAAAGCCCTAAATTACTTGGGGCCAAGATACCTTCTCCCATATGAGCCTGCCAGAAATTTGAGGTCTTCAGAAGACCAACATCATGAAGTTAGTTTGGTGGGAAAACTTAACAGGTCTTTCTTGGTAGCAGTAATTTGACTGTTGAATTCCCTGCTGAAGAAGGTTATATAATGATAACAACAGCAACCCAAGGAAGAGCTCTCTCCCACCTCAATGGATACTCACTGCAGCATTCTGTTGATTGTTGTTCACTCTGAGCGCATCCACCACTTCTCTCTCATCGAAGCCCATCTCCATCAAGGCAATGACAGCCTGAAACCAGAATGACAGAACCTCTTAGATGCAGCACTGGTTTGGGGACAGATTCTAAGACAGGCCGGTTCCTCCCAGTAAACCTGCAAAGGTCTGCAACACCCCAGGTCCAGTTCTTGACAATTTCCAGGAGGAACCTTGAATTGTGTTCACTTCCTTGGTTGAACAACATTTTGGCCACATTGTTAAAAAAGAAAGGGTCACTTTTTTTAAGTGGAAGGAACATTTAAATACCAGGAAAGGTGTTTTCAAGATTCAAAAGAGGACAGGTTGGGATCAGTTGTGAACTCAATACCTACACACAAATACCCGCCTTTCCTGTTCCAACTGAATTGAAGTCCTTTTTAAGCCCCCACTAAGTTCAGAAGGAGAGTTCAGTACATATACATAAATGCATGAAGAAATAAAAGGCATCCAATGCTTCATAGGCTGAATTGTGTCATTCTAATTCAATGGAGTGGACCCTAAGCTTCATGCAGCCTCTGTAGGGCAGAAGGCAGAGCCTTTAAGATCTTTTCTGGTCCCAATGCAAGACACCCACACGTTCTCTCAAATTTGTTTTGGCCATAAAACTGTATTCGGGGGGGGGGGGGGGGCTATTTTTTAAACAAAATAATCTCAGCAACTATGATTAGAAATACTGCTTTAAACCCCACCACCACCACCACCACCACCACACACAAACAAACCCTCCTCCACACAAAATGGCACCAAACAGTGACTGAGAATGACACATTCATTTCTGTTTTCCCCAAATGGTGGGCACAACAGTGCGCAATGACCTTTCAGGGTAGTCAATATACAGATTGTAGACTTCTCTGGTCCCTGGAGTATGCCTTTCCCTGCTGCTTCTATTGCAAATGCTAGAAGACCTGAAGTGGGCTTTTGGCAGCAGAAAAAATGCACTCCGATTTAGAACTCTTTCAGGTGGGAAAATCAGTCTCGCAAAGTGTGGAGAGTTTCTCATTCTTTTTGTTCTGATTATACCTGCTTATTTACTAGCTGCATGTAGTCTCAGTTTTGAAATATGCCAGGTTTCCATTCCATCTCCCTTGTGTCCTTCCCCATCTCTCTACCACTGATCATGTCATGTGCTGTCTCAAGCAACTTTTCAGAAACTGATTTTCACCCATTTCCACTAAATCTTTTAAAATTATTATCCTGCCATTACAGTCAAAGGGCTAAAGTGTTTTAAGCAAGCATCATATTAATTTAAAGCTAACATTCCTCTCTCCAGGGCTCACTGGCTATAGCCATCACTGCTTCCAAGATAGTATGAACATACAGGAAAGTACAAATACATTTCATTTTTGAAAGTATTTACCTGGATACTGGGAAATACTTCAAGGTAAAGAAAACATCATCAACTCAAAAATACAAAAACAAAAAAACAAAACAAAACAAAAAAACCAAACCAACCAAACAAACAAACCCCAACTTCAAAATAAAATCAGTTGGTACAGAAACAAAATCTGGACTTCAAGGGATTTCCCCCCTTATCTGGAGGTGCTCTTATTAGCCAGTTAAGAGCAACTAATGAATACTAGAAGCTGTCCTGAAAAAAGGAAATGTTTCTCTCTCTCTCTCTTTTTTTTTTAAACTACAGTCCCATCTCCATTTTGTTCCAGACACCCACCCCCAAATAAAAACAGAAAATCACCAATATTGGAGTCCTATTGACTCCAATGGTCACTACGTATGCACCTCAAGCGCAAGGCCCATTGTGTCACCTTCCATTTGCCCCTTGTGTATTTCAGAGGGATGCAGACTCCAAGTCCGTGAAAATGGAGGGACTGTAGTTTATTACAATAAAAAAACAGTAACAATAACACCACAGAAACAATCCAGTAAGACTACAGTTCTATATTCCTAAAACAAGCAACTAGGAATCACACTAAAACAATAACTTAAGCTAACTACTAAAAACAAACAAAAGGGAAACTTTCAAAGACAAAGACAGTGGAACTCTGGCTTCTAGCTTGCCAGTCTGTGGTTCTTGAACCTTAATCCTTTCTACTCCCTTCTTTCTATTCAAACATTTTCACATACCTTATCAATATGCTTAGAAATTAATACCTATAGCATTATGATTTTATATCCAACTTCAAGGGCAAAAATAAATAAAACATAACATAAAGATTACAAACCTCTATTATAACACATTAATTTTTAACCACTAACATGAACACATATTTCAAAAACGTTTCCAAGCTCTGGCCCTCAAGGTCAAATGTGAATGCCACTACTGAAATATTCTTTAAATATACAGGCACAGATACACATGCTTGAACGTACCCGTGGATCAGGACGAAACTCTCTTTTCCTGCGGATCTTCTTGAATATTTCTGTCAGCTCATCCTTTGGCTCCTCTTGGGTTGCTTCGAGGCTTGCCCCACCAGCTGCTTGAGCAGAGGACGTTCCTGCTTCGGCTGCGTTTTCCTCTGAGGACTGACCTGGCAGGGGGGCATCAACGGTGGGGTCATCGGCATGTTCAATCAGCCATTCCATGGCCTGAGTCACGGACATGCTGCATGATGAAGGTCACACGTCAATAAGTGGCACCCACATCTAGGCAGAAACAACAGACTGAAGAACCTGTCTCACAGCATGACTTAAATCTTGCCATGACCAATGGTAACAACCACCACACTACTGCGGTTGATGCAAAGGAGTCTGAGAGAGAAAGCACACATAACAGGCTCAAGCCTTTCAAAGCAGGAAGGCAAGGGTCATTCTCTTACCTTATTATGCTAAGGGCTGAGCAATGTATGGCCTTCTAGAGTAAGGTGGTCTAAGCACAGCCCATGGTCACTACCAGGAATCACAGAATTGGATGAACCACTGAGTCCAACCACCTGGCTCAATGAACGACTGAGTCCAACCACCTGGTTCAATGCAGGTTCACCAGCTTTCAGCAGGGGGTTATTCTCAACAGCCCATGGGGCCCTTTCCAATTCTTTGATTCTTGGTAGCAACCATGGGCCATGCTTTGTTATGACCTATGTTCTGGGCCTAAAGTAGGCTCAGGACTGTCTGAAAATGGTCCTAAATAGCCAACTACATCACCTAGAACAGGGGTTCCTTGCTCATGTCTCGTGGAGCCCTTATTTCTATAGTGGAGCCCCTAAGAGGCCTACCCTATGTCTTACAAGTTAATGGTGTTTAAGAGTATATATAAGAATATATTCTTATTCTTTAATTTCATTCAAGTTTTATTTTTTTCATTTCCCTGGAGCAGCCACAGAGCACCTGGGAGTGCAGGCAGAGCCTTAAGGGCTCCTCGGAACACAGGGTGGGAACCGCTGCTCTAGATTATTCCTAGTGGAAAACCCTGAAGCCTATATTTGCATGTTGTTTGGAGGGGAGGGGAAGGGAGTTTTAACACTCATACAGCCCAGACTGCCATGCCAGTTTAAAACATTAAATGTAAAGGTTAAAAACAGGGAGAGCAACACTTCCAGAGGTATATTTGTCTCCCTCTTCACGGCGTCAGGCCCACAGCAACCCATGATAGGCCCAAAAGAGTATTAAAATGTGCCTGGAAATAATGCAGTGTTCCACATTTAGTAGTAGTAGTAGTAGTAGTAGTAGTAATATAACATCATCATCATCATCATCATCATCATCATCATCATCATCGTTATTTTGGCAAAGGATATGGCACACAAGGGTCTGGGCAACCCAAAAGTGGCCCTTGGACCCTCTGTCGCTGCCTGCTCCTGCTCTAGAGGCTTCTGAAGGCATGAATGGCCGATTTGGACATACAAAATTAGGGGGGGGGGGGGTTATGTGAAAATAGCAGGTATAGGGCAGGTGCAATTGTTTCAAGGGGGACTGGCACAACTGCACAACCTCTGGAAGTTTACGGAAACCTCCTGGATCCCAAATCTTGGCCATATTCTTTTAACAATAAAATACTTTTTTAAAAAAAATTACAAATTATTTATGCCTAAATACAAGTTACAACAAAAACCACAACTCCAAAACAGTATCAGGGAAAGCCTCTAGAAATTTACAACTATCTTCCTGAGTTGACAATATCAGGTCATAGTACAAGGCTCCCCAAAGACAAGTGCCCAATACACCTACTGGTTTAAGCGAAGTGCTTTGACAGCTCTGCTCTCTGGAAATCCCATTTCTGTCAGCTGACGCAAAGCAATTTCATCCACTCTGTCATCCTCATCTTCATCCAACATGGCTAGAGACAGAAAGTGGCAGACCAGGTCAGAGCATAATGGATTTAAGCATGCTTTGAAGACACAGCTGCCCTTTACAGTCCTCAGTCATTTAGAATTCCCGATATAGGGAACACTACAGCCTCAAGTCAGGTGAGTGGGTGTAACAACTTGGGATACCTTCTTTATCCAAAAACAATGAAGAGGAGAAGGAGAACCACACATATCAACAAAGGAACTCTTGGGTCTTGTGGTACGCTTAGAAATAATCCATCACTACAATTTTCCTAGACAACTTTGCCACCCTCCTAATGATGTCCTTTTCTGGATTATCAGATTTTTTATGTTTCCCTCTCATTTTAAAAGGCTGAAATGCCTTTTAGACTTAATCATTGGCAGTAAAGAATTTCAAGCTAAGATGTGCTAGTTTTTTTTAGAATTTGATCCCATCCAGGCTAAAAGACATTCCCTTAAGGTAGGCCTATTTTTCTGGCCTCACTAATTTACAAAATGTTCCCAAGAATGGATCAGTCCCTCGTGGTATTTGCAGCAGCAGGAGTTTGGCATATGAACTACACTTACTGTAGTGACAACTCAGCCTCTGCATAGGTTTTAGAGTCTTTTTTTTTTCTTTTTTGGCATCAAGGCCAGACATTAACCACTGCTTGTGTTACAAAAAGAATTCATTTGTATTAGCACCCTGTCTTCTTCTTTCTCTCCTAACTTGGAAATTAGAGAGTGGAAAAGGATATGAAGACTGAGAACCAACTGGAGAAGTGAATTTTATGTTGCATCTCCCCCTGGGGCAGGGGGAGATGAGTTACATTTCTGCACTTTGATTTTCTTTACTATAAAACCCTTAGGAATCCATCTTCTGTCAGTCACATTCTGGAGGGGGTGCTCACTAGTCCCAGAGACCCGTATAGCCAACCATGGAGAATCTGATCACCAGCCAGGGATAGTCTGAGTAAGGGGCCTAATGCTATTACTGGCTGTGAGAGAATATTGGACCCTGACAGGAAAAAGCTGAAATTCTTCTCTCCTGTGTACCATCTGCTGTATCATTTACCACCAATAAAGTTTTTTTTTAATCTTACAGCAGTAACATGTCAAGTGTTTGGCACCAAGAGAACGCCTGGGGAGGCCTGGAACTGAAGCCAGTTCCAGCACAGATCTACTTCCAGATTTCAAGCCCAGACAGAAAAGGTGCTTTTGAATGCAGGAAGCATAGTTGCATACCGTTTGCCTTCTTAAATAATTCCACTGCATCTGGGTTCAGTGCTAACAGCTTCTGGGCAACTTCTATGAGAGAGACTAAGATCTTCCGAAGTTCTGTCTGAAACTGAAAGAAAAGAGACAAGGCATGTATTTTCTAGGGCCAGTTACCCAAAAGCCACTCTTCTTGGAGACCACTACATTTTACCCACAGAATCACAGAATTATGGAGTTGGAAGGGGCCGTATGGGCTATCAGGTCTATCAGATCTCTCAGATGAGCGCAGAATATAGGGAGACTATTAATTCCCTTGACATAGCAACTATGCTTCTATTAAGGCAGGCTAAGATATCATTTGCCTTCCTTGCTGCAGCATCGCACAACAACAATGATCAACAACAACCCCCAAGTCCATTTCACATGTAACACTGCTGAGCCAAGTATCCCCCAACCTAATAAATAATAAATAAAACTTTTATTTCTACCCCACTTTTTGCTGGAGCAATCAAAGCGGCTTACAGTGTTTAAAACCATACAACAATATATATAAATAACCCCCCTTAAAAAGAATTAAACAAATTACGATTAAAATTAATAACAGCAAATTCCAACAATAACAAAGGCAGAGTCGTGCCTATGTGGGGGGATATTTTTGGCTGAGTGATTTATTCCAGGAAGGCCTGAAGAAAGAGATCCTTCTTGATGGCTTTTTAAAAGCGATCTAGGTTGGTAATTTGATGGGTCTCGTCCAGCAGGCCATTCCATAAAGTGGTAGCGATTGCAGAAAAAGTTCTCTGGGAGGTCACAACCAATCTGGTCTTCACTGGTTACAATAGGTTCCTCCCAGAGGATCTGAGTGTATGGGGCAAATTATATGGAAGCAGGCGATCCCTTAGATAAGTTGGACCCAAGGCATGTAGGGCTTTAAAGGTGAAAACCAACACCTTGTACTGTGCCCGGAAACTAATAGGCAGCCAGTAGAATGACTTTAATATTGGTGTAATATGGTCACTCCTTGCTGTTCCCATAATTAGCCTGGCTGCCATGTTCTGTACCAGCTGAAGTTTCTGAACTAGGCACAAGGGTAGCCCCATGCAGACTGCTCTGCAAAAATTGAGTCTTGAGGTTATCAGTGCATGCACTACAGTTTCAAGGTCCTCTGGTTCCAGGAAAGGGCGCAGCTGGCGTATCAGCCAAAGCTGATAACAGGCGCTCTTGACTGTCGTGTTCACCTCATCTCTCATGTGAAGCGACGAGTCAAGAAGCACCCCCTGACTGTGAATGCAGTCCTTTGAGGAGGTTGTGAACCCCTCTAGGACAAGAGGAACTTCCTGACAGTGAGGGCTGTTTGACGGTGGAACACACTCCCTTGGAGTGTAGTGGAGTCTCCATCCTTGGAGGTCTTTAAGCAGAGGCTGGATGGCCATCTGTCAGGGATGCTTTGACTGGGAGTTCCTGCATGGCAGGGGGTTGGACTGGATGGCCCTTGTGGTCTCTTCCAACTCTATGATTCTATGATTCTATGGAGTTTGCAGTCCAATACCCGGTTTAGGGGGCTCTACTGTAAGTACCTCCATTTTGTCTGGATTCAACTTGAGCTTGTTTTCCCTCATCCAGTCCATTACTGCTGCAAGACACTGAGGGGAGAAATGCCATCTGTCATCATCGCTGATGACTGAGAGATGGAGAAATATATTTGTGTGTCACCTGCATATTGATAACACCCTGCCCCATGTCTATAGATGATTTCTCCCAGCAGCTTCATGTAAATATTAAACAGCATTGGGGACAGGATGGCACCCTGAGGGACGCCACAATTAAGCTCCATTTTTGAGGAGCAACTGTCCCTGAGCATCACCCTCTGGAACCTGCCTGAGATAAAGGAGCGAAACCATTGGAGCGCAATGCCTCCAACTCCTAACTTTCTCAAGCGTCCCAAGAGGATGTCATGATCTATTGTATCAAATGTTGCCGAGAGGTCTAGAAGCACCAAAAGGGTCATGTTCCCTCTGTCGATGCCTAGACAAAGGTCATCAGTTAAGGCAACCATGGCAGTCTCCACCCCATATTCGGTCCTGAAGCCAGTTTGAAATGGATCAAGATAATCGGTTTCCTCCAAGACTGCTTGGAGCTGAAGAGCAACAGCCCACCTTGCCCAAAAATGGAAAGTTAGATATAGGCCTATAGTTTTTCATGTCCAGGGGGTCCAGGGAAGTTTTTTTCAGGAGCGGTCTGACCACTGCTTCCTTTAGAGGAGTTGATGGTTCATCACTTTCCCTAAGGGATGCATTGATGACACATCTAAGAAGTGCCATCAAGGCATCAGTCCCTGGACAGCCACCCATGATGGGCAGGGATCAAGAGGGCATGTAGTTTTCCTCACCTTTCCAAGGATGTTGCCCATGTCAAGCTGTGCATTTGTTTTTTGTGCCCTAAATACAGAATTTTCCATTTGTCTCTGCTGAATTTCATTTTATTAGTTTAAACCCAGTTTTCTAGTTTACCAAGGTCCTTTTGAATTCGTTCCCATCTTCCAATGTGTTAACTAGCCGTCCTGGTTTTGTATCATCTGCAAATCTGATAAGGATTCCCTCCATCCCATCAGCTAAATCATTGATAAAACTATTGAAGAGTGTTGGGCTGAGGATAGAACTACACTTGAGATCTCTTTCCAGTTTGAAGCACAGCCAATGACGAAAACACTTTAGCAGTTTTACGACCAATTACGGTGTTTGCATCTCTCCCATATATAGTTTGCTAATCAAAATATTGAGGAAACCTATCAAATCCTTTGCTGAAATCCAGATAAATGACATTCACAGCATTTCCACCAACTACTAAACTAGTGACCCCCCCCCCCAAAAAAAAACGATAAGATTACTTTGGCAGGATTTGTTCTTGACAACCCCATACTGGCTCACCCTTGCTCTAGTGTAGTGGTTCTCAGCCAGTGGCTTCGGAAACATACAGATAGTCTTGGTAGGGCACAAATGTTTTAATCATAATAAGATTACTTCCAGTACTAGTAATTCAATTTTACTACAGGAGTAAAATTTATGCTCAAAAACATGATTAAAGTTTTTGGATACTAATTATTTTGTGTATTTGTGTTTACTCTCAACAAAATCATTTCAGTATTTTTGTGTCCTTAAAATATTCCATAAATAGCAGATATAACAGGAATAATAGATAAACATGATGTTTATTTCTACCATGATGGGAGCCAAGGGTGTTGTGTTGTTGTTGACAGCATGGTTGGTGGGACATCACCAGGCCTCTCCTCAAGTGAAAGAGCCCTCCCTTCATGACTACACCATCTGGTCGCCTAGGAGGGAGTGAAAGGACAGGCCAAATTCCATCGGGCCTGTCCTAGATTAAGAAGATGAGCCCTCTCTCCAGTCCATCTGCCTTGGTCCAGGCCTCAGAGGGAGAGAAGAACTGCTGGACCTGATCCCCTTCCCCAACACCATTCCCTTCTCCTTTTGTGTCGTGTCTTCTTAGATTGTAAGCCTGAGGGCAGGGAACTGTCTAATTAAAATAATAATTGTAAGCCGCTCTGATAGCCTATAGGGCTGAAGGGCGGGGTATAAATAAATAAAGATACAAAAGGATGAAAATCACAGTCTTGTAATCTGCCACAACCTCATCTTTCTCTCTCTCTTACTGTCATCCAGTGTCATCCAGAACAAAGCATTTTAGTAGCCCCTTGGTTTTGAATACATGAGCGACCTCATAGTCTTCCCTAGGAGTGAAATGGTCAACTTTTCAAAAGACAGGGAAGTGTAGGTTTTACTCATGTCTTCAAAGCAGTGGTTACAACGTTAGGGGATAAGTTGCAGTATTACAAAACCACATGAACAAGAAAACCACAGTACTCACATCTCTCATATTGTGGTGAGCCACGCTACGGTCCACACTATGGGATGGGAGACTGGTGGTTGCCTTCAGGATTGCCTCTTTGTCGGGAGCTTTCTGCTCCTGCTTCCGCTGTATGAAAAAGAAAATGAATTTGTCCAGTTATGTGGGTAAAGGAGGAAACATACAGGGGTTGAAATTATCCGTTTTACTTACTGCTAAATATATTACAATAAGGTGGGCAAGGCCTAATCACATGAATCCCAACACACCAAACTGCCCTTTTTTGGCAATGAAAATGCAACCTGCTTCTCCTGAAAGTCTCCAATAATGGTGAAACACCTTCAAGATAGGCTGCACAACCACTCTGCACTAGCATTTTAAAATTCCAGTTTTTCAAACCCAAAGGTTTGTTTTCTTTGATGTTTTGTCATTTGGGGCCATCTCTGTAGCCCACAGGACTCAGGGGCAGAAAATGAGCCCTAGACTTGCTGAATTTGTCCACTCCTCAATTAAACAAGCAAGAACATGATCATCATCAGATGCACAGAAGCTAGGACTGGAAGACCACCAGCCCAAACCAAGGTAGTTTGAAGCTGCTTCCAAGCAATGCCAAATGGCAGACCAAATGTCAAATGTAGTTCAAATGGTATATTAGCAATATGTGTGAGGGTCCACTGGGCATGAATCTGTAACTGGAGGAATATTGGTGGGCCATGGATCTTAAACATTCAGCCAGTGTACTAAAATTAGTGTGCCAACAGTTTTCAACACTTTTTCTTCATAAATTTGAGCAAGCAATTTCAGGGAAGCATATACTGTTGTAAAAATGTCAAGGAACATTCTATTCAAAATAATTTGCAAATAAGTATTCACTGTCTTTGAATACAGTATAGTTAAAACTCCTGTATCCAAGGTGAATACATTTCCAGGCTCACTGCAGATAGCAAAAATACAGCTAATGGTGAACACTACATTTCTGCAGAAGGTGATCATTGACTTGTGTTCGAATACCCTTTACTTTGGAGTATCCGTTCTTTCCTGGAGGGGCGAACCCAGAAGATGGTACTGGGTGGCTCCTGTTCGACCCCTTGGCCATTGACCTGTCGGGTCCCTCAGGGTTCTGTGTTGTCCCCTATGCTATTTAACATATACATGAAACCACTGGGGGAGGTTGTCCGGAGTTTTGGGGTGCGGTGTCATCAATATGCAGATGACACTCAACTCTACTACTCCTTCCCACTTCAATCCAAGGAGGCTGTCCTGGTCCTAAACCCGTGTCTGTCTTCAGTAATGGACTGGATGCAGGCAAACAAGTTGAAACTTAATCCAGACAAGACAGAAGTACTCCTGGTCAGTCGGAAGGCGGATCAGGGAACAGGTATCTAGGCTGTTATATGGAGTCACATTTCCCCTGTTTAACTGAAGACACAGGTTCACAGTTTGGAAATACTCTTGGACTCACCTTTGAAATTGGAGGCCCAGGTCTCTGCTGTGACCAGGAGTGCTTTCGCACATTTAAAACTAATGCGCCAGCTGCGCCTGTTCCTTGAGAAGCCAGATCTGGCCACAGTGGTACATGCCTTGGTTACATCCCGTTTGGACTACTGTAATGGGCTATACATGGGACTGTCTATGAAAAGTGTTTGGAAAATTCAGCTGGTTCAAGAGCTGCTGCCAGGCTGTTAACAGGAGCAGATTATAGAGATCATACAATGCCCCTATTGAAACAGCTTCATTGGCTGCTAGTTTGTTTCCAGATACAATTCAAGGTGCTGGTTGTCACCTATAAAGCTCTACATGGCCCAGGTCCACACTATTTGACAGACCGTTTCTCCGGATATGAACCTGCCTGGACTCTGAGATCTTCTGGAGAAGCCCTTCTCTCTATCCCAACATCATCACAAACATGGTTGGTGGGAACGCGAGAGAGAGCCTTCTCAGTGGCTGCCCCTAGACTCTGGAACTCCCTGCCCAGGGAAATCAGAATGGCTTCCTCCTTGATGGCCTTCCCTCAGCAGGTTAAGACCTATCTGTTCACACAGGCGTTTAAGGAATTTTTATGAGGACAGGCTGGGATGTTGAACCATTTTTTAAAAAAATGTTTTATTTGTACTGTTTTTAATGCTGTGAAGCCACTCTGAGTCCCACTCCTGGGAAAAGAGCGGGATACAAATAAATATAATAAATAAATAAATACCCTCAGATGCCTAGAGAGAGACCAGCCTCCCCCCAATGCAAGTAAATAAATCTGAGTTTATTGATCCTGTGGATACAGAGGTCAGACTGTACCAAAAATCATATTACGTGTGCCTTATTTTTCTTTCATAACCAAATAATTCAGTTCCCTGAAAAGTTTTGTTTAGTAAATGCACATCAAATAAATATGTGCAATTTGACTATATTATACTGAGAGTTCTGGAAATCTTTCCAATTTAATATCTGGAAATGTTTCCAGTTATTTCCAGGAAACCTACATTACAAGTTAAGATGTGGGGAACCACCCTCTCAGTGACAAGCAAACAATCTACAGATCAGGCAAAGCAAGGGAAGAAGACTGCTAGCTGTCAGCTAAACATAGAATCCCAGAGGTCTGATGGGAGTGACATCCATCACCCAAAATAGCATAAAACAGAGACTGCAGGGACAGAAGGCCAACTGGGCAGCAGATGCCCCCAACTGCTCTCTAGTCAGGCCCAGATCCTCTCCCCTCTCCCGCCCCACCATATGCTATACACTCAGCTAGTACCAGAGGAGACATTGAAGGTTACTTCCTAACCCTCACTCTGAAAGCCTGCCAAGGAACGTCAGGGTACATCTGCTCCATGCCAGCTTTGGACAATCCACCCACAGCAGCTTCCTTGCATCACTCCATAACCAGCTCATGCCGAGTCACACCTGCTCTTCCACAGGCAGGACTCAGGGCCGGAGGAATCACATGCTGATATGACTCAAGAGGGAGCAGCGTGTGCCCTCCAGGAGGCAAAGAATGAAGCACAATCCTTTCTGCAGAAGTTATACTACAAGCAGTTGAGATAATTTCTAGTAGGCAAGAAATAGGATTCATAGGTATCCTGCTACTAAAGAGATGGGAAATCAGGCCCTCTTAGGATCTCAATGTGTCCCCCTGGGCTTCTCCAAATGAAAATGCCCTGACACAATCATCTAGTGATTTTTCAGATTCTATATGTAAAAAGTTGAAACAACACTCCTAATCTTAATTGTTGTTGCTGTGTGCCTTCCAAGTCATTTCCGATTTATGGCAACCCTAAGGCGACCCTATCATGGGGTTTTCTTGGCAAATATCTTCAGAGAGGTTTGCCATGGCCATCCTGAGGCTGAGAGAGTGTGATTTGCACAAGGTCACTCACTGGTTTCATGGCCAAGCCAGAATTACTTACTGGTGGGTAAAGTCTTATGGTAAAATATGGTTACCATTTTTGGCTGCATCTCTTTGCTTTTAAGCCTTTCCCACCCCACAATGCAGCTCCTGAGTACTTCTCTGCAATTAAATTTGGAACTGAAAGAGGTTTTTCACCCTTGGCCTAAAGGTTGGCAAAGCCACAACAAGCAAGAGTTGCCACAAGTCCTCTGGACTCACTTTTTCCTCTGCAGAAATGTCAGCCATTTTAGGAGGAGCAGGTGGTGCTCTTTTCTTTACCAGCACCAAAACATCTACAGAGAGAAAGATTGGAGAAGTGTTAGCACAGCATGGCACATTTCCCACCTTCACACAGTTAAAAGAGGGAAGGGATATTTTATCATGTAAAGGCCTCCACTGGAAGGAAATATATACAGGATGAACATTTAGGGACACCATTCTTTGGTGAAGCACTCTAGAACACTCAGGCTGAGAATTATAAATGCCCCTCTCTCAACTGCCAATCCCAGGATTCCACAGGAAGGAACCATGATAGGAATAATAGTACTATAATTCTGTAATGTGAAAGAGCCCCAAAATTTTGCAGCCATTCTAGCAGAGCCTTGCAGCAGGAGCAGCACAGCTTAGAAACTTTCCTACCTGGGACTGGCCACTTACAAACTCCTGCAACCAGCACAGCCAGGGACTCAAGAACTGGTTTTAAGGTGGGAAGGGGCAAGCAAGTCAATAAGTACTTGGCTGTATGTTTTTACAGAGAAGTTAAAACACAGGATACAGTGGATAATAGTGATTAATAATACCAATCAAACAGTTAACAGGACAGCCCTGAAGACAATGACAAAATAAGAAACAAAATATTATAAAATGGTTTAATGCATAAAATTACTATACCAAAGAGTGGGAAATATAAAAGAGCCTCTTAGGCGAATGCAAATATGGCTCTAAACTAGGATATTACTGTTCATTTAGTTCCTCCTAACTACTTAAGTTTTGCTGGCTTTCATCCTTGGTGCCTGATGATTTTGGGGTGGCTGAAGTCAACTGACCCACTAATACATGAGTACAGTTGTTGACCATGCTAGCTGGAGGATTCCACAAGTTATAGTCCAAAAGAGTAGCTTTTCTGGGCTCTGCTGGTACGCCTGTATATTGGACTATGCTGCCTGTCACATCTATACCATCCCTTACCCTTACCGTTTGGATACTAAACAAGATGTTGACATCTCCCCTTCCAAAACAGTGTGCGACTGCCTGCATGGCTAACACATAAGGTAATATTTGTCACATTCCACAGACTACACAGTCTGGCTCCTGGGACCTGAGTTTGTCCTATGTTTCCACCATACCTCTGTCCTGAACGTTCTCTTCCAGCACTGTTTTAGTGTCGGTCAGCACTTTCTCTGAAGCAGCATGTATTAATTTATGGTGCGTTATGCATTTTGGATCCTCTAGGCTTCCAGGAACACACTAGGAGAAGAAATCAAAAGGTAAAATTATTCAATGGTGGTGGTGGGAAGGAGGGAGGGGAATCAGTCTTCCTCTATAGCATGGCTTGGTGGTATCATTGGGGCTGTACATACCAACATCTTTGGCTGGGCTAACGCATGCCCTGGCTCCACCCAAGGCCAGTGTAAAGCCGTGGTGCCATGGCTATCACACCCTTTGCAGGGCACAATAAGGAGCCTGCACAGGCCAGAATGGGGCCACAGTGTGCGGTTACTGTGACTCCGATCTGGGTGTAAAAGGGGCGGCCACAGGCCGTCCCTCACGGACTGTCTGCACAGCCCCATCATCTATTTATAGAGTACCAACAATAGCCAGCATGGTGTAGTGCTTTGAGTGTTACAGTAGTACTCTGAGAGACTAGTATCACATATTACTGTAGTTTGAGTCTTTCACTACAACTCTGGAGACCAGGGTCCAAAACACACTGCAGAAATTATCCAGTTTGAGCCCAGGCAGTTAAAGTAATCCCCAAATGAATTATTTCTACAGTGTATTTTGGACCCAGGATTTGATTTCCTGCTTGGCCATAAAACCCACTGGGGTGGCCTTGGGTAAGTCACATGCTCTCAGCCTCAGGGGAAGGTAACAGCAAACCTCCTCTGAATAAATCTTGCCAAGAAAACCCCATGATAGGTTGGTTTTAGGGTCACCATAAGCCCAAAATGACTTAAAGGCACACAACAACAAGAAATCATAAAAGCACCAGATTCTGTCTGGTTTTGAAAGCTAAACAGGGTCAGCTCTGTTTAGTACTGGGATGAAAAATCACAAAGGAAAACTGTAAATGCTGTAGGATGGATCTATTTCAGAAGAAGGAACTGGCAAAACCATCTCTCCTTGCCTAAGAAAGCCCTATGCAATTCATGCAGTCGTTGTAAGAAGACAGGCAATTTGTAAGGCAAGTGCACGCATACACACACACACACACAGTGTAAATAATCCTACAGACACTACCAGTGAAACTGGAGATGCCCCAATGACCTGAGTCAAAGAGAGTTAAACTCTGTTGGAAGCAGATGAGCGCTATCTTGCCTAGTTTGCTTTGAGTGTGCTAAAATTAGAGTGTCACTTTTCTATGTCCTTCCCTGTTAAATGTAAACCACAGTTGTAAGAAAAGTACACATGGTTGTAAATGCTTTAAGACACGTTTTAATTTTAAAAAATAATTTTCACAGGAAGATTTTTACTTCTTTGTACATAATATTTATAACAAATTTATTCATTTTTCTAATCAGATGTTTTAGTTCAAATACTTAGCGTCTGCTGGAACACGGAGAACTTTTTGTTAGTAAATGAAAGTTAAACAAATGTGCTAAAGCAGATCATGCTCTACTTAGGGCACTGGAAAATTTTCCAGGTAAAAAAGGAATCCCAATTCAGCCTGGTTTTCACCACAAATGCTGATTGTAAAAACAGGGGGAAAGAGCCACATGAACTCAATATGCATTCCTCAATCCAGCACAATGCATTTCCACAACATTGTGTTTATGAATATTAATCAAGTCAAGAGAGTTCCAGTTCTAAGTGGCACTCAAGTTTCGATGCTATGCACACATGAGAATAACCAGAAATTGGAAACATTTTTTTAAAAAATTAAATAACCACAGATTATACTGGCTGGAGGAGTCTGGAAACTGAAGTCCAAAAAATAACCTGTCTAGGGACCTTATCACACGAGCAAAATCCCGCTGGGAAACAAGATTTAAAATAGATTTACTTTTTTTAAAAAAAACAAACAAATGCGGGAAGTTTATCACACCACATCCCTGCTAACATGAAATAACACAAAGTTAAAGCGAAGGCAAAAGGGACAAAAATGGAAGCTTTTTACTTATGGGAAAAGTAAAAAGCTGACCTTTTTGTCCCTTTTGCCTACGCTTTAACTTCATGTTATTTCATGTTTTCAGGAGCGTCGTCTGATAAACATCCAGCATTTGCTAATTTAAATCTATTTCAAATACCATTTCCCAGCGGGATTTTGCTAGTGTGACAAGGTCCTAAGCTCTGGAAATAACTCACTGTCCTGCTGACTTCAGACATGAATTTCTCCTGTATTTAGTTTTTTGTGGGTTTTTGAGAGAAAGACGCCAGCCACAGATGTTGGCGAAACGTCAGGAATAAACTCTTCTAGAACATGGCCAAACAGGCTGAAAAACCCACAAAAAACTAGGGATGCCAGCCTTGAAGGCCTTTGACTTCTCCTGTATTTATTTATTTATTAATTAAAATATTGATATGGCACCTTGCATCACAGAATCTCAGCGCAGCTTGGTATCTAGATGATAATGCCAAAGCAAGTATATTTTTGTGTTCTCCTGGCATGAGCATCTGTAGGCAACATGTAGTGTCGTTAATTGACTCTTCAATGGGAAGGCTTGCAAACTGAATAATCAAACCACCCAAGTCAAATTTAAGGTGAAGAAATGGTTCATGTCAGTAGCCAATCTCCATTTTCTTGGAAAGTCCATGTGTAACAGATGGCCAAGACATTGTGCACCCATGCCCAAAATGAGAGAAGGATATATGAGCTATTGCTGTCAAACTGTTAAAATGTCAGAATGAGACTCTGAGGATATGGGAAATGAAGAGGGGAAGTGAATGTGAGAAGGTAGGAGGATGTAGAAAAGATAAGAGGGATACTCAAGGAAAAGGTAGTATTTGGACAGTAGAAGGAGAGAAAGGTAAAGAGAGTGGAAGGCAAGGAGTGAGAAGGAATTAGGATTTAAAGGCTATGCAAGACGGTACCAGGAAAACAAGCAGGATGAAATAAGATGGAAAAGGTAGAAGGAAGGATAATGGAAGGACTACTATGGAAGAATATGATCAATAAGTTGTGAAGACTAGTAAAAAGGAACCTGCAAGGAAGGGAAAAGAGGATAAGAATTCTACTTTTCCCATCTACTTCTCACCCTTTCTGTTACTTTCTTTCCGATTATCTATCTATCTATCTATCTCTCTTTCTTTCTTTCTTTCTCTTTCTTATTCTTCACAATTTAGAGGGGGATAGGGTTTTATATAAATAAATAAAGGGTTAAGTAGAATGATAAAATGGTAAGAAGTTAGAATATGAAACGGGAAGAGGAGAAGGGAAAAAGAGAATTAGAGTTAATAAATAAAGTAAAGAAAAACTGAGGACGAAAGGAGATAATAAAGAGGAAGAAGAGAGAAGAAAAGAGGAAGGGAAGGAAGGAAAAGAAAAGAAAACTTTACTAGAAAGCATTTTATATACAAGAAGAAACAGAATGAAGTCCATACAGAAAAGATACGATTTAGTACCAGAAACTGTGAGGATTGAAAATGGATAAGGATGTAAATTTAACAAAGGAATGCATTTTTAAAATAAAGAAAAATAAAGTAAAAAAGAGAGAGTAAGACTTTGGAAATCCAAGTTCTAGTCACCGCTTCGTGGATAATCTTGGCTCAGTGATTCTTTTTCAACCATCCAGGCTTAATGTGATGATAATGTGAAGCTGCCTTGAGCTCACTGGCAGCAAGAGCGGACGTAAATAATGTTGGTGTTGTGTCTATCAAAGTCATTTCCCAATTGCAAACCTATCTATCGCAGGGAGACAGAATCATACAGTTGGAAGGGGACTTATGGCCACTGAATCCAACCACCTGCCCAATGCAGGATCTCCAGTTAGAACATTGGTCTCCAAACGGTGCTCTTTAAGGGATTGCGGAGTTCAATTCCCAGAATCCCAGGCTATTGGCCAACATGGCTGAGGCTTCTGGGAGCTTAAGTCCAAAATTGCTTTAAAGAGCACCAGTTTGGGGAACCACTGGTGTAGATGCACCTGCTGACCAGGGTTGCATTTGCACTGAAGAACTAAAGCAGTGTGACACCGCTTTAACTGCCAGGGCCCCATCCTAAGAAATCCTGGAACTTGTTGTGGCACTTCAGAGAAAAGGCTAAATATCTCAGAAAGCTACAATACCCAGAGTCTCACAACCTTGAGCTGTGTCAGTTAAAACTATGTTAAAACTAGGATTAACTCTTCACTGCAGAAGAGACCCTTACCTGAGGGTGCATCCACACTGTACAAATAATGCTGTTTGACACCACTTTAAGTGTTGCTGCTCCATTCTTTGCTATACTGGCGTTTGTAGTATTACCAAGACTTTTGCCTTCTCTGCCAAAGAGGGCTGGTGCCTTAAAAAAGTACAAATCCTAGGATTCCATAGGACAGAGCCACGGCAGTTAAGGTGGTGTCAAACTGCATTATTTTCTAAAGTGCAGAATGATGTGTCTTCTTTGCTCTTCAAACTTCCAGCACCGCAGCTGCCAAATTCTAGAAATCTAGTTTAGGCAAGTCCATCAGGACAAGTCCATCAGGAACGCTGGGATGCGCAGTTTATGGCAGCACTATTGCTCTCTGACATGGAAGGCTCAGGGCCTTTTAAAACTTTGAATCCCAGGATCCTACAAGATGGAGCCAGGGCTGAGATTTTTTTAAAAAAAAAACCCTTCATTTATCTACCGCTTCATACTGCCTAAGGAGTGTCTAAGCGGTTTACAAATGTTAAGCTACTTGCCCTCAACAATCTGGGGACTCATTTTAGTGACCTCGGAAGGATGCAACCCTGACTCAAGCTTGGGCCCTTTTGCTGGTCTTGAACTCGCAACCTTACGGTTTTGAGTGAGTGATGTGCAGTTTATGGTGGCACCAAAGCTCTCTGACATGGAAGGCTCAGGGTCTTATAAAAGACAGTGGAACACACTCCCTCAATGGAAAGTAACGGAGTCTCCTTCCTTGGAGGTCTTTAAGCAGAGGCTGGACGGCCATCTGTCAATGAGGATGCTTTGATTTGGAGTTCCTGCATGGCAGGGGGTTGGACTGGATGATCCTTGTGGCCTCTTCCAACTCTATGGTTATATGATTTGAATCCTAGGATCCTGTAAGATGGAGCCAGGGCAGTCTGACTTTGCTTTTAAGCACTGCAGCTCCATCCTATAGAAACCTGGGACCGGTTGTATCACAAGGTCTTTCGCCTTCAGTGTCAGAGAGCTCTAGTGCCTCACAAAATCACAGAGTTGGAAGAGACCCCAAAAAGGGCCATCCAGTCCAACCCCCTGCCGTGCAGGAACTCCCAATCAAAGCATCCCCGACAGATGACTGTCCAGCCTCTGCTTAAAAACCTCCAAGGATGGAGACTCCACTACACTTCGAGGGAGTGTGTTCCACCATCGAACAGCCCTTACTGTCAGGAAGTTCCTCCTAATGTTGAGGTGGAATCTCTTTTCCTGCAGTTTGCATCCATTGTTCCGAGTCCTGTTCTCTGGAGCAGCAGAAAACAAGCTTGCTCCCTCCTCAATATGACATCCCTTCAAATATTTGAACAGGGCGATCATATCACCTCTTAACCTTCTCTTCTCCAGGCTAAACATCCCCAGTTCCCTAAGGCGTTCTTCATAGGGCAAGGTTTCCAGACCCTTCACCATCTTAGTTGCCCTCCTTTGGACATTTTCCAGTTTCTCCACATCCTTTTGAATTGTGGTGCCCAGAACTGGACACAGTATTCCAGGTGGGGCCTGACCAAAGCAGAATAGAGTGGCACTATTACTTCCCTTGATCTAGACACTATACTTCTATTGATGCAGCCTAGAATCGCATTGGCCTTTTTAGCTGCAGCATCACACTGTTGGCTCATGTTCAGCTTGTGGTCTACTTGGACTCCTAGATCTGTAGCGTGACAAGGGCTGCATCCACACTGGAGAATTAACCCGGTTTGGGAGCGCTTTAAGTTGTTGTCTGACTCACTACTATGGAATTCTGGGAGTTGGAGTTTGTTGTGGGGCCCAGAGCGGAGCGAAGCTCCGCTCTGGGCCCCACAACAAACTCCAACTCCCAGAATTCCATAGTAGTGAGTCAAACAACAAGTTAAAGCGCTCCCAAACCGGGTTAATTCTCTAATGTAGACATCTGCAAGGTCTCTTACGTGTTTGAGGCAGCGCTCCTTGAGCCTCTCGACGGCCGTGTCCTCGGGGACCTCTTCCAGCCACTCGGTGCCGTCGAGGGAGCAGAGCCGGAGCCGGAGCACTTTGGCCGCGAAGATCTTCTCCTCCTGGACGAACATCGCTCCCTCATCGCTCGCCTCCACTCACTGAGACTGAGAGAGACTGGCCAGACCGGAAGTGTGGAGGGCCGGAAGTGGGCCTCCCCGCGCCGCAAGGAGTGCTGGGATTCCAAGTCCACCGCAGAGGCCGCTTTGTGGGTTTTTTTAAACCCGAAACCGGAAGTGGCTCAAAACGGACGCAGAGATAGTCACTGAAAAATGGTAGAGGAGGGTGTTTGTTTTTAGTTTAGGGTGCTTCCGGGTTCTGGCCTAGACAGAAAGGACTTTAGAGGAAGTTTTTTAATTAGGTTTTTCTTTTAATAAATGAAAAGGGCCAAAGTCCCAAGAATCCAAGTAGTAGGGAAAAGGAAGGAAAAGGAAAGAAAAAGGGACAAGGAAAGATATATGTATATAATAATACAACTCATATATATATATATATATATGAATATGTTTATATTTCTCTGTATGCACAAACACATTAAATATATAAAAACATATATGTATATAAAACACAGATATATCTATACACGTTGTGTATATGTGTGTATATACACACACATAGAATATATGTAATATTATATATAGGAACCTCTTCTATAATGTGTGTGTGTGTGTCACATACATAAAGTATGTGTTTGTTTATGTGTATAAATATATAATGTATTTTATATATACACTATATATATATATATACATTGTATATATATATATATATATATATAATGTATACAATATACAACACACACACAGTATATATATATATATATATATTTATATGGGCACCTCTTCCATTATATATAAATACACACACACACACACACACACATATATATATAATATGCATGTGTGTGTATTTATATATATATATATATATATATATATATAATACATAAGGTTAATAATATTAAAAATAATATCTAAATGTGTGTGTATAATATCTCTCTCTCCCTCTCTCTCTCTCCATATATATATATATATATATATACACACACATACATGTACACACTCATTATATATACACTCATCCCTCCATATTTGCGGCTTTGATTATTCATGGATTTGATTAATATTTATTTATATATTTATTTATAACATATTCTCTATTTATATATTTTTATATTTATAAATAAATATAAATATAAATATATAAATACAAATATATTATATAAATATTTATATATGTTCTCTCCAGGAATATCTAGGTCCTCCAGTGCAACTCTATGGTCAACTTAAACTAACAGTTGCACTGAAGGACCTAGAGATTATTCCTAGAGAGGACACTCTACTAGGCCTTTGTAGCTCCTTTATTATAGTGCTACGGTCAGAGTCTGTCGGACGTTGACCACAGAGTTGCCCTGGAGGACCTAGAGATTCCTAGAGAGGTGTCATCTCAGGTAAAAACATAGTTTCTTATTATTTGCAGTTTTTCCATATTCACAAAGGTCTTGTGCCCCTAACCCTAGCAAATATGGAGGAACGTGTGTGTGTGTGTGTGTGTGTGTAGTATATAAACACATAAACATACACACACATATTTATATACAAATGCATTATACATACGTGTATATATACAGTGGCCCCTTCCTGGCTGTTCCAGACCACCAGCCACATATGGGGAAAAACACATACAGTTAAATCGTATTAGTTTCTATGGCAGCGCACTTCTGTTTCATTTTGTCCATAGTGGATTGCCTTCCGCATAAACTCAAACCGCAGCTAAAAAGGCCAATGCGATTTTAGGCTGCATCAATCGAAGTATAGCGTCTAGATCCAGGGAAGTAATAGTGCCACTCTATTCTGCTTTGGTCAGGCCCCACCTGGAATACTGTGTCCAGTTCTGGGCACCACAATTCAAAAAAGATGTTGAAAAACTGGAGCATGTCCAAAGGAGGGCGACTAAGATGGTGAAGGGTCTGGAAACCATGCCTTATGAGGAAAGACTTAGGTAGCTGGGGATGTTTAGCCTGGAGAAGAGAAGGTTAAGAGGTGATATGATAGCCCTGTTTAAATATTTGAAGGGATGTCACATTGAGAAAGGAGCAAACTTGTTTTCTCATGCTCCAGAGAACAGAACCAGGAACAATGGATGCAAGCTGCAGGAAAAGAGATTCCACCTCAACATTAGGAAGAATTTATTGACAGTAAGAGCTGTTTAACAGTGGAAGACAGTCCCTTAAAGAGTGATGGAGTCTCCTGGTCTTTAAGAAGAGGCTGGATGGTCATTTGTCAGGGATGCGTATGCTTTGATGGAGAGTTCCTGCATGGCAGAATGGGGTTGGACTGGATGGTCTTTTTTGGGGTCTCTTCCAGGTCTATGAATCTATGAGTTCAGACACCACAAAGAGAAAGTCATTTCTGGAAGGCATGGAAGCTGGGGAGAGCCATTGTTTTTGTATTGGTAGTCTAGAAATGTCAAAGCAGAAGACCACCAGAGGGCATGCAAGGACTTCCAGCCAGAAACCATGGAAAAATAGGAACCTGCAGCAGCAATACAGTTCCTTCAGGGCACTTTGTTGTAATCCACCCACCTGGATCCAATTTATGAATTTATGAATTCCCATTAGCACCAAGGGGTGGGCAAAGTGCTGGTGCAGGGTTTAAACAAAAGACTTTCCAAAGGGTTATCCCTCCACACATCTTGCTAAAGAAGACAGTTGGCTTTCCATATCCACAGATCTTTTTTAACCCATGGATTCAATGATCCACGGCTTGAAAATATTCCTCCAAATATATATAATTTCCAAAAAGCAAACTTTGATTTTGCCATTTCGTGTAAGGGAGGCTATTTTATTATGCCATTGACTTTAATGGGACTTGAGCATCCACGGATTTTGGTATCCATGGAGGGTCCTGGAACTAAACCCCAGTGGATACCAAGGGCCCTCTGTATTGTATATCATCCATGGCTTAACATTATAACAATAAATACAAACCAGTCTTTGTCTTCCTTGCAATTGCAAGGAACTGGAGTCACAGACACATATAGCTGCCAAAATCTGGTGTCAGGTTTCATAGCCTCCAAAATTCCCAGATGAAAACTGGGATGTCTGTTGCCAAGCAACATCCAAGTGTGGTCCAGATGGCAAAGGTGATTAATAAGGAAGAATAGACAGGAGAGTCTGCAGCAGTTTGCTTTTGCCTGAGCCTGCTGGGAAGTGCAAGATTCTGCCCTCCACTCCTCTCTGCCTTGGTGAGTTAAGTGAGCACAAATTATTTTACTTTCAAATCAGTTTGAAGCAAACGAAATAAGCTGAGGGGGAAAGTGGGAGGAGGAGAGAGACAGTGGGCCATTTTAAAAGGAGCAGTAAAGTAGGAAGGCTGAGGAATAACCGGGATAGTCCCTGTCAAATTGGGGCGGTCAGATGGTATGGATCTCCAACAACAGAACCTATCCAAATCAAGGAATATTCCAGGCTATTGTTGTGTCAGATTGGACCAGTATGCAAAGGGATCTTGTAGAACCTTTGAGACTAAATGAAAGAAAGAGGTCTGTAACTAATAGGTCTTAGTAAACGAAAAGTGCTTCCAGCCTGATTAAAAAGACCAGAAAGTCTAGATTTTGTTCCTGTTATTTTGGAAATCCATACACATTTTCTGCCAGCTCCTAGTCTGATGACAGACCACTGGCATCACTAGGGTTAGTGCCACCCAGTGCAGTAACTTATGGTGTTATCTCCAGAGACCTCCTCTTGTACAAGATCATAGAGAATTCTTAATAATATTTTTGTAGTAATGTGCTATAGAATCATAAAGTTGGAAGAGACCACAAAGGACAGCCAGTCCACCCCAATTCTGCCATGCATGAAACATGCAAGCAAAGCGCTCCTAACAGATGGCCATTCTGCCTCTGTTTAAAAACCTCCAAAGGAGACCCCACTTTTCATGCATGCTGGGTACTTCTTGTGTGCATTGGGTACTTCTGATGCACAGTGGGCACTTTGCACATGCATCAGGCACTTTGCATGTCCATTGGGCACATGTCAAAGTGTCCCGTCTTATATTATATTAAAGTTAGGCCAGCTTAGCCATGCCGTAGCCATGCTGGGAATTGGGAAGGGTGAGATTGTTGTATATGAACCAAGATCATATAACTGCCTGGCACTCTGTGGGCATTGATTGTAGGAGGGAGAAGGGAGGTGAATCCAAAGTGGGCATAGAAGTGAAACTTAGTCTGTTAACTCAGATCTGGAAAAGGATGTACTGCTGTGCTGATCTTTCCAATAAACTTCCATGAAGTTTGTTCATTGAGTTAGGTACAGACAGGGCACTACAGCACTCCTGTTACACTCCAGCACTTCCTAGCTGGTGTCCAAATGAGTATCTGAAGTGCCCTGACCACATCAAAGCCCACTGCACATCAGGTCTGTGGCACATAAGTCACCCAAGTGATTTAAACCCAAGTCAATTGACTCGAACTTAACTCACACTCAAGTCACTTCAATGACTTGACCTGGAGTTGTCTTGGTAAAAATGACACACTGACTTGACTTGAAACTTGAATATTTCATGTTTTGCTGGTACCATTTACTTGGAGCAGCAGAGAAGACTAACCACCAGAGTGCAGGATGCATTCCTTGGAAGGGAATAGCAAAGGCAATGGGCTTGGGACAGAAGGTTTTAAAAAGCTATAGAAGGATCCTCTGATGTGTAGCGGTGATAGGCTGCCAAGTAGACCTCAACCCACACCCCTCAAGCTCATTGCTTAACATGTTTGCTGTTCCTCTCTGAGAAAAATGCCCTATGTTAAAAGTTGAATCCCAGACTTGAGACTTGACTTGAAAGTATCTTGCAAGAAGTTAAAGACTATATTGTTTAGGGAAGCGTTCCCAGGATTGTGCCACCTGCCCCAGGATGCCTCCTTTTAACTATGTATTAAGAAGCCATGCCCTCCCTCCAGTCCATCTGCCTGGTCCAGGCCCCAGAGGGAGAGAAGAACCACTGGACCTCATCCCCTTCCCACCACCTTCCCCTTCTCCTTTTGTGTTGTCTCTTTTAGATTGTAAGCCTGAGGGCAGGGAACCGTCTAATTTATAAGATTGTATGTACAGCACTGTGTAAATTTACAGCACTATATTAAATAAATAAATAAATAAATAAATAGAACTTGGTACTTGACTTGAGACTTGAAGGTAGAGACTCGGACTAAAAGACTTGACTACATCACTGGGCAATGGATGCCCGTACGTTGTAATATCATGGCAGCCCCTAGGTGAATACAGACATTGCAAATCTACTTAGTCCTTTTTTCCAAACATGAATGTTCACTCTTTTATTGTTTCTGGCTTCTGCATACCATCAAGTCATTCCCAACTTATGACAATGGTGAACCTATTGTGAGGTTTGCTTGGCAAGATTTGTTCCGAGGGAGTTTACCATTGCTCTCCTCTCAGGCCGAGAGAGAGTATGACTTGCCCAAAGTCAGCCAGTTGGGTTCCATGCCATGGTTGAGTGGGGATTTGAAACTTGGACTACCAGGCCTCATTCCCACTTATAAATAAATCGGTTTGCAATCCAAATCGATGAATCAATTCGACAGCACATTGTGGTTCACACTACGTTTGTCTGGATCTCATTTTTCCCTGTAAAATAAACCACTTGTGGTTCACATTCACAAATGAATCGATTCAAAATGAACCTGCTCCAGCTGGTTGAAGGGCAAATTTAAATCGATTCTGATCTGTATCTGGTTCACACTTGCACAGAATCGATTTATCCAAAAAGACACGAAAAAAATCACCGTCAAAAAGACATGGGTTAAATGGGTCTAGTGCATGCCCCCTCCCCCCCCCCCCCCCGAATTGCTTCAGTG
This sequence comes from Urosaurus nigricauda, assembly GCA_034509955.1. Taxonomy (NCBI): domain Eukaryota; kingdom Metazoa; phylum Chordata; class Lepidosauria; order Squamata; family Phrynosomatidae; genus Urosaurus; species Urosaurus nigricauda. The sequence continues at coordinate 51,852,530 of JAOEGL010000007.1, forward strand.
ATTCAGTTCAAATGGGAACCAGGGTAATTTGAACTGCTTCAAACCGATTTGCGATCTGGTTTAAAAGGTAGTGGGAATCAGGCCCCAGAGTCCTGGTTTTACAAAGATGCAAATCCTATGCTGAATTTGAGCCATTAATTTTCAATAGTAACACCCTCAGCTTTGATTTCTTGCTGTTGAAAGTAGAACTGAGCCTTCCTCTTTCTTTAATGCTTTCCAGGAACAATTTTATTTTACACACACACACACATTGATGGATTATTGAACACATGACTGTTTTGCTCCAAGACCCATGATGCCAACCCTGATATTTCCCTTGACTATGTTCTGAAATACCTTAAAGCTTCACTATCAATACACCAAAAGCTTTTTGCCTGAGATATTATTCACAAACTCCTCTATCTGCACAGTTTACTCACAGTTTATGCCCTAATGGCCTTCCCTATGGGCGGCCGCCGTAATTTGATCACAAGCCTTTTACAGTCACATCTCCATTTTCCTGCTTAATGGCTCCATCATCCTCATCCTTAACACACTGCATTCTCTATCTGCCACAGTGGTGTTTCTAATGGGCCAGGCTTGCTGTTGATCTTCCAGCATGCCTGCTGCTTTCCTTTCTTTTAAAATTCATGGAATTTCTAAGCACAGACTTATAGAGAGTAAGCAATGTGTATATTTACTTCTCCAACAGACTCCTTCCTTCTGCCTTCCACTCACCTTCTTTTTTGCCTGGATTGATGGGCATTTTTTATTATCTTTATGACCCAACTTTCTTCTATCTTGGAAAATATGGCAAGGTCAAAGAACTTCCACGGCAGTGTCCCATCCACTGGGTGACCAGATGTCCCCCTTTTCTAGGACATGTCCTACATTTCAACCTTCTTTTCTAGGAGGATTTCCAAAATGTCCTTCATTTTAAGCATGATTAAGAAGCCCATTTAGAAGCACCAGATTCAAACTCATCTATTTGACAGCCCGCCCTTACTGCAAATAGCAGGATAGGACGGGTCCTTCTAAAGTTGTTTTTTTCCTAGCAGCAGGAGCAAACAAGACTCGCACCCAGAGCTCAGGGTGCATTTGTTTCTTGCAGGGGAAAAGGACATTAGGCAGTGGACTGCTTGAGAACACAGTGCAAAACATTGAAAGGGTTTCCCCCTGAATTTCAGCACAAAAGACAAATGAAAGGGATAATTCAATGCAGATTCAGTCAAGGGTTGGTTGATAGGAAAGTACAATTTTTTAAAAATTGTCTTGCTCAGAGTTCGATAAGGGCATTGAAAGCCAACAAGGCAGTTTAACCAAGATAAGCTGAGCAGAAAAATATGGTTAAGTGCCTAATACAGCATATGTAATATAGCTGTAAATAAACTATCTGTAATGAATTTACAGTTGGCCCACCATATCCACTGATTTTTTTATCCAGGGATTCGAGCATCCATAGATTAAAATATTCCATATATATACCCAAAAGCAAAGCTTGATTTGGGTATTTTGTATAAGGGACACCATTTTACTATGCCATTGCATTTAATGGGACTTGAGCATCCATGGATTTTGGTATCCGGGGGGGGGGGGGGGTTCCTGGAACCAAACTCCATTAGATACCAAGGGCCCATTGTATATTTCTATTAGTGTTTTTAGCTTTTATTTGCTAATGTCCTACATTTTTCCTGAATCTCCTACATTTTGTAGAGCCTTTCCTCCTTTGCGGTTATAACATCCATCCAAACACTGGCCAGCCAGGTTGCATCTTGGCTGCAACAACAAATTTGCAACCTGAGGCACCTTCTGACCACAAAGTAGGGGTCCCAAATCTCCAGACAGGATATCTCAAGGCAGGAGTAAATCTCAGTGCAAGAGCACTGTCTTGAAAAGGGAGTGCATATATATATTATTCTCATTTCTAAGGCTGAATGTGTACGTGTGTGTGTGTGTCTATTTTGGGCAATGGTGGTTGATGCTCAAGGTATCACGCAGTACAAATGCTCAAGTCTAGCTTACACATTTGTGACTGCTCCACAAAATACCAGCCATGACTTAATTCAGCAGAGGCCCAGTGGTGGATCTCAGATCTTCTCTCCCCACATTGTACCCATCTTTTTGTTTGTTTGCTTGTTTCTCTGCATTTTTAATTTTCATTTTTAAAAAATTACTATTAATGTTTAATAAACACCATCTTACAGATAAAACACATGCCAATATTTACAATACTTGAGGTCACAATAAACAATACAAAACTAAAGAAAACTAATTTGTGGACTTACACACATCATCAGAAAAACACATACCCACATTCTACAATACAAAAACAACTATACAAAATAATAACACAATAACATTTGTCGTGACATAATGGTTTGAGTGTTGGACTATGATTATGGAGACCAGGGTTCGATTCCTAGCTTGGCCATGTAAACCCACTGTATGACCTTGGGCAAGTCACACTCTCTCAACCTCAGAGGAAGGCAATGGCAAACCTCCTCTGAACAAATCTGGCCAAGAAGACCCCACGATAGGGTCATCTTAGGGTCACCATAAATCAGAAACAACTTGAAAGCACACAACAAACAAAACACGTATAACAATGACTTCCTTCCTAACAGATTTTACGTTTGCTGTCATACATCTCATTTTTCTATCATATCGGTTTTGTTCTATTATATAACCATGCATCACCTATGTTTTTTGTGATGTATTAAATTCTTATTTTAAGACAAGTAGCTTTCAGAAGTATGTCCAAACCAGTCATCAGTCCCTACAAACCTCTGTTAATTTACCCCAAACTGAATTTCTGCATATATTTATCCTGAACTGTATAAATTCTGTCCCAAATGCCATCCGTTTGCCTGCAAGTGAAAGATGTGACAGAAGTCTTCTTTGACAATGAATTATGGGTTTCCTTTATTTATTCGGGGACCGGCAGGTGGAGGTCTTGGCATGCCATCCTACTCGGCCATGGTGTAATTAATAGTCATTAGATTTAATATGCAATCATGTCCAGCCATTAATAATCCAGATGCCTTTTGGCTTTGCATTCATTGAAAGCCAACTCCATTCCACCCCAGTGAAATCTCTTTTTGTCTTTTCCAGTCCAAGACAGCCATTTCCTCCCCAATGGGTGTTTCGAAAGTACAGTACATCAGAATCGACCTACCATTTAATTGTTAGATAAAAGAGAAAGCTCCAGCTCATTTGGACAAACTAGTATTCTGATTTGTTCCTGATCCTCCGCTGCTCCATTATCTTGGGAGCTGTAGCTAAGGAAGGTGTGACCCCCAATTTTAAGTTCTTGATCAAACTACAGATCCCTTCTGTAATCTTTCCTAGTCTTTGCTGTTTTCTGCTAGTAGTATGGTGTCATCTGTTGGATGAAATGTTGGAGGGTATGCCTTATCTAGGGCCTACATACTCTAAAAAGGCACCAGGTCCTGCCTGATCTTGGAAGCTAAGCATGGCTAGAACTTGGAAGGGAGATTGCCAATGAATACCAGGTGCTTTCAGAGGAAGGAACTGACAATATCACTTCTAACTGAGGAAACTCTCTAAAAGTCATGGGGGTCACCATAAGCTGACAGGTGACTTGAATGTACAGGCACATACATGCACATATTAATGCACAGAGGATGGGAAATGGACCAGATGAACTTAATCTCTTAACATAGGAAGGCAAAGATAGCTATCACATTGCCAGGGGCCAAAATATCCTAAAGGCACCAGATCCTGTCTGATCTTGGAAACTAAGCAGGATCAGCCCTGGGTATACTAGGATGGGAGACTACCAACAAATACCCGACAGCACAGACACACACAAACACACATGCTTAACCCAGGCTTTTAAACTTCACCCAGAATGTGTCTGTGTGATGATACAGAATAGGATGCCAATGTCCAAAGGCCCCCAAAGAGACACAATGTTTTATTTGGAAAGAGGATGGACTAGCTCCTCTCCTTTTGGAGTCACCCAGCACACAAAGCCATAAAAAACAAGGCTATAAGAGAAACATATTAACAACGCTGGAGATCTCCTCATCTTCTTTAACATGCTCGTAAATGAGTCCACTGTTATAAAGCTATAGCGGAGGAGAAGCAACTATTGCGTACTTGATTTAGCCGCTCAAATCCTTTGTGGTGCTTTAGATTAATAAAAAACAATTTAATAACACATCAGGCTAGTTTATCTGTAATGTGAGTCACGGCCGGCTGTATTTTCATTGCTGAAAAATGGGGAGTAGCCAAGGAAAGGAATGATCTAAGCTACTGTAAAAATGACAAAAACCTACCCATTCCAGTTATATACGGCACTCGACAATCCTTGTGTAATTTTTTTCCTTAAACCCAATAAACATAATGTGATCTTATGCCCATTTCAGCCGATTTGGTAGGAATCTACATCATGTTTTTGGTTAAATACCACCTTGTCCTCAACAGCGCAGGGAGGCCATTCAATGAGAAATAAATTCTGCTGTCATTGCATTTAAAATCAAATTAAGGATCGTTTGCTATCACAAATGAACCAGTTATTCTTCTCAGCTTGCAAGGCAGGCTGTTTGTGAAAGCATTTAGAAATGTAGCAGAAACAGTAAACCTTTCTATAATGGCTTGGAATGGAATGTGATCTTTCATCAGCTGCGGCTGTGTAAGAAATCCTTCAAGAGCCCATGAGCACTGATGAGTTATCTTGCAAGACTCCTGAAAGCAAATCTATCTGAATCAGACCTCCAAAAATTACCTTTGGGTCACCTAAATCTTATTGCCTATCCAAACTAGGCTGTGTGTGTGAATGCACATTCAACTTGCCTGTCAACATATGGTGACATAGGGTTTTCTTAGATGAGGCAGACTCAAGAGGTGCTTTTGCCAGTCCCTCCCTCTGAAATACAGCCTACAGCACCTGGTACACCTTTATCCCTTTTGATAATTGAGTCTTTTATTTTCCTTTGTATTTAAGCTAGAAGTGCTTTCTGCATCCTTTATTTTCCTGTTTTCCATTTGTCTTGTGTCTGTGACTCTGACCTTTGTATCAACAGGGATGCACTTGTAAGCAGAAAGAAAAATAATAATAAATGTTGAATGACAACAACAACAACAACAACAACAAAGAGCCATGGTCAAATATCAAAGGAGAATCTGTGATGCTGTAAGGAAGAGAGTGATAATGCAAATCTGTTTACTTTCTTTTCTTTCCTAGGCTGCAGGATGAAATGCCAGCCAGTTTAATTCCAACTTCAGTTGTTCCCAAATTCCTGACTGTTTTTTTTCTCCTTGAACCCACGACAAAAACAGAGGCTGCATCCGCACTGCAGAAATAATCCAGTCTGACACCACTTTAACTGCCATGGCTCAATGCTATGGCATTCTGGGAATTGTCTGAAATTGTCTTTCAGCTGTCTGAAAGAAAAGACTAAATGTCTCACAAAACTACAGGTTCCCAGCATCCCATGGTGTCAAATTGGATTATTTCTGCAGTGCCGATGCAGCCAGAATTAACAAGAGCATACCCACACATCATTCCCTATGGATGATGTACAGAGCTAAACATCCACCCATCTATCTATTATTTTAGTCCCTTTTCCTCCATGGAGAGACCCAATGCAACTTGCAAAATAGAGAGAATTGTGACCACTGCATGTTGAGGATGGCACAGTTCAGTACAAAACAAACAAGCCAGCTGTCGGTGTCCAAGCAAAATTCAGGTTCCAGATAGACAGTTCCTGCTACTGGAGACGCAACTGCCAAAGTTCCTTCTCATTAAGCAAGAAAAAAACAAATGTTAACCAGCAAGCACAGGCTCCTTCTTAATCCCAAGGAGATGCTGGTAATTGTCTCTTCCGGAATTTCTTCTCTCAAGAGAGGCAGAGCTTCTGGAAGAGACATTGCTAAGGACTGAAAGATGGCAATGCTGTGTTACCGTTTAATACAATCTCCGTAAGTCATCTGCCTGTGTTTAATTTATTCATGAGAATCATTTTAATGCAACGTCATACATATTCATGCAGATATTGATTGTTGTGCTAGAAAATGGTTGCACCGTTTCAGAGAATTGTGAAGCTGGATCACTTTGCTGCTTAGGAGGTATCTTTCAAATTCAAATAGGCTTTGGGGGAGCTCAAGTGACATTGTCTGGTATTCTGCTTGAGACTTATGTCTTCGTAAATGGCCTTATGTGTGTGCAAAATTGAATCAAACAGTTCTGCAATATCTCTATGCATCTAAGGGATACCATGAAGTTACATGTATGGACATCCATTGCATGATGGTGGGGTGACATTTCCATCGTGGCCCAATGCACCTCTGTCATTACAGAATATGCAACCAAAGCACTCCCCAAAAATGCCCATCCAACCTCTGTTTAAATACTTCCAAAGATAATGTGTCCACCACCACCTGAGCCAGACTATTCCAATGTATTTTTTACTCTTACAGTAAAAAAAGGATTATCCTAATGTTTAGGTGGAATCTCTTTTCTTATTAAGTTTAGTTTTCCTTATTCAGAATTCCGAAATTCAAACTATTCAAAAATACTCCAAAATCCAAAATTGTTCACGTGGGTGGCTGAGATAGTGCCACCTTTATTTTCGGATGGTTCTGTTTACACAAACTTGGTTTCATGCACAAAATTACTAAAAAAATATATTGTATATTTTCAGGCTATGTGTATAAGGTGTATATGAAACATAGTTGAATTTCATGTTTAAACTTGGGTCCCATCTCTAAGCTGCCTCATTATGTATGTGCAAATATTCCAAAATCTGAAATCCAAAACACTTCTGATCCCAAGCATTTCAGATAAGGGAGTCCCAACCTGTAGTGAAGGAGCAAACAAAGAAGATCAAAGTACGCAAGCATGACCCATGTCACCTCCATATTATCTATGAGAACTTTGCAAGCAGGTTAGCAACAGAACAAAATTGACTTTCCTCTCTATTCCCAGCTTTCATATTTTTTCTCCCTCAGCTTCAAACTGCAAAGCAAATGCAAAAAGTATCGAAGGAGGTAATTAATACAAGTTAACTCTTTCACGCCACTGGGTAGCTATTCACATTTGGCCATGATGCTAACAAGGACTTTAAAGCCCATCTGCCTGGTGGCAAGGCCCAATACGTTATGAGAAGAGAAATGTCTTTTGCCAGTCATTTGAGAGGAATTTATGCATCAAAAAAATTTAAAACTCAGTATGGTTAGGCAGTTGCTCTGGCATTGGAAGAGATTGATTTGAATTGCTGTGGAGCTGTCCACCAAATCGGTACTGAAAAATCCATACCACGGATAAGAGTATACGAATTGAAAGCTTAGTGCTGATTTAAACAATTTCCCAAGCTAAATTTGTACGAGGCCTGAATCCAATTTGTGAGTCTCCACAAGAGTAAATCCACTGAATCATTTACGGAACAGTTTGTTGTCATTAACTGCCATCAAGTAGACTTTGACTTATGGTGACCTTATCAATGAGATTTCCAAGTCACTTTGTTATCAACAGCCTGGCAGACTCAGAGCCACAGCTTCCTTGATGGAGTCTATCTGCAATATGGTTTTCCTCTTTTCCTTTTCCCTTCCACCATTAGTCTTTTCCAATGGGTCATTTCTTCTCATGATATCCCCAAACTTGACGATCCCAACTTCAGTCAGCTTCGTTTCTGGGAAGACTTCAAGTTGAATTTGCTTTTGGACCCGTGTATTTATCTTTTTAGAAGTCCAGGGTATCTGCAAAATTTGGAATCTGGAATTTTAGAATTTGGTATTTTGGAATTTGGAATTTGGATAAGGAATGCTCAACTTGTATATAATTCTTGGAACAAGTGTTGAAAAATCCATACAATGGGTAAGAATATTTGAACTGGAAGATTAGTGCTGATTTACACAATGTCCCAGGCTAAATTTGCATGAGACCTGATCCAATTTGTAAGTCTTCACTGGAGCAAACCCACTGAATAAATTACTGAATGCTTTTTGAAGATTTCTGCCAAGCTGTTGATAAATGGATTGCAGCATCCATTGGCTTCCGCTGGAGGTGCATCCCAGCCCAAGGAACTCCCCATATATCAATTCATGGGAAATTTGATCACTGGCCATAGGATAGTAGACTTTGTTCGGAGGCCCAGTTCTACCATTCACTGTAAAGGGATGCTGGATTACATCATTGGATGCCTGGGGTGCTTCTCTGATGTGTTTCATTTGCTGCATCATTGACCAACACTAATGCTGATGTCAGCAGGAACATGTGTCAGTGTTCAGCATGGAGCAAACTCTTGGGGAGGCCTAAGTCCATTTCTGACACAAGACACAGATCTACAGAGATGAAGAAGTACACCTTTCTTACTGGAACAGGTTTGCTCATTTCCCAATTACTGGTTGGCTGGCATTGTGGCCAAGTACTGTCTCCTAACCCAACCCTCAGTCCCAGTCCTGCTTTACTGGGCAGCTGATGCTATGAAGGATGGAAGTCTTTCTTCCAGTCATTCTGGGTGCAGCAGACTGATGTTTCCAACCTGTTCACATAGGTTCTCTGCTCCTATTCCCAGTTTTGGCTGCTCCAGAAACTAGTTGCGTCTTTTCACATTGTTTCAGACTTATGGCGGCCCTAAAACAGTCCCATCACAGTGTTTTCTTGGCAGAATTTCTTCAGAGTGGGTTGCCTTTTGTATTCCTCTGAGGTTGAGAGAGTGGTGTAGTGGCTTGAATGTTATTATGGGTCTGGAGATGAGGATTTGAGCAATGGAGCCATGGAAATCCACTGGGTGGCCTTGGCAAGTCACACTCTTTCAACCTCAAAGGAAGGCAAAGGCAAACACTCTCTGAGGGAGTATGTTTCAGTGTCGAACAGCCCTTACTGTCAGGAAGTTCCTCTTAATGTTGAGGTGGAATCTCTTTTTCTGTAGCTTGCATCCATTGCTCCGGCTCCTGTTCTCTGGAGCAGCAGAAAACAAGCTTACTCCATCCTCAATGTGACATCCATTCAAATACTTAAACAGGGCTATCATATCACCTCTTGACCATCTCTTCTCCAGGCTAAACCTATCCAGTTCCCTAAGTCTCTCCTCGCAAGGCATGGTTTCCAGACTCTTCACCATTTTGGTCGCCCTCCTCTGGACACACTATAACTTGTAAACATCCTTTTTGAATTGTGGTGCCCAGAACCGGACACAGTATTCCAGGTGGGGCCTGACCAAAGCAGAATAGAGTGGCACTATTACTTCTCTAGATCTGGATATACACTATTTTTGTATTGATGCAGCCTAAAATCAGCCAGACGCATTCAAAAGAGGCTTGTCATTGCCTTCCTCTGCAGCTGAGAATGTGTGACTTGCCCAAAACTACCCACTGGGCATCCATTTGTGGGAAAGGATTCAAACCCTGGTCATCTGTAGTCCTAGGCTGTATCTACACTGCAGAATTAATGCAGTTTGATACCACTTTACCTGTCTTGGCTCAATGCTATGGAATTCTGGGATTTCTAATTTTTGTGAGATATTTAGCCTTCTCTGTCAGAGAGCTCAGGTGCCAGCTCAGGTGGACTAGTCTTCAAATTACTGATGATACCAGACCTCAAACTACAAGCTCGGTCTCTCACTACACACTGAAGGAGTTGTTATGTGTCTTCAAGTGGACTGTGACTTATGGGTTACTTTATCGTAAGGTTTGCTTGGCAAGATTTCTTCAGAGAACATTTGCCATTGCTTTCATCTGAGGGTGAGAGAGGGTAACTTCCCTAAGATCGCCCACTGGGCTTCCATGGATGAGCAGGGATTTGAACCCTGGTCTCCAGGAATCCTAACCACTACATCACACTGGGTTGCTCCGGTAAATAATTTATGTATCCTTCTCTTCATGCCCCAGATCATCATCTGCATACCCTCTGCCACTACATGAAAAAACTTAGTTTTTGGAAACGGTTTTGATAAGTAATCAGTGTGAGTTATTGGGCCATCTGGGTGATGGCTTTCTCAAAACACTGATGCCTGCAAGAAAAGAGGGGGAAATTCTGATTATAACAACTCATTTAGAATAAATCAGCTTGAAGAATAGTTTCTGCAACAGTGTGGGAAACATTATTGTGCAATAGATTCAACATGACAACCCCCTCCTCTCCCTTTTGATTCGCAGGGACTAAATTAAATGGCTCCGGTTTGGGGGCAATTTCCTTTTATTTTTATTTTGGGTAACTATAGAGGAAAATGCAACTTTGCAGCATTTTAATGGTCAATTTGGATGGGTAAGCAGGCCGTAAACTGCCAGTAAGTGCAACAATCATGCTTGATGGCGAACACTGTCCTCGACAATTGGCTGGAAAAGATAAGCCCAAGACGATCATTTATTCTTTAGATGGCATTTTTACTATATATACTGTCGTGCCTTCTTATCACCATTGTGATGGAAATGCCCATTTCCTAATGCAATTTGATCAAATCAGGCACTAAGTGTAGGTTTGTAGCTCTTGGACCTCACGCTGTTCCTGGAAGGACAGGTTGGCACAGTGGCCAGGAGTATCTACCCAGTTTCAACTGGTGTACCAGCTGTGCCCTTTCTTAGGGAAGACAGATCTGGCCAGAATTGTTCATGCCTGTTGTTGTTGTTGTTGTTGTGTGCCTTCAAGTCCTTTCTGTCTTATGACAAGCCTAAGGCAAATCTATCATGAGGCTTTCTTGACAAGATTTGTTCAGAGGAGGTTTGCCATTGCCAAAGGCAGAGAGAGTGTGACTTGCCTAGGGTCATCCAATGGGTTTTGTGGCTGAGCTGGGAATTGATCCCTGGTCTTCAGAGTTGTTGTCCAACACTTAAATCACTGTGCCATACTGGCCTCTCCAGTTTGGACCTACAGAGAATCATACAGGAGGCAATCTTCCAGATAACTTGGCCCCAAGCCATTTAGGGATTGGTTTTGATCTACAACTTTACAGAAAGATCGCCTCCTCCTGTATGAGCCTGCCAGAAATTGGAGATCCTTAGAGGAGGCCTAGTTATGTGCCTCAACACATGAAGGAGTTAGGTTGGTGGATACACACAACAGGGCCTCCTCTGTAGCAGCATCTCAATTATGGAATTCTCTATTCAAGGAAGTTAGCCTGGTCTCATCTCTTTCAAGCTTCCGGCAGCCAGCTCATACAATGCTGTTCTGCATGGCTTTTAATGCCGGAAATTGCTCTGCTTTAAAATTGTATTTCAGGATTTTTTTTATTGTTTTTTAAAGAATATTTTAATGTTGTTGTTTTTTTTAAAAAAGTTCTATCTCTTGTACAGTTTTCATGGTGCTTACAGTCAGCCCTTCATATCATTCATCGTGCCTTTTGTCATTGTTGTGTGCTTTCAAGTAATTTCTGATTTACGGCAACCCTAAGGCAAACCTGTCATTGGTTTTCTTGGCAATATTTGCTCAGAGGTTAGCCGTTGCCCTCCCCTGAGGCTGAGAGAGTGTGACTTGCCCATGTTCATGCCCTAGTTACTTACCAATTGGATTGCAGCCAGCCCTCTGTATCCACAGATTTTGGATCTATAGGTTCAACCAACAATACCTGGAAAATAAGTTTTATCTTGAGCTATACATTATGAGATCCTGTAGATGGTCGGATATAGGAAAGTTGGAGATATGGTGATTTTCTGTTGATTAGTATCTGGTGATATGAAGTAGGAAGCAGGGGAATAAAACAGAGGGAAAATAAACACATCTGCATATTATTTCTTTTCTCAAAGGTGGAATCAGAAAAAATGTTATCCCAAAATATGATAATATACAGTTCTCTTTCCATATTCATGGCTTGAAAATATTTGAAAAATAGATGCATTCCAAAAAGCAAACCTTCATTTTGCCATTTTATATAAGGGACACCATTTTACTACCGTATTGTATTTAATGTGACTTGAGCATCTATTGATTTGGTTATCCATGGAGTGGGGGGTCCTGGAACAAAAACCCAGCAGATAACAAGGCATCCCCCATCACCATTGAGGTGCTAAACTAATTGTCCAAGCCATTGTATTCCCCATCACCATGTACAGATACAAGAGCTGGAATTTGAAGGAACAGAGTAGAAAGAAAATCAACTGATTTGAGAAGTGGTGCTAAAGTGAGGATTGTCCAAGCCATTGTATTCTCCATCACCATGTACAGATGCAAGAGCTGGACAGTGAAGAAAGCAGATAGGAAGAAAATCAACTCATTAAAGCTGTGGTCTTGGAGAAGAGTTCTGAGGATACCATGATATGGTCAGGGCCAGATTCATAGAATTATAAGAGTTGGAAGAGACCCCAAAGGCCATCCAGTCTGCCATGCAAGAAGACACAACCCAAGCACTCTCTACAGATAGCTCCAAAGAAGGAGACTTCACTTCACTCCAAGGCAGCGTATGGTATAAAGGTTCAGTCCTTATGAAAGCGCAACATCTGACTTGCCTTATACTGCAAAGAAGTGGTTCTCAAACATTTTGTTTTTGTGACCCCCCCTTTACATTTACATTCAGATCTCACGCGCCCTCCCCATTCGAGGTAGTATATGAATAAAAATACTTTGTTTGTTTAGTGTACATATTTTCATTCACACATTCATGTATATTCCTGTTTTAACATTTTAAAAGGAAATAACATTGTTCAAATGAAAAAAGTTTTATTTAAGTAAATTCCATTTTTAACTCAATGCATGTCTAAATTTCACACATAGAAGTAATTTGGGAAAAGGACGATGAGGAAGAGGTGTGATCAGGGCCTCCAAGTCTCACACACTCTTTGAGCGACTCTTGTGTCCCCCTTGGGGGTCCTGCTCCCCAGTTTGAGAACCACTGTTTAAAGCAATGAAAATATGTACTATTACAATATGATGTGATGAAAACAATGTGCCAACATGGCATAGTGGCCTAAGCGTTAGGCTATGACTCTGGAGAACTGGGTTCAAATCCTGGCTAAGCCATGAATCCCACTAGTGACTCTGGACCAGTAATATGCTCAGTCTCAGAGGGTGGCAACGACAAACCTCCTCTGAACAAATCTTGCCAGGAAAACCCAATGATAGGTTTGCCTTTTGCTAGTGTTAGCTGCCTTCAAATTGACCTCAGCTCACAGCAGCCGTATGGATGAGACGTCTCCATGTCTACCTATCCTCTACCTCTTTGCTCAGGTCCTGCAGGCTCAAGCCCACAGTCTCCCTTATTGAGTCTATCCATCTGGCATGTGGCCTTCTCTCTTTCTGCTTCCCTCCATCTTCCCCAGCAGCATTGTCTTTTCGAATGAGTCATGTCTTCTCATGATGTGGCCCAAAGTACGACAGCCTCAATTTAGTCATCCTGGATTCCAGAGAGATTTCTGGCGTGAACTGTCCTAGAACTAAAATGTTTGTTAATTTGGCCATCCATGGTACCCTCTGCACTCTTCTCCAGCACCTCATCTCAAATGAATTCATTTTCTTCCTGTCTGCTTTCTTCACTATCCATCTCTCACATTTGTATATGATGATGTGAAATAGAATGGCTTGGACTATTCTAATTTAGTGTTCAGCTGTACATCTTTACTCTTTAGGATCTTGTCTAGAGCTTTCATAGCTGCCCACCCCATTCCTTGTCTTCTGATTTCTTGACTGCAGTCTCTGTTCTGATCAATGTTTGATCCAAGGTAAAGAATTCTTTATTTCAAATTCCTTGTTGTCTAGGTTGAAATTATGTAAATCTTTAGTGGTGATTATTTTTGTTTTCTTTATGATTAACATTAGGCCTGCCTTTTGCACTTTCTTCTTTGACTTTCTTTAGTGATTGTTCCAAGTCCGTGATGCTTTCTGCTAGTAGTATAATGTCATCTGCATATTTTAGATTGTTGATGTTCCTTCTTCCTATGATGTTCTGTTTCCCTCTAAAGAGAGTGTGTATGCTTCTGTATCTATGCTTGCCTATAGATTAACAGAGAGCCTGGTCATTTTTTCCATATAAATATTCTGAGATTCCAATACTTAAGCATGCTTAAGTGAAGTGTGGATGCCAACTCTGGATTTTACCACTGGCCACAAGTTGGATGCCCGCATAGATACCAGATGGTAAAAGGGACCACAAAGGATTTTCATTTGGTCTGTCTAAAGAGACAGAGGTGGGGGACCATAACTGTTTCACTGATACCATGGAATCAGAGACAAGAAAAGAGACATCTATTTTTTTAAATTTACTTTATTATTTTGTAAATGTGAATTTTACAAAGCAATTTTTTTATAATTAATGATCACATTTTTTTAAATGGATTTCTTTTCATTATAGGAAAATGGCTATGACCACATTTTTGGACTCTTGGGAATGGATGGAAAGGGATACTTCCTAAACGTCTTTTGCCCCATTTGTTTTTTTAAATCTGGTACAGTACAATTATCGATTGATATACTCAGCTGTGGCTGCAAAAATAACAGTCTCCACCGAGAGATGAGAAATGGCACATAATTAACAGAAGTTGTAGTTTTGTGTGGCTAAAACATAACTTGGCAGCACTGTGTAATCTTCCCTATAGCACTGGAATTATTATTATTATTTATTATTTCATCATCATTATTATTTTTATTATTATTTTTAACAGTCATGAGTTACAGTACTACTGGATAATTCAGTACAGGCATCTAAGAACAACCTTGTTCTCTTAAGACTTTCCTCAGACGATTCAAAATCAACATTTTTTTACTCAAGCGCAATCCAGGTTAAAACATGTATAATATTTATGCTTAGAATTACGTCTTTATAGCTTTTTTTCTTCTTCATTTGACTCTTAAAAATAGTATTGCAAGTTCTGGATTCCTCCCTCCTCCCCACCCACCCACCCTAAACTCCCACTTCATCTCATACATAAAAATTCACAAAAAGTGCAAAAAAGATACAGTGGAAGAAATTAGAACCTCTGGGAAAAACAAACAAACAATTCAGTCAAGTGTTTCCGAAATGCAATATCTGACCATGGCAGGGGGTTCCTGTATCTATCGGGCAATGAATCTGCTCTGGATTTTAGTCTCAACTTTTAAGGAGTTATCTAAGGGGTGGGAATAGGCATGGAAAATCCTCCAAATCAGTTCAGCACCTTGGATCATCCCTTTAAAGTTTGAACCAGAATCTGGAGTGGATTCCTTGCCCCGCTGACATGGAAGCTATCATCCACTACTGTTGATACATTATCATTAACTAACCCCAACTCTCCCTCTCTTTCTCTCTAGTCCAGAAAAGCTTTTGTTGCAAGAAATGCATGTTGACTGGCACAAAGTGCTAAGAGGAAACAAGACTGGTGACTTGTGCAAAACTGGCTCTCACAGGAATGAGCAAATGGGATTATTTTTGTGTCTGCAAGCCACACATTGCCTTTGCATAGGCTGCATTTGTACTGCAGAAATAATGCAGTATGACACCACTTTAATTGTCATGGCTCAAAGCTATGGAATTCTGGAAATGGTAGTTTCTGGAAATGGTAGGATACCAGAGCAGCAGATTTCCATAGCCTTGACCCATAGCGGTTAAAATGGTGTCAAGATGGATTATTTCTACAGTGAGGATGGAACCATAAACGGAGTTCGTCTGTGACTGCCATGGAGAGTGAACTGCCATAGGTTTCCAAAAAAATCACCACAGTGAAAACAGAAGAGGGCTCCTATATCTTTTTTTGAGCCCATGAGAGCTCTAAGATCTTCCAGAGAGGCCCTTCTCTCTGTCTCACCACCTTCTCAAGTTTGTTTCTTGGGGGAAAGGGAAACAAAGCCTTCTTGGTGGCTGCTCCTAGGCTTTGGAACTCCCTCCCCAGAGAGGCCAGGCTGGCCCTGTCCTTGCTTTCCTTCTGCCAGAAAGTCAAAGCATTCTCTTGCCCTCAGCCTTTTAGGGAATGACTGAAATGGGTTTTTAATGGTATGCTGTGAGGTTTTATGGTGGGTGTGTCAAGTCTTTTAATGTATTTTAATGTTGTTATCTTCATAAATCAACTGTCTTTTAAGTAAATTTACTATTTATAACTTTAGGGATGTTTTAATTGTTATTGTTTTTCAATCGGTCATTAGCTGCCTTGAGTCGCATTACAGTGGGCCCTCCACATACTCTGGGGTTTGGGATGCAGAGCCCCCACGAAAGTGGGAAAAAACACTAATAAAAATACTTTATTTTAGGAACTCTATGGTCAACATCTACTGGAAGCTAACCTGACCATAGAATTCTGCTAGAGGACCTATAAATGCCTAGAGAAGTATTCTGTCTAGGAATCTCTAAATCCTATGGCACAACTCAATGGTCAATATCCACTAGAAGCTGACCGTAAAGTTGCATGTGAGTACTTAGAGATTCTTAAAGAAGTACAGTATTTTCTCTAGGAATCTCAAAGTTCTCCAGTACAACTCTACAGTCAACATCCACCAGAAGCTGACCACAGAATTGTGATGGAGGACCTACAAAGGCTTACAAAAGTGCTCTTTCTAGGAATCACTAGGGCCTCCAGAGCAATGTCTGGTGAAAGTTGGCCGGAGGACCTAGAGATTGCAAGAGAGAACATCTTAATCAAATCCGCAAATGTCAAAGCGGAAATGTGGAAGTCCAACTTTATTGGGGGAAGTGTGACATATAAATGAATAAAACAAAGAAATAATAAAAAGCTTTAGTGGTTGTGTACAAGAGGGAATTTCAGCCAGTGTCGCTTGTTAACCTGGTTGCGTGATAAGGAATATTTGCTGAAATTTCCCTTTCGTACACAACTATTAAAGATACAAGAGATCTCTCTATCTTCCAATCTGACAGCCCTAGGTATGTAACCTCTAGCAGCACAGCAGTAACACAGCAATGCTGGAAATGTTGTGCATAGGTTCTCAAAAGACTGACAAGGAAAGGACCTTTTCATGAGTTATTCTTCAAAACCAGAGCCCAGGTCCTAACTGACAGAATTGAACTGCAATAGTGGAATAGACCAAAATATGACCAAGGTGGGAAATGGTCAAGAGCATTGGTCCCTTGGGGGAATTTGGAGGGCCACACCACATACTCCTGAAAAAATAATTCCCTCTCCCTTGCATATGAAAAACATGGCCATTCTCATACACTCTAGGTGACACATTTTCTCCCAAAATAATATTTTTGGGCATTGAGACCCTTGGGGGGAGGAGGGGTCACACAAAGCCTTGTAGGCTGCACATTCCCAGGTTGTATCTGTACTGCAGAATTAACGCAGTTTGACATCACTTTAACTTAGAAGACTCAATGCTATGGAATACTGAGGTTTCTAGTTTTGTAGGATATTTAGCCTTCTTTGTCAGAGGGTCCTGGTGCCACAACTCCACAACATTGAGCCATGGCACTTAAACTGGGAGGAGTAGCTAATACCCCAGAGGACAGGATCAAAATTCAAAATGACCTGAATAGACTAGAAAGCTGGGCCAGTGCTAACAAAATGAAATTCAATGCGGAGAAATGTAAGGTTCTGCACTTAGGGCGGAAAAATGAAATCCACAGATATAGGATGGGGGACACCTGGCTGAATGAGACCACATGTGAAAGGGATCTAGGAGTCCAAGTAGACCATAAGCTGAACATGAGTCAACAGTGTGATGCGGCAGCTAAAAAAGCCAATGCAATTTTAGGCTGCATCAATAGAAGTATAGTTTCTAGATCAAGGGAAGTTATAGTGCCACTCTATTCTGCTTTGGTCAGGCCCCACCTGGAATACTGTGTCCAGTTCTGGGCACCACAATTCAAAAATGATGTGGAGAAACTGGAGCATGTCCAAAGGAGGGCAACTAAGATGGTGAAGGGTCTGGAAACCTTGCCCTATGAAGAACGCCTTAGGGAGCTGGGTATGTTTAGCCTGGAGAAGAGAAGGTTAAGAGGTGATATGATAGCCCTGTTTAAATATTTGAAGGGATGTCATATTGAGGAGGGAGCAAGCTTGTTTTCTGCTGCTCCAAAGACTAGGAAGCGGAACAATGGATGCAAACTGCAGGAAAAGAGATTCCACCTCAACATTAGGAGGAACTTCCTGACAGTAAGGGCTGTTCGACAGTGGAACACACTCCCTTGTAGTGTAGTGGAGTCTCCTTCCTTAGGGGTCTTTAAGCAGAGGCTGGATGGCCATCTGTCAGGGATGCTTTGACTTGGAGTTCCTGCATGGCAGGGGGTTGGACTGGATGGCCCTTGTGGTCTTTTCCAACTCTATGATTCTATGATTCTATGATTCTAAAGTGGTGTCAAACTGCATTAATTCTGCAGTTCAGATGCAGCCCCAGTTTTTAGCATATATAGACTACAATATTTGTACCGGTGTTGTAGAAACGTCTTAGATTTTAGAGTGGGGAGTCCAGGACTCAATGGCCAGTTGACTAACTTCTCATGCCCAGGATAAAAGACTGCCTTGAAATAAAAGAGGCACCATGGCATCCGCACTGCAGAAACAGTCCAGTTTGATACCACCTTAACTGTAATGGCTCAGTGATGCAGAATTCTGGGAACTGCAGTTTGTTGGGGCACCAGAGCTCTCTGACAGAGAAGGTCACAACTCTAAAAAAACCCACACTTCCCAGAATTCCATAGCATTCAGCCATGGCAGCTACAGCAGTTTTAAACTGGACTATTTCTGCAATGCAGATGCAGCCACAGAACCGTTTCCCATTTTGCATTGGTTTATAAAGTACCTTTGTACCCCAAAAGGGTTCAAGCCCTGACCTTTTGGGAAGAATGTGAAGGAAACAAATCTCACTATCAAACAGTGTTGTGGTTTTTTTCAAGAGAGGATATTGTTACAAAGACTGCAAGAGGAACGACAACGTGAGGTAGGGAAATAACAGTCTCTTTCCCGGTCAAAAGCTTATGGTAAAATTGATGACAAGACATTTGATGGCATACAATTAAAATGAGAGAAAGAGAAACGCTCAAAAATCATTCAAAGCACTGGACTGTAGGCATTTTTGGGAGCCATTTATGGGTAGCTAATAATAATAATAATAATAATAATAATAAAAAATTTTATTTCTTATCAATCAATCATTTATTTATGTTTATAGATCAAATATTTATTTCTTATCTGCCTCTTCCCAAGGCTCAAGGCCAGGTACAGTGAGGCTTGCTAAACTATCTTTCTCCAACCTGGGGTTTTATCTGTGTGGACTACAACTCCCATTATCTCCCAACATTGGGCAGGGGAGGATGGCAGCTGCAGTCCAACGTATCTGGAAGGCACCTGCTTGGGTACATTCGCCCAAAACAGTGGCAGCACCAAGGGCTTTCAAACAGGTTTGATTTTTTTTCCAACAGGGTTTTCAAGCCTTTTACCAGCATTATTTTTTTTTAAAATTAAAAGTTTAATGACTAACCACCTCTGGAGAATAGGTCCAGTTTCTTCCTTTTGCTCAGATCCCATGGATGTTTTAAGGGCAGAATCAGATGCATTTTGAGCCAGGAGCAGAGAACAGGCTGAACGACGGTCAGAGGATCTCAAAAGCAGAGGAAATGACAAAAATATGGCTTAACGTTGTCTCATCTTTGCAACAAGATCAGATTTCTGGAATCTTTGCAGGTTTTTTTAAAATATATTTTTGTCTTGAATTTTGATTCTGACAAAACCCTCCCTCCCACCCACGACCCTCCCCTACAACCTGGAATTGTACAGTCTTGAACATGGATTAGATAAAAGTGGCCTCTGAAAAGTCATGCTAAGCTATAAAGCAGCGTTAGGTGGTGGGGGAGGCAGTTGGGTTTTCTTTTTTTCATTCCAGAAAAGGAGAGGAAGGAGACAAGGTTTCAGTTCCTATTCTATAAGGTGACAACCACTAAAACCACATTTAGGTTTTGTGTTTACGAGTTTTTTTTCTCTTCTTTAAAAAGGTGCTTGATATAACTTTTAATATATATATATATATTTATATATATTTATATAATATACACATGTAATATTGCTAACAGTCAAGCATTAGGAATAAAGGTGCAGACATACCATAAATATTATGCTTCTTGTTTTTCTTCTTCTTCTTGTTCTAAGTTTAGGTCTAGAAAGATGCCGTTTCCAATTCACATTATGCATTATTACAGTCAGAAAGTAGCTCCCAGACTCTAGTGATGTAGCTAACATTATTGTAAACAAAGGACGAGAAATTTGGGGGTGGAGGGAGGGAGTTCCTTCTGATCTCAATATTGTTTTACCTCCGTTTTCTCCTCGAGGAAAACGTGCGATCTATAAAGGCTAAGGCACTCAGGAAAGCCTGATAATTATGGGCTTCATGCTCCCTTTACATTCTTTTTTAAAAATTTTATTTGCCAAGGATTTTCGGTTTTAGAACATTCTCCCTTCCTGTTCAGAAGGATACAATCATGAACCACAGACAGTGTCGCAAAGATGCCACGAATCCTCCATATGAGGAATATTGTGTGTGTGTGTTTTAGTGCAAAATGCTAACCATCACCTGGAAGATAAAAGGAAAACCCCACACCCTGAAACAAACCATTCACATTTTTTTCAAGCTTACCTCCACCTCTCTCTCTCTCTCTCTCTCTTTCCTAATTAGAAAGTAAAACATGAGAATAAACTGAAAACAAACAATGCAGTTGTGCTCAGTACAAAAATACATTTTTCATTGTGCAACGTGAAACTCTTTCTGGATTCTTTCCCCCCAAGCCATTCAAGTATTGTCTGTCTTCCTTGCCTCTCTCCTTCCTTCCTTCCTTCCTGCCTGCCTGCCTGCCTGCCTGCCTGCCTGCCTGCCTGCCTGCCTTCCTTTCTTTCTTTTTTTGTTCTGCTAATTTGATCGGCTGTGCCTGCTCAGTACCAGCGAGTGCCCTTTGGGTACAGTTTCTTTGGGCAAGGGGACCTGTCTGGGGGGGAAATGCACTGTTTCTGCAACAGGCATTGACCCAAGATATAAGTAAATATGCATGGAGGAAAAAAGAGATGGGAAAGACAGGGAGAAAGAAAGAAAGAAAGAAAGAAAGAAAGAAAGAAAGAGGACTTTCCAAGCTAGACTCATGACAGCAGCATAGCAGCTCCTCTACATGGCTCTGGGAATTGAGTCCATTACGTGACCAAGGCCATGGCTAGCCAACTTGCCTTCTAGCTTTTCACAGTTTGCTGACCGAGATCTCACTGGAAGGATGGTCAGACAATGATTCTAAAAAGCAGAAGAAAGCACACCAATTGGTGAAATGGATAGTCATGCAAGGAATTCTGGCTGGCGGTATAACTGCCCTCACAGGACCCTGTGGCCATATTCACATGGCCTAGTGAACTAGTGAAGACTCTGGGGAATCAGAGGTTACCAATAATAAGTTGTGCAACCTTTGAGTCCCTTGCAACCTTTAATCCACACCATTTTCCCTCCCGCTTGGCTCTTTCTTCAAGTAGTGTTGGCTAAACAAACCTCAAACCAGGGATCCTGGTTTCTCATACAAGCCAGTATCACAAACCAGGGTGGCGCAGTGGTTAAATGCCTGTACTGCAGCTACTCACTCAAAACCATAAGGTGGCGAGTTCAAGACCAGCAAAGGGCTAAAGCTTGACTCAGGCTTGCATCCTTCCGAGGTCGCTAAAATGAGTACCCAGATTGTTGGGGGGCAAATAGCTTACAATTGTAAACCGCTTAGACACTCCTTAAGGGTATGAAGCGGTATATAAATGAAGCTGTTTATATAAATGAAGCTATTTATTTTGTTTGGGGCTGAAGAATCCTGGTTTATAAACAGAGCCACAAACCAGGATTCCTAGATTCAGATGGCAATCTAAATCAGAGATGGGCTTAGTGGGTGACGTGTGGCCTCCAAGGCAGTTTTAACAGCTCCTCCCCACCTGAATGCTTCTCCACGCTGGGGAGAAAAAATCCGTACCCCAATCTGCTTTTGTCCTCCCTCTTCCTTATAAACTCCAGTGCCTCAAAAGTTTAAATATCAGAAGTGGATGGATGGCCACCTTTGAGTTTTCTTTTTTGAAAGATCTATACCTGTCCAAGCAAAAATTTGGTCCGCAGGTCTGTAAAAGTGCCTGCCTCTCCAATTATATTAACTATTTCTAGTTTGTTTAACTGTTTGTGTTAGCAAAGGGATGTGAGATCTCAATGAGTCCAGAGGCCAATTTTCTGTCTGGAGTGATCACACAGATTACCCAAAAATGCCAAAAAGAAATTAAATGGTCAGGAGTCCACTTCCAGTTTGGAACCAAGAGACTTTTTTTAGATGTTACACCTTGAAACAGTGAATGGTTAGACCTGAAAATGCCCAGGAGAGGCAATTCAGCCTTTTTAATGCCAGAGGAAGGGTATTCTGCAGGCATCTGGTGCACAAAACAGACTTGGGGCCACATGTGGTGGGCGCTTCGCTCGTTACAAAGTAAGGATTCCCTAAGGCTGGCTTACTGCTCTGCATCAGGGCAACCAATGCACTGCCAAGAGTAAGATAAAGAGAGAACACTTGACTGACATGTTTCTGAACTACAAAGCTGGCAATGGGGCAGATTTCAGAGACAAAAGTCTGGTCTAAAAGCACAGAAACCCGACTAAAAAGGTAGTTTTCACCAGCTTGGACCTGTTTCAGCCAAGCAATAAGAGGCCAAAGGAAGCCGAGTCAAACTAAAATGCTTCAAGGTTGCATCTTTGGGAAACAAGTCATAGAATCATGGAGTTGGAAGAGACCCCAAGTGCATCCATCAAAGCACTCCCAACAAATGGCCATCCAGCCTCTATTTAAAAACTTCCGAACTTTGGCACACTCCAAGGCAGAGTATTCCACCACTGAACAGCTCCAATGAAAAGCCAAGCACTTTTAAAAGGGGTTAAATCATTTCCAACATAAATTGGAATGCAAAACTTCCACCTGCTATTGGGCAGCCTACCCAATGGTTAGGAATGCTATGAGCCCACCAATATCTGGAGGGACCACAAGCTGCTCACTCCTGCAACAGAAGCCAAGACCTAACCTGTTTTGGACTACAACACCCATGCTCCTTCACCAGAGGCCATGCTAACTAGCGCTGATGTGAACAGTAATCCAGAAGGGAGCTTGGTTGGGGAAGACTCTTATGGAGAGCTGAAAAACTTCCATCCATGAAGGCAACTCGGTAAAGCTACTGATGCTGCGATATGAGCAGCCCTTGAAATTTCACACAGCAGATGCTTCCAACATTTGGTATCGGGTTTTATTTCTCAGCAGAGGGTCTTGCTGGGTGCCCATTTCCACTGCCTTCCTAGAAAATTCGGTGCAATAAGTTTAGTTTCCATGGGGTGGTGGTGGAAAGAACCAGGTGAAAGAATTTTATTTAGGGTACAGAACAAGGATGGGCAAATTCAGAGGGGAGAGGGGCTACTTCCCCACTTATGACTCTCACATGGGCTTCATTGCTACTTCCAGCACAAAAGGAAGTCATGTCACATCATTTCCTTTTCTGAGAATCGCCCCGAACACAACTGATTTTTGTACTTTACAGGGAAAGTAAAGTGGGGTTTTGGGGTGTGCTTTTGCAACAAATGTTTGGCTGAAAAAAATAAATTACAACCATCGGAGGGCTTTGTGGGTCTGCTGAAGGGCCCACAAAAATCAATCATCAGAATGAATGGGGCCCACAGGTGTACCTGGTAGAAAAGAAATAAGGACTGTCATAGGAAACTGGCTTCATATATTGTTTATGTTTTAAAAAGGCCAAAAGGAAACACTGACAGTTGGGTGGCAAAGGAGCGGGTCATCTTGGTTAGCTTCCCAGAAAGACGGCAAAATTCCAAAAGCACAATTTCAACAAACACACACAAACCACAAATATCACTGTCTTATCTGCTCTTGCTCCAGAGTTTTATCTTAAAATCTGACATTGCTCTATCAGTCACAGAGATTCAATGGACCTTCAAAAGCCTCCTGCATTTCCTGGACCCAGAACCTGGCAAAGCTAATCCCAGCCTTCAGAGTAATCCCTAACCACTGGAAAAATCTGCAGCACAGGGATGGCCCAGCTCCCTCCTTCTGTGCCACCTGAGGTTCATCAGAGTAACAGTGTAAAACCAGCACACCTCAATCAACATCACAATGTATTTTCTCTAAGGAGTTTATCATAAGACGAAATTTGGGGGTATAATGCAATGGCAATCCAAATGCAATCATGGGGTTTCACGTTATTGCGAATGAGTGTATCTCACACAATTTCGGGCAATGGGGGGTCATTTTCGGGAAATGGGAAGTCATTCTGAATGCATTCCAAATGCAATCAGATTTCACGTAAATTCACTAAACTAGCGAATTTGCAACTGAGAGAAATTATTCCCATGTGATAAACTCCTATGAATTTCTAAGCCCTCAGAGTGACTCTATGGTCAACTTCTAACAGAGTCATGCTGGAGGACATAAAGAGAACATATTGATCAAATCTGAGAATAATCAAATCTGAAAAAGTCAAAGTTGCAAATGTAAAGGGCTGACTGTAATAATAATAACTATTCCCATCTTGACTGACAATCAACAGTAGATATCATACGAGGCCTGAGCCAAGACTAAACCAACCAGCAAAAAAACCCTCCAAAGCCATAAATGGAAATAACACACACACACTCTGCTCCCATCCGGGGTCCATGCGCAAATCCTGTCTCAACTTGCACTGCCATCTCCACACATACTGGCTGCCCACCATATGTTCAAAGTCTCCAGAGTGCTCCTTCATTCACAAATATCTTCTGGACACAGAGGTCAATTGGTACAACATTCAAAGAGGAGAGACCAATCTCCTCTTGACCCTGAGCGCACAGGTGCCCATAGAAACACACAGATGCAGTCCAAAACAAACAGAATTGAAAAAGAAAAAAAAACCCTCTCCATCCCACCATCATGTCTGTAATATCACCTTTCCCCAAAATGGCGAGGCTGAGCAGAATATTGTGCATCTATGTGGGGTGGGCTGAACAAAATGAGAGCATTGCCCCATGAATGAGAATTCTGGCCCTCACATGAAATTTTGCTCCAGTCCTTGAATTTCTAGCCTTGCAGAGAGCGAGAAATTGAAAAACATTCACATCTGGAACTCTTCTATTTGCCATCATTGCATTCTCTTGGTCGCATTGTCCGCCCCTTTTCTATGGATGCCAATACTTAGTTTCTAAATTCTTGGCCTGAACTTTTAAATAGCTTGCAATGCTAGAAATTTGGGGGGGGGGGGGTGATTTTTTTTTTTTACCAAGCGAGCAGAATTTCGATTTGGAGGAGGAATAATCACATTCCCTCCCTCAATGGTGACACGCCTGGTAATGCACATCCTATATATATATAATATGCTCTGATCCTCTGCTTAAGGAGTGGCAATTGTATGGCCTGCCAAACTACCCACTGCTAAACCATTCTCCCTAAACAGGGACACTGACGTAT
The DNA here is from genome assembly GCA_034509955.1 of Urosaurus nigricauda. Classification (NCBI taxonomy): domain Eukaryota; kingdom Metazoa; phylum Chordata; class Lepidosauria; order Squamata; family Phrynosomatidae; genus Urosaurus; species Urosaurus nigricauda. Next base: position 51,877,810 of record JAOEGL010000007.1, read on the forward strand.
TATGCATCTAAGGCGTGCAGTGCTATTCTGCTCCACACCTCACACTTGTGGGATCCAAAACATTCTTGGTTTTGGTCAAAGCTAGACATAAACTTTTAAGCATTCTTGGTGGAAGTCACAGTGGAATATTGGTAGGGTAGGGGATGGCTTTAGGATCTTCTGCTCTTCTCTGCTCTGTATTTTATGGGTTCAAAAACAAACAACTTGCAGTACAATGGGGAATTTCTTTTCCCAACTCTTGCAGGGAGATGGCTTGGTGGTGCAATAGTCACCATAGTTCTTTGAGGCCATGTTTTAGAAAAGCAGATGGGGCAATAGAACAGAGAAATTACAGTCACAACAGTGGGTAAGAAGTTGTAAAAAAACAAAACCAAACAGAGAGAGGGGGGAAAAAGTGGGAAAGACTCACTATCTACCTGCACAAGGTCCTGTGATGTACAGTGGACCCTCCACATTCGCTGGGTTAGGGCTGCAGCATCCCTGTAAAAGTGGGAAAACTGTAAATAAAAAGACATTTTTTTAAAAAAAAAAACTGAGAGAACAACTCTCTAGGTCCTCCAGCACAACTTGTAGGGTCAACATTTGCTGGAGAACACATGCCTAGAGAAATGTTTTTCCATGAATCGCTAGGTTCTCCAGAATAACTCTATGGTCAACTTCTGGCAAAGTTACACTGGTCCAAAGAGATAAGACATATTAACCAAATCTACAAATAATCAAATCCGCAAAAGTCAAAGTGTCAAATGTGGAGGGGTGACTGTACGGGCTGTGGACCTTCCAGTAATGAACAGCTTAGATATCAAAGTGTGGAAGAAGTTTGAACTTCATATACTTCATACAGGCTGGGCGATTCGTTGTAGGATAATTTAACGTGGAGTTTAGGTTTTTTTTCCCCCCTTGGACAGCTTCTAACCCTGGGGTGAGGAATATGCAGCCAACACATCTTTTTCTAGGGTCCTGAATGCCCTGAAAAGCCTTTTACCCCCTAATTTTCTTTTTTCAGACCTACCAAAATCACTTCAAAATTGCCCAGTTACTCCAGAGGCTCAATGAAGTGCAGTGATTTGGCTTTATTTGCCCCAAAATGAACAGGCAATTCAAAATCAAACAAAGCCATAACCGACATGACGTTTGAGTCCAGCCTACCAGCAGGATGTAGAGAGACAAAACCAGGCACCATCCACAGTGTTCAGAGACAAGCCCTCTTCCCTAGCACAGAAATGAGCAGAATAAGCTTAAGACAAAGACAGGCCTTACTGTACCTCCTTCATCCTTTGACTCTGCCAACAGCAGGATAACAGGGCAAGGACCAGCACACCCCAACTGACACTGCAAAGTGCCATCACCATTAAGACCCTGGCTCCAGAAGTCCAAGATCCATCAGCCGACATACCATTTCAGCTTGTGGCTACAAATGAGGGCAAACAGATTTACCAGCCTGTTGGGTTTTTCCCTGACATTAAATAAAAAATTCAGAAGGAAATAATGCACATCAAAGTTATGGCATCTCTAAATATCACTCGGCCAGGGAGGACAACTTTCCAGGAGGTCTACACCTTTTCCATACACTCAACCCCACTGGGGTTCCATGTTCTGATGCTCTGGAGCCACTGGATCTGCCATCCGGAGTGCAATTCTACTTTTAAAACAAAGTTGACGCTTTCCATACATCTTGTTTCCAATGGAAATGGCAGACAGGTATTTCGCATGGCGGAGTTCCAGCAAATTTGGCTATAATGGAGCTAATGGTGGCCACAATGTCCTCTGGGGTATGTGTTGCCCACCTCCTATCTCCCCTAGCAGAACATGGGGATAATTTTGGAATGTTTTTTGTGGTCATAAGCACACACACACACACACAAACAAACAAGCAAAGACCTTAGATATTACTCAGAACAAGTTCTTGAACCCTGCTAAACCCAGAGGGCACACTGTAGGCATGTCAAGCCCAAGGCAATCTAAGGCAGGAAGCCCTCATTTCAGAAAGGGTCTTTGTCTTTCAGAAGGGGATGAAAAAAGACAAAATGCCCAAAATACGGTGGCCCTTTGTCTACAGGGACTGGCACAGCGGTTGTCAAGCAGAAGGAGGAAAGAAAAGAGAATGGCAGCAAGAGGAAAGAAGGAAATGAAAGAGATGTTTTGGAACAACATCTCTGGTGGTTGGAAAAGCAGGAGCCAAGAGATGGAGGCAAGAATCTCGCTAAGCAGAAATGAAATTAAAGGCTGTTTTTAAGATTGCCACCTGACTGATCCTGTGGCCTATCCCTGGTGGTGTTCCCAACAGGTTGGGCACTTCTGTTCTCAATACAATAGCCCTTGAACAGAAAATAACTCTGTCCACACGGAAGACAAACCAAAAAACCAGGGAGAGGAAGTGTGCAAAGAAAACCTCCAAGAGAAAATCTTCTAAGATGGCAGACAGTGCTTCAGCATCTCCCTCTGTGACACTGCAGTACCCGCTCACCTTCTCCTTGCCCTTTCTGGCTTCCCATGTGCCATCTCTCTGGAATGAAGCCTGGGGCTGTCCTGTCCTTTGATAGCAAGATGGGAGACTTTGGGCTGCAAAGGGCAAGTGATGGAGGAGGAGGAAGAGGAAGAGGAGGAGAAAGGGGGGGATACGGTCTAGCTCTTCAGAAATAAAATGCTACAATCTTCTAGACTTAACCATGGAAATTATTGTTTTTCTTTTATAAAAAAAAAAAAGAGCCCAGGGATCTGTCTGTGTTGTTTTGTTCTCCGTACATTAAGGTTGCCTTAGACCTAGAGTCGCTTACAGTATAACGAATGTGATATTTTCCTTCATAAATTTTAAACACAAGCAGAATAAAAATCACATTTTTCTCAGGCAACAGTAGCAGTTCAGTAGGTAAAGGGTTCGATCACATTTCTTGTTTTCTGTATTAATAATGCATGCAAGCAGCTTTAGTATTATAGATCCCTCATCGGTCACACCCAATCAGCCATCCTTTCTGTCTCGTTCATAAAGTCCCTCCGTAGTTGCCCTCCTGTCGTCTCATGGGAGTTTCCGGCCGACTGTTGGAACCAGATCCTTGTTCAAAAGGCTGTACGGTGCTTTGGCTCTCTGAAGCCAACGCTTCTGGGCCAGCAGACTCCTGTATGACGGAACCGGCCCCTTCCCCATCATCGCTCGGCTCAAACAACTGGCTGGATCCGTTGCTTTGATCAACAGTTACTGTGTTAGTTCTCAGGGCAACAATCGTTCCAGAATCGCTCCTCCTTTCTGCATAGATCCGTTGTTCAAAGATTTGAGCAGTGGAAGGCTGGAATTCAGAGTCCAGAGGGACGCTGTTGGTGGTGGCCCCCATGACGGAGCGGTACATCTCCATTCCCTCTGGCAACATGGACTTAATCTTTGGAAGCCAACGCTTGCGCACTCGGCGGGCGTTTGTACACATGTCGGCCGCAATGACATTCATTTCGCTCTCCTTGAAGCTTGGAGCAAAATTCTGACAATAAACTGCAAAGGAAAGGGGTGTATTTTTAGAATTTCTATTTAGTCTGTCCATCTGGAGTGTGGTCTTCCTCTTTTCCTACTGCCTTCTACCTTACCAAGCATTACTGTCTTTTCTAGGTAGTCAGGTCTTCTCATGATATGGCCAAAGTATGACAGCCTCAGTTTAGTCATCTTGGCTTCTAAGGAGAGTTCAGATTTGACTTGCAGAAGCCTAAGTTACTGTAAATCCAGTGAACAGATGTGTACTGGTCTAGAGGTTTATATGGGGACTCGGGAAATCAAGGTTCAAACCTCCACAGAGTCATGAAACTACTGGGTGAACTGAGGCCAATTACTCTTTCTTTTAGCTTTTTCTTTTCACCTCACAGGGTTGTTGTGATGATAAAAAGGAGTGGAGGAGAGCCATGTTTTATGCCACCCTTAGCTTATTAAAGGAAAGATAAATATAATTTGAGAACCAGTGTGGTATACTGGTTTGAGCATTGGACTATGACTCTGGAGACCAGGGTTCAAGTCCCCCATGACCATGAAAATCCCCTGGGTGACCTTGGGCAAGTCACACACTCTCAGCCCCAGAGGGAGGCCATGACAAACCCCCTTTGCACTAATTCTGGAAAGAAAACCCTGTGACAGGGTCACCTTAGGGCCCCTATAAATTGTAAATGACTTGAAGGCACACAACCACAAAATATAATTTGTCCTTCTCTCTCATGTTTTATACTGTTATAAAATATTGTTATTCCTTAATAATAGTAACAGGAAACGTACAAACAAAGCATGACTTAAAGACAACCCTTCTCTCAGCCCAGCTTTTAAAGACCAATTTGTTTGTAGCAAAGCAATAAAAAACATACTACTGTATCTCTTTCCCTGCCTGCCTCCCTGGTCTTTGTTAGTTAAGTTTTCCCCACTTACGTTTCACAGCATTAAGGACCCGGCTATCAAGGGGTTTTCTGCTCGGATCACTGGTGGAAGACCGGATTCCTGTTCCGCAGCTGTTGGCCAGTGTATTCCTGTTCCAAGAGGCAAGTGTGAAGCAGAATCTCAAGAGCAAGACACTGGAAATAATAGCTGAATTGCAGAAAAAATAGTTGCATTGTAGAAACCCATCACCACTACCACGTCTTTTGCAATATCCATGATCTCAAGCAGTAAAGAGGAGAATAGTTTGTTTTAGGAAGAAGAAAAAAAAGATTTCAAATGGGTTTCATTGGTGGTGAAAAGACTCAAGGATATGTCTGATGCGCATTGCAGGACTCTTGCAAGTGCCCTGAAGTGTATTCCCACAATTCAATAAAAGGATTTCACCACGTCTCTGCAATGCAGCTATGGAGTCATAAAGTTATGAAGTGTAGACTGTAATGTAGGATCACAGTCATGTATAATAGGAATGAGAAGCTCTGTGGCGGTTTAAATGGTAGGGCAATTTTAGAAGATCTGGGGAGACCTTTCCTGTATCTCTAGACTTTACATAGACCATATCCACCTTTCCCAGGGAAACCAGAAGAAAAGGTGACTTCTGTGTTGTTGTTGTTTACAAAACAATACCTGGGGGAGTCTTTAAAAACAAAACAAAACAAAAGCCATCCATTATATTCAAGGAGAATCGTACCTCCACAAGGTATCTGGGAACATGGTTTTTGGGGTTTGCAAAAATAGTTCCATGGCACAACCTATGTCCTGCGCATGGTGTGTTGTAAACAGCATGGCTGTTTACAACAAACCTCACTCCCTGATTTAAGATGTCTGGACACAAGCAAGATGTCTGGGGAGGCTAAATAAGGCTGGTGAGCTGCCGTGACTGAAGCGAGATTGTGGAGATTTGTTTTGAAAAAAGATGTTGTAATGGAGAAGTGAGTACAGCCATTGGAAGAGACTCACATGCAACCCAGGAGAGCCAGATTTGGCTCCAAGTCCTAAAGCTCCCAACCCCTAACTTATATATAGCCCAGCTGAATCCGGCATGATTTCCCCTCCCCGTCCCCTGAGTACTTCTACAGAAAATGAACAAGAAGGGCACTCCAGATTTGATCAAAGGCTGCATCTATTGCTCCTTATTGGAAACCAGTCCTTGGACCTGAAAATGACAAAGCCATACCTACCTGTCAAAGAATGTGGCCAGGAGGCGTCGCAGGAGAACTTTGTGTTTCACACCTGCACACAGATGGCAGTTCATCAGCTGCCCCCGCGTAATGTAAACACCAGAGCCTGGGAAAACAGAGAGGGAGAGAAAGATTGCAATTGAGAGGCCAAGAAGTCACACCTTGGGACCAATTCTGAGACAAGGAAAAGTTCAACACTTGGAATCTCCCCAATTCTTTCACATTGTACAAATTTAGCATTACAGTTTCTTTCACTTTCATTGCCCTGGCTCCATCCTGTGGAATACTGGGATTTGCAATTCAGGGAGGATTATCTAGAATTCTCAGCCAGGTAGATCACATGCCTCAGCAAACTACAAAGTCCAAGATTCCACAGGTTGGAGCCATGTTGATTACATTGGGATCACAGTGCCGTTTTTCAAAGAAGTACAGTCGGCTCTCCATATCCACGGATCCCACCATCCACAGCTTGAAAATATTCCAAAAAGAAATAAATTCCAAAAAGCTAGCCTTGATTTTTCTATTTTACATAAGGGACACACTGTTTTATGCTGCCATTGTATTTAATGGGACTTGAGAAACCATGGTTTTTAGTATCCATAGGTGTGGTGGTCCTGGAACCAAACTCTACTGGATACTGAGAGCCCACTGAAGTCTTTGGCCATCTGTCAGGGATGATTTGATGGAGAATTCCTGCATGGCAGGAGCTTGGACTGAATCGTTCTTGTGGTCTCTTCCAACTCTACAATTCTATGATTCTATTGATTCTTTTATACTGCAGCATAAAAAGGAGGAAGGGAGGGGAATTGGGGGGGGGGGGAGAAAGAAAAGTGGCCGCACCTTGGAGACTAACTGGTTTTTATTTTAGCACAAGCTTTCATGGAGCTGAACTCACAGCTTCAGATGCATTACTGAATGGTATTAAGGCCTCCAGCATCAAGCATATTTATACAATTTGGGAGTGGGACATAATGTAACAGGATCCAGAAAAATGGTTTTCTTGGGTGGGTAGCCTTGCACAGGACAGAGGCAACCTGGATCTCAAAGGAAGTTTCTTTTTGTGTTGCTAATGGAGTTTAAATTTTCTTCCCTGAACTTTACGACTCTTTGGAGGAAGAGGAATGGCCTCTGCCTACATGGATATCCCTTTGTACTATATTTTTCTTTCTCCTATATTATTTTTAACACATTTGCCTGAGAAGAAATCAGTGGAGATTTGAAAGCTTGCATCATGCATTTTGTACATTTTGGTTGACCCAATAAAGGCATTGCTGTTTTGTGGATTGTGGATGTTATTGTACTTTGCTGTATGGCCATTATGGCTACCCCTGAATATGTCCACTATCTCTAGCCATTCAAAACAATGATGGGATCTTTCACAGGGGATCGCAGAAGAAAAGCACCTCTAAAGGTACCCTGTATCTGGCAGACATCTTCATCCACACTTCCAGTTGCATGGCTGAGCACTGAGCCAAGCGAACAAGGTGGCTAATTTTAGAAACAACCTTTATTTAGGGCAGATTAACTTCATAAACAAAATGTATTTAGGTCAGATTGATTTGAGAAACAAACATGTTCACTTTTGGGTTCAACGCACTCTCTCCCAATCCTTTCCAATGTTTTGTTATTACCGTTTTTTTCAACACCAAATTATTCAGAAGAAATGAAGGCTGAAAGAATTCTGTGATAATGCTGATTTTTTTAAAAAAATCCCAATAGTTCTGGATAGTGGGAAAGGAGGTTTTGAATGACACGGTTGTGAAAAATGGTTTGTTCACAACTATAGAAGAAAGAATACATTCAGTGGGGTTAACTGTGACAACTAGATGCACACAACCAGTTTAATAAAATAGGTTCAAATCAAGATAGAAAATGGTTCATAATCCCAGGTTGTATGTTCCTGAAAGACAGCCTGAAAAGGTTACTTTTCTGGACCACAACTCCCCACGTGCCCAGTGATTATGTTGAATATCCTGGGAGAGAAAAAAGGAACTCTTCCAAAGCTCCGAGCATGCTGTTTTAAATATTACCTGCAACAAGTTCAAGTTTTTCTCCAGGATCTCCTTCTGAGTAGAGTTTTGGATGGCACCGATATCCAATTTGACTGATGAGACTGGCCGGGAGGGCGACTAAGTCACGGCGGATGAGGACGCATGACCGGCTTTCTAAAGGAACCTGCTCCGGCTTCTCTTGAGGCACTTGTGAAGAAACGAAAGCAAGGAGGAAAAGGGTTAAAGCAGGAGTGGGCAGCTTCATAGGGTTGTTGATCCTATTGTATTTTGACTAGCATACTGGTTAAATGTGAATAGATGGAAACACTGTCAGATGAATCCATAATTGGTTGGCAAACCTTGTACAAAGAGTCATCATAAATGGCTGTGTTTCAAAGCCTGAGTGAAGTCTCAAGCAGAGAGCCACAAGATTCTGTCCTTGAGCCACAACGATCCTATGTTTTTACCAATGACTTAGATGATGGAGTAGAGGGAATCTCTTTTGTTTTCCTAACTCACTATCTGTCTGTCTGTCTAGACACTATAATTCAACATCAACATAAAAAACAATCAGAATGATAGATGAAAGGGAAAAAAAAGAAAATGACAACCATATGTTGTTGGTGGTGTGTGCTTTCCAGTTGTTTCTGACTTAAGGTGACTGGTAACACAAGACAAGGGCTCAAACCTCGTTGGGCCAAGAAAACAAACTGTGTGGCCTTGGGCAAGTCACACTCTCTCAGCCACAGAGGAAGGGAATAGCAAACCTCCTTTGAACAAATCTTACCAAGGAAACCCATGACAGGATCACCTGAGGGTCTGAGGGTCCCCATAAGTTGGAAACGACTTCAAGGCACACAACACACATACACATTTGAACGCTGTGTAGATTGGACTGACCAAAGAACAGCCTGCAAACCGCATGACGCCTCTCTTTCTCTCTCCACCAAATTCTCCAAATTTTTAGGTACATCTTAGAAAAAATGCTTCTCCAAGGCCTAAAATAGATTAGGACAGCCTAAACCTTGGCAACATTGTACTGACACTCCAAGAGTATGCGGGTTGGGCTTTTATGTATGAGGGATTTTCCCAGGTCCATTGAGATTATGTGCAGTCCTGGGCATGACGCAGCTCCACATCTTAGAGAAGATGTTCTACCAATTAATAAAAAGATACTTAGTTGTGCCATGATAATCCCTGTTCCTGCTCAGACATTTCAACATGCAACAAAGCACTGTGATGAGGATGAGGTCATGGCTACTTCCTTAAGGGCAGGAGAAATAATAACTTATTCAGGGCCCTCCAAACCAAAGGGCATCATCCTCATATCATCTACTGATTCACAGGACACAAGCATAAAAAATTAAATTAAAAACCAAAGACTCATAAATTGGAAAGGGGTCCATATCACCTTTCAGGGATATGGCTTGAGCAGATGGGCAGATAACCATGGCCTAAACCTATCACATCCTGCCCCTGGTTCTGATTCGCATCAGTCCCTGGGCCATTGCAGTGATGGGCAAGTAGTTATATGCCTGCATGCCATCCTCCCATGGACCTGCTGCTCCTGTGCACCCCATACCTGTCACCACAGCATCCAACCTACCACCCATTATGGCCTGTAAGGGTAGAAATAGAGTGTCTGGCTACAGCCATGTGGCCACCAGACACCCTCTTCCAATGTCAGAAGCCACAATGGGAATTTGGGACGGACACAATGATGGTGGCAGGTATGGGGTCCATGGGTCCAACCAGTTTGCTGGCTGTCAGCCAGTCTTTTGTACCAAAAAAAGGACTCTTTGGGCTGAGATCAGTCTAGGACTACCAGATCGGCATCCAGACTGGGTGATCTCTGCCCAGGGCTGATAGCCTACATTGTCTGGACAGGATGATACAAGGCTAGGGGGAACATGGGTCTTTTGACCTGTACATACAGTCCCCCAGTCTTCCCATCTCCAAGCGAAACCTTCCCAGTTTTTTAAGCTGTTTCTCACAGGACTTGGATTCCAGACCTAGTTATCTCCTTCTGAACACATTCCAGATTTTCAATATCCTTTTTGAATTACAGTGCCCAGAACTGGACACTGTTCTTCAGGTGAGATCAGACCAAAGCTGAGCGGAGTGGTATTATTGCATCCCTTATCTGGACCTTGTATTTCTGTTGAAGCAACCCAGATAGCATTGGCTTTTTTTGACAACTGCTTTGCATTCCTGACTCATGTCAAGCTTTTGGTCTACTGAGGCCCCTGGATCCTTTTCACATTTATTGTTGTCAAACCAGATGTCAAATTGGACAACTGGGCAAACTATGCTTGGAACAAAAGCAAGGCCTGAATGTGCCTATGACAACTGTAAACTTATTGATACAATTAAAAAGATTAAATCTGGAAAAGTACCAGGCCCAGATGGACTACTGGTAGCATATGGTAAGAAATTTGAAGATGAGCTACTTCAACTATTAAAAGCAGTGTGAGATGAGTTATTAGAAAAAAGGCAGATGCCAGATTCTTGAAGAAATATCTGTATTACAGTGCTTCATAAAGAAAATACAGATGAGACATTAACAAAGAATTATAGACCTATCTCACAATTGAAGAATGTCTATAGAGAATAATATAGAGAATAATGATATTTACTACCCATTTTGGCAATCAGATGGGGAAGACACATTTCTCAGATTATCCATAGCAATCAGTACTCTATTTGCCAAAAAGACAATTAAGGAATTATGTAAGAACTGTCCTCAATATTACTCAATTTTTGGAACATCATAAAAACAAAAAGGCAATTTTGATTTTTTCCCCCTTTAAGATACTGTGGCTATGGTTATTAGTAATTTTAGTAGGATTATTTAGTTGTCTCTGTAATGGAGTAGAGTAATATTTTCTTCCTCTCTTTTATTTTTCATTTCATTACAGTCAGAATTGGGAGAGTCAGTGCTCTACTGTGTATTAACTGTATGTTTTTTCCTCTTTTCTTCTTTACCCCCCTTTTCTCTCTCTTATTCTTCCTTCTCCCTCCTCTAGTTTCTTTTTCTTTCATTATATAGGTTGAGTCTCCCTTACCTGAAATGCTTGGGACTAGAAGTATTTTGGATTTCAGTTTTTTCTTTCTTTCAGATTTTGCAATATTTGCATGTACATCATGAGATATTTGGGAGATGAGACTCTTATAAACAAGTATAAACAAGAAATTAATTTATGTTTTGTATCCATCTTATGCCCACATTTTAAATAATTTTGTGCATGAAACAAAGATTGCATACATTGAGCCATCAGCAAGGAAAGGTGTCACTATCTCAGCCAACTATTTTGGATTTTGGAATTCCAGAAGGGAGACTCAACCTGTATATTATTATGATTGTAAATTAGATTGTTTGTGTTAAAAAAATTAATACAAATGATGATGATGATGATGATGATGATTTAAAAAGGTAATCACCAGATAATTTAGTAACAATGATAGTCCTTTTAGTTTAATATCAAACATCAATACCCTATGTCAATATCATATTGACTATAGTCAATCTTAGCCCATTTGTTGGTATTTGCTGTCAAGTCACCTTTGACTTATGGCGACGCTATGATCGGGAGACCTCCAAGTGTCCAGATGCTCAACAGCTCTGTTCAGGTTTTACAGACTCAAGGCAGTCATGGCTTCTTGGACGGAGCCATGGCTTCTTGGATGGAGTCTATACCTGTAGCATAGCCTACCTCTTTTCCTACTGCTTTCCACTTTTCCAAGCATTGTTGTCTTTTCCAATGTGTCATGCCATCTCACAATATGTCCAAAGTACGGCAGCCTCATTTTCATCATCTTGCCTTCTAGTGAGACTTCTGACTTAAGATTTATTTATATAGAAATTTAATTATACTGTAATTAATAAAGTAACAGTGGGGGATTTTCTCAACTTATTATGAATAGAGGGAATTCTGAATATAATAATATGCGACTGAATAATTGCTTTTTTATTTATTTCAGGTAATTTAAAATCACTGTTGCTTATTCATAGCTTCCTATAGTTTAACTTTAAACAACAACCCAAGTGTGACCTTCAAACACCATGAACTTCAAAAGTGGATCTTGGGTCCCATGGTTTATTGTTTCCATAAGGGTCATTGTCTTAAAATATAAACCTCTTTTAAAAAAACACATTGTGAGTGAAATTTTATTTATTTCAAAGGTTTACACCCTAATTTTCTGTACAAAGTATAGCCAGAAAGAGGTTTTAAACTGTTTTCTTTAACATAACAATTCCCTTGATCATAGGATTGTTCATCTTGATCCTTGTTTGCTTGTTATAATTTGGGCTTGTCTTTTCACTGAATTGGATTTATTCAATAACCTAAATTAAGGCAATAACTTTCATTACACCAGCCCAAAGGTTGTAAAAAACCTTTGGTTTTTATTTGATTACATTTTTGTATTTGTGTGCCTGCATAGTATTTTTTATGATCATATGGATTTTTAGATATGCTGAATGGCTTTTCCAAGGTGGAAGGGCAAGCTATTAATGTTTTAAATTCATAAAATGTTAGAGGAGTTGTGCCTTTCTGGGAGAGGGTACAATAGCATGCTATAAATATATTAAATAGGATAATGCAATGACTTTTGGTCAAAAGTAGCTGCAGGCCAAGAACGGAAAGCTAAAAACTGGCCATGAAAAAACCAAAACTTTTTTCACTGGTGGCTGAGATAGTGAGATCTTTGCTTTCTGATGGTTCAATGTACACAAACTTTGTTCCAAGTACAAAAATAGTTAAACTGTTGTATTAAACTTCCTTCAGATTACGTGTATAATATGTACATTAACCTTGGATGAATTTTGTGTTTAGATTTTGTATCTCCAAGGTATCCCATTATGTATGTATATGGAAATACAGGTATTTTGAAATCCCACAAAATCTGAAATCCCAAACATCTTTGGTTCCAAGCATTTTTGGTTCCAAGCATTTTGGATAAGGGGGACTCAAACTCTACTTTGCTTTTAAATTTTATGTGAGACGTCCTCAGTCCCGTGCTGGGAGAAAGACAGGATATAAATGAAATGCAATGAAATTCCAAGCTCTCTTTTGATCTTTTTGATATTTCTGGATCTTTGTCTTAACTCTTTCCAATGTCCTCCAGTTCCAAGGAAGGTAACCTTATCAAACCTATAAGCCATCCTTTAAGATAAATATATTGCCACCTGATACTCCCTTAATTCTTTATTATAATAACCCTTTGCTAACTGTAAGCATGCTTCCGTTGTCATTTAACTCTTCTAGCCATACTACTGGAATAGGCTCCTTTTCTCTCTCTGTAAATGGAGCTATCCTGTAATAATATTATTTATTTATTATTTGTTTATTTATAGCCCGCCTCTCCCAAAAGAATCAAGGTGGCTAATAATCATAAAACATCATAACGTAATTAACAAAATCCCTACCTCCCCCCCCCAAATTAAAATACAAAAACATTTAATTTGTTGTTGCTGTGTGCCTTCAAGAAGCTTCTCTCTTATGGCAATCTTAAGGCACCTCTATCACAGACTTTTCTTGACAAGGTTTTTTTTTGGGGGGGGTTGCTATTGTCTTCATCTGAGGCTGAGAGAGTGTGACTTGCCCAAGGTTACCTAGTGGAAGTCCATGGCCGAGTTGGGATTTGAACCCTGAGAGCCAGCATTGTTTGAGTGTTGAACTACAACGCCAGAGAACAGGTTTCAATTCCCAGCTCAGCCATGAAACCCGGTGAGTGATATTGGGCAAGTCACACTCTCTCAGCGTCAGAGGAAGGCAATGGCAAAACTCCTCTAAATAAATCCTCTGAACAAATCTTGTCAAGAAAACTCCATAATAGGTTCACCTTAGGGTCACCATAAATCAGAACAACTTGAAGGCACACAACAACAACACCTCCTGGAATCCTAGCTTGTATCCACACTGCAGAATTAAAGTAGTTTGACAACACTTTAAGTACTACAACTCTATCCTACGGAATCCTAGGATTTATAGTTTGTAGAGCTCTCTGACCAATCAGGCTGACTACCTTGCCAAACTACAAATCCCAGGACTTCAGAGGATGGAGTCATGATAATTAAAAGTGATATCACACTGCTTTATTTCTGCAGTGTGGCAGGTCTCCCTGTCTAACACTCTGCCACTAAGCCACGCTGGCTCTATAGCCATGAGCTATCCTTTTTTTCAGTTTTTACAACACATTTTTCATCTTCCAACATCTAGGAAGGGAGCCTCCAAAGAAGTTTTCCTTCCTCCGCTTCACTTTCTAATCTAAATTCAATGCAAAGCACCCCACGATTGAACCTTAGGTTACGAATTACATTCACCTTTTCCCAGATAAAATGTTTCTCCCTCCAAATCTGATCTAATCTGTAAGTGAATATTGGATGTAAAGAAAAAGTAAATGTGAATCCTTCTACAAGTGAATTATTTAATAAGAAGGGTTTCCCAAGAAGGGTAAATAATCTAGTTGATTATCTACGACAAGTTCTTAACCTTCCAAATTTAAATTTTTAACCAGATGTTTTTGCAATTCTTGTTCTTTTGCTGTAAGAGAAGGGTCATTCTTTTTTTCCCCCTTTGCAATCACCCTCCTTACTAAATTCAAATGTCTATTAATCTAGCTCTCAATTACTTTGTTTTGTCCTCTATCCCTTTTTTGATATCCCATTTTAATGGCAATGGATATAATGAATGAACCCATCATTTCATCTGCTATTATGTTCCAATAGAAATCGATAACGAATTGGTTGCATTGCATGTTGTACATTAAAATTTATTTTCTTAAAAATAATCTAGCTCTGTTATTTAAATCTCCTAGCATTATAAGGTTTCAACTGGTGTTAACATGATCTCATGGTGACTGCCATAACCATCTTCCATCAGACATTGATACGGGTATAGTAAATGACGCAGAATCAAAAGCATCTTCAAACTGCATGCAGAACATTAATCAAAGTCCACATGTTTATTAAAGTGTTGAGCATCATTTTCCCCACAAGGGTTATTTCATTTCTCTTGTGGTTCTGTACCAAATACAGTTGTGGAATATTTTTCAGATTTCTGCAAACTCTCACAGGGTGCATCTACACTGTAGAAATAATACCGTTTGACACCACTTTGAGAACCATGGCTCCATTCTACAGAATCCTGGGATTTTTTGTTTGGTGAGATGCCAACACCATTTGGCAGAAAAGGTGAAAAATGGAACCCCAGGATTCCACAGGATGGATCTCCAGCACTTAAAGTGGTGTCAATCTACATTATCTTGACAGTGAAGAAGCACCCAAAGTTGCATCTTAAGCAGTCCTAGATTTTCAAATGTTTGCAAACTTTCTTTACAGAATAGTTTAGCAATGCTACTGCCACCAGTTTCTCCATCACACAATTCCTCCCATTTATTTCCATACATACAAAACAAAGGTGACACATATTAAGAGGAACCTGGCTGGCCTTCAAAAGTATAGAAAAGTCTACCAGTTCTATTGGGTTGATCCAAGCCATATCTGCTCCCAGGGGTGTATTTGAGCCAAATTTGTGTAAAATTTGCACAAGGAGAAAATCCTTCCCAGACTGTGTAACGTTTCGACTTCTTCCTTTTTAATGGTCCCACATCTTCCCATAGAACAGCCAGTGATGTGGGATAAAATGTGTCTTAAATGGAAAAATTCAAGAGCTTACTTTTATCTACAGATAATTTCCCTTTTCTTAACAACAAGAGCGGGAACAAACAATATTTCATAAAATCCATTCATTGAACGGTTGTCAAACTGTCGCAGTCTGAAGCTGAATTGTGGTGCCAACAATTCTGCAGAAGGTGACAGTGAAACAAGAATTGTCGCAATAATTCTGATGGAAAAAAAATAAATTCTGCAGAAACCAGATCAGCAAGCATCCTATGGCATATCATGTACAATTTGTTGGGTGCCCTAAAATTAGCATGGCAAGACTTTTCAGTGCTTCCCCACTTGAATATAAACTGGATATAAGAGCAACATTTTTTGTTTTTTTAAAAAAATAAAAACTAGCATTCTAATAATAAAAATAAATTCTACACTCCATATCATTTTCTTTTTTCCTATTACACTTAGGGCCTATTAAAAAGTTCTGTTTAATAAATATAAACCCAATAAAAGGCGGTAAATCAGATCACGCTGTTTCAAAAATTCTCCAGCAAACCTGCATCACCAAGAAAAGCTTCTTTATCAGCAAAAGTGCCCAGAGTTGCATCCCCAAACCAGCATTTTATTACTCTGGCTCTCCACAATGCCAGACTCAGTCTTGTGCAAACTGGAATCTTTCAAACGCCTAAACTTACAACAGGTTGACCCAACCAAAAAGAGCTCCTCCTGTTAGACACAAGTCCCTGCATATTTTCAGATTTTTCACCTTCTGGGAAATCAGCCCTTGCAATGATTCCTCACTACCCGCTTCAGAAAATGTTGAGGAAAACATTAAGAATGCCATCCCCTGCCAAGCAAATCAATGCACACCGCCTGCATGTCTGCGGCACAGATAAAGGCTGCTTTTTGCTTTCATTGGGTAATTTGCAAAACAGCACCTGCAAAACAGCACCCACCTTGCCCTGCCCCACCAAATCCCAAGAAAATGTAAGTGAGACAATGAAAATCTCGGCCCCTATGAACAATATCTTGTTGACGTGTGCCTTCAAGTTGCCTGGCATCTTATGGCGACCCCACGAATCTCATAGAACGTTCTTAGGCAACAAAGAGTCAGAGGTGGTTCTGTCAATTCCTCCCTCTGAAATAAAGTCTACAGCACTTGGCAACTGCTGGTGGTCTCCCATCCACTTACTAAACAGGGCTGACTGACCCTGCTTAACTTCCAAGATCAAACAGGATCTGATGGACTTACGATATAAGTACTTTCAGGTCATGAATTTCATAGGATTTTTTTAGTTGGTTTTGCCAGTTCCTTCCACTGAAATATACCAGTAGCCCAGGGCATGTGGTATTCATTGGTGGTATCCCATTCAAGTACTAACCAGGGCTGACCCTGCTTCGCTACCAAGATCAGAAAGATCTGATGCCCTTAGGCCAGACACATGTGCCTTCAAGTTGAGAATTTCATAGGAATACTCAAGAGGTGGTTTTGCCAATTCTTTCCTATGAAATATAAGAACAGGAACTCTGTGTCTGTGTACGTGTGTTGTGCCTTTAAGTCGCCTGTTAATATATGGCATCTTTAGAGGTGAATTTCAAAGGGTTTTCTTAGGCAATGAATACTTGGGTTTACTTTTCATCTTGGATGCTAAGCAGAGTGAGCCTTGGTTAGTACTTGGATGGGAGATCACCAAGAAATATTAGGTGATGCAGACAATTCTTCAGAGGCAAAAACTGACAAAACCCTTCAGAGTCTGCCTTGTCTAAGAAAAACCTATAAAATTCATGGGGCTGCCAAAAGTCAACAATCTTACCCACATGCCCACACACCACCACCACTACCAGATCCTGTCTAATCTTGGGAGCTGGATCAGTCCTGGTTAGTTCTTGGATGGGAGACCAACAATGAATCCTAGGTGCTGTAGGCTCTATTTTCAGAGGACATAACTGGCAAAATCACCTCTAAGGATTCTTTGCCTAATAAAACTCTGCGAAATCCATGGGATCACCATAATCTGACAAGTCACATACATAGACATATTGCATATACATGGACTCTTGGAGGAAGGGAGGAAAACCTATTAAATTCATGGGATTGCCGTAAGTTGGCAGGCGACTTGAAGACACACAAACATACAAACATTGGAAAAGGCAGGAACAAAATCTGGGACTTTTCAATCAGTCTAGATGTTCTCAAAGTGGCACACACACACAGACACATACACAGAGTCAGCCCTCCATATTTGTGGCTTTGACTTTTGCATCTTTGACTGTTCACAGATTTTAGTAATATGTTCTCCTGAAGAATTTCTGGTTCCTCCAGTGCAACTCTGCTAGAAGTTGACCACAGAGTTGCAATGAGAACCTTGAGATTTCTAGAGAAAACACTTCTCTAAGCATTTGTAGGTCCTCCAGCATGATTCTGTGGTCACAGAGTTGCATTGCAGGACCTAATGATTTGTATAGAGGTGTTCTTCCAGGTAAAAATATAGTGATGTTTTCATTTGTAGATTTTCCACATTCAACCCAGCAAATATGGAAGGGCCACTCTCTCTTGTGTAATACCACATATCTGAAAACAGAGATGACCCTGAACCAATGGGAAGTAATAAAAGGCAAAGGTTTAGAAAGATGAAGGTTCAAAAAGATGTTAAGCAGGCATGCAGCATCACCTGTCCAGAGCTGTTACCTGCATAGCCACCCGTGGACTTGATGTACATCTGCCCATATTGCTCTTCTGCCATAGTGTCGTAGGCCTCGTCATCTTCCTCATCCTCTTCATTGTGGTAGGATGTTGGACTGTCGGTAGTAGGAATGCTGCTAGCCCCGGGGCTCGTCCGCTCCCCTTGCAAGTACTGGGTTGGTGCGACACTGGGGATGAGCGTGGTGAGGCTGGGCACTCCATAGTAAGAAACACGGGATAATTTGAGGGGCGTCGTGCCAGAGGAAGAGGAGGATGAGTTCCCCCCAGCACCATCCCGGAGACCCCCTTCTGCGGACCTCTTGGAGGAGGGTGGCCCCACAGTTGCAGGGTGCAACTCCAGGTTTTCGTGTTTGACCCGGGTGAGGAGCGGGATGGGCATGGAAGGGGACATGACATAGGCAGCGGGTTGAAGCTGGTTGCAGGGGCTCTGGGGTTCCGAGCTGGGGTCTTCGGTCATGGCGGTCTGGGAGTCGCAGTGAGGAGAGCTGACTTTGAACATCAAGTCTGTCCCTTTCTCCACGATGTGTTGGATCTGGAGGAAACCTGCTGTGTACATCACCACGAGCTGT
Organism: Urosaurus nigricauda; assembly: GCA_034509955.1. NCBI lineage: Eukaryota > Metazoa > Chordata > Lepidosauria > Squamata > Phrynosomatidae > Urosaurus > Urosaurus nigricauda. Next base: position 51,896,272 of record JAOEGL010000007.1, read on the forward strand.
TCACTGGCAGCCATGGTCAGCTTTCCCGTGTAACAGAAGGAAAGGATCTGTTGGAAGCACGCGGGGGGAACCGTTCCAGGCAGCTCAAAGGCGCTTTTGCTGTTCCCACTAAACAAGTCTCGGAAATAGAGGCTGCTGGCTGCCAGTACTGCCCGGTGAGCCTTGAAAGCTTGTCCCTTGACAACAATGGAGACATCGCAGTAAAGTCCCAGGAGCCTCTGCTCATTGAGGGAGCCCAAAACAGTGTTCCCGAAGTTGGGGATTTCTATGTGCAACATCTGCGACATGGCTCAGCAGCAAATCCTTACGCATTCAGTGCAACGGCATCGGAAGGAGGGCACATCTGTCAGGGTGGGAAAGAAGAAGAAGGGACAGAAAAGAAGGACACTGTGAGAACCTGCAACAGAGAGGCAAAAAAACCCTAAAAGGAAACCACACACATTAAGACAACACCAGTCTGCAAGTACTGGAATGAAATGCCATACACAGAACGAGAAGAGATTGACAGTCACCTTGAACAGGCCCTTAAAACCGTTTTTAGGCTTGGCTCAAAGATTGTTTTTAATTGTTCGGCTCTTTAAAAGCTTTTTCAAACTGAGTTTTAATATGGTTTTTCAAGGATGTATCTATTGGGCATCACCTGGGGAGCAGTGTGGGCTGAGATGAACTAACCAAATACTTTTAATTAATAATGACAACTGAAAAAACAACAACACTCTGTCCCATCCATGCATTGTTCAACACATAACAAATGTCACTCATACATTGTGCAACACACAACATATGTCACATGTCAAATAACAAGGAGATTTCTTTTCTTCTACCACCCTCAAAGCACATGGAAAGGGCTAAAGTGAATGTCAGTTCCAAATGGAACAAATGCAACAAAGTAAACAGGATTTATGTAAGTGACGCCGCATTCCCATTGGTTTTGGGCGGCCTTTTCTAATTTGGATTACAGTTTCATTGACCTCAAAGTCTCCATACAACTGACAAGGAATGACCATCAGATCTCTCCAGAAATCTCAGTGCCATGGTTAACCCAGAAAGGGAATATGCTTCGGATTAAAAAAAAAAACCAAGCAACAGTCCTATTTATGCCACCAGCCTTAAAGCGGAATCACACAATTCCTTATGACTTATCTTGAAATATTCAGTCCTTAAAAATAGAGCTTGGAAAGTGGCGGCACTTTCGGCAGTGGGGGAAAAGGGACACGACAAAAGACATAAGACCCCCAAGGAAATATATAAACGAAGCACTCTAGCTTTATAATGCATGCAAGCACAATTACAACAGGCAATACAATTTGGGAGGAAAAAGCCGGATGAGGCTTAAATGTTGGAAGAAACGGGGTGAAGGGGGGAGAGAAGATGTGTCAAAGCTTTTTGTTGTTGTTGTTGTTTAACTCAGCAAGTTCTGCCCCAGCACTGAAGTTTCAGAGCCTCTTGGAACTGCCAGAAAAGGACAAGACTGCAGCAGTTTCTCATCATGTAACCGAGATGGAGGATGGGGGAGACAGATGCAGGACAGGAAAGCTGGCTTCTTATGCAGCCCAGGACACTTCCAGCAGGTATCCGACATCCCTTCTTCAATGTTGTGGCTCCACAGAGGGCACAAGGGTGGGAAGGGATCTCCTCCTCCCTGTAAAGGCACTACCACTGTCTTTGGTAATACCTGCCTGAACTGCTTTCGACTTTGCATCAAAACTGCAGCAGAGTGAGAGGAGCTATTTTCGGACCCTACTGGAACCATCATGTCACGGCAATGAATTCTCTCCTGCACATGCACCAAAAAAACATACCACAGGCAAGCGGGGCAACACAACTCAGGGAGGCGATGAGGCAAAACCAGCCTGAACCAGCAAAAACGTATACTACTACATTTTTGATACATTTTTTTTTTACCCAACAGATGAGGTCTTGGGGAGGGGAGAGAGTTTAACAGAGTGATGTTTCCCCCCTTTGGCACACAGAGATGCTGAAAAGGACAGGGTTTTAGATCCAGATCCAAATTTCCCCCCATTGTCTGGACAAAACACAAAGCCCACTCCCAGGCTGAGTTCAGCAGATCACAAGTCTGAGAGTCAAATTTAAATGAGGATCCAAGTTTACCCCCCCCCATCTGCAAACTGCTAAAAATAAGAGAGAGGGGGACCACACAATGAATTGCTCTGTTCTCTCTTGCTCACACATTTAGACACAACCATCTTCTTGTCAAAGCTCCTTCTTGCATCCGCAATGCACACCGAAAATTGTCAGCCTGCAAAAAAAAAAACAAAAAAACTTCTTTTTCATGCTTCCCCCACCCTGCCCAAGCCAGAGGTAATCTCACAGGGACGTACCTTTCAACTCGGTGAAATCCACAGCACTGCGTTTCACTTGGTTCCTGTGTTGTGTATGCTCTCCTTAGCACCCAACCTGCTCCACTCAAATGCACCAGCCAAAGAAGCCAAAGATTGCTTGGCAAGGCAAGTGTCAGTGTGTGTTGTGTGTGTGTGTCTTGGGGGGGGGGAGACTGACACCCAGCCTCAGTTTTCTTTTTCTCTGTCTCTGCTGTGTGAGCTCCTAAGTCAAATCTTCCAAGGCCAACAACACAAAAGCATCTCAATGAATAGGGCCGGATGCAGCTTAAAACACTCAAGCCATTCTCTGCAATGAATAGAGCCCTTTGATGAGGGACCAAGCCAATGCCAGTTTCAGACTGAAGCTTGGGAGGATAAAAAAGAAAGAAAGAAAGAAAGAAAGAAAGAAAGAAAGAAAGAAGAGGGGACAGAAGAAGGGGAGGAAAAAAGGAAGAGGGAAAGGGAGGGGAAAAAGAGAGAAAGGGAGAGAAAAGATGAGTGCCAGAGATGTTGGTACAAGACAGACTTCTGATGAGTCACTGCAATGCAAACAAAGATGGCAGAAATACTGTACTCTATGCTGATGAAATGCTTAGTGGTGCCACAGCCACAGGGAGGGGGGATTTTTGAATTTATGGCGCAGCTTTGCATATGAATTGCCGCTGCAACCCGCCCTCCCTCGGCCATCTAGGACATGCAGAGTGTCAAAGCATTTAAAGTATTCCAAACAGTCTGCAGAGCTGGCGCAGCTCTTGCCAGAGTTAACTCCTGCCTGGGTGGAAAGGGCTGCCAGGCAGAGCAAACAAGCACTGCTAAGGAGAAGGGGGCACAGAGAGAATTGGCACACACATACCCACACCTCTGCCATGCACATGCCTATAATGCCCCCATTACAGGAAGAGAAGCCAATTCTTCCTTCCTGAACACTGATCAACATTTTAATTTTTCTCTGATAAAAGCTGGTAGCTGGAGCATAACCAGAGAGGGGTACAAACACACATCCTGTTCCTCAAAACAAGCAATTGTCCAACCTGGATTCTTATACCCTCCAATGGTCCTGATTTGACTGAAAAGGTCCCAATTAAAGCTCCCCCATCCCACTTTTTAAAAGGCTCCAGCTTCTCTCTTGTTCTCCTACTTTTCCTCTTTCTTCTCAGCATGCTGCAAACTGAGCTCCAAATGAAAAAGTACAGTGGGCTTGCCACATTTGCTGTGGTGAGGAACGCAGGACTAACACTGTAAGTGGAAAAACAGCAAATGGAAAAAAAAACCCACTGGTTTTTAACCTGAGAAAGCACCTCTCTAGGAATCTCTAGGTCTTCTGGCACAACTATATGGTCAACATCTGGCAGAGACTGGCCACAGAATTGGGCTGGAGGACTTATGAATGCCTAGAGAAGTGTTTTCTCTAGGAAACTCTAGGTCCTCCAGCACAACCTCTGAAGAAAGTTGGCCATACAGTCACACTGGAGGACCTTGCAATTCCTGGAGAAAATCTATTAATCAAATCCATGAATAATCAAAGGCGCAAAACTAAAAAACAGAAATGTGGATGGCTGATTATGTTTGCATTCCATTAACACAGCAGGGGAAGAGAGGAGAAGAGGAGAAAGAGTACTGCCCTTCCCATTAGATCCAGGCAAAAACAATCTAAGAACCAGGGTGGTATAATGGTGGACTACAATAGCAATAACAACTACATTTCTATACCGCTTACCGATGTATTAAGCGGTTTACAAAGTGTAAGCTAATTGGCCCCAACAAGCTGGGTACTCATTTTAGTGACCTATAAATGGATGCCAGGCTGAGTCAACCCGGAGCCCCTGGCTGGAACTGAACTCACAACCTTGTGGTTAGTGTGAGTGAGCGGCTACAGTACAGGCATTTAACCACTGCACCACCTGGGCTCCTTACAACTCTGGACATCAGGGTTTGAGTCTCTACTTGTCCATGGAAACCCACAATTCAAAAACATCTTGAAGGCACACAAGAACAACAGCAGCAACAACAAATTGGTGCAGCCTATCCTGGCTTATGTGTTCTTCCTCACAAATAACTGTTGCCATCTTGACCACCCTAATTATCCTTGGTCAAACATGCCCTGGTTTTCATTTGTGAAATGTTGGAGGATGGGAGCAAACCTAATCTACCTTGGAAGACTGTTCTATAATATTGGGAAAGCCCCAGGGAATGTCTTCTCCTCTGTCCCCACCAAATGTGCCTATGAAGTTGGTGGGACACAGGCTACTGCCATACAGCAGAATTAATGCAGCTTGACACTGCTTTAACTGCCATGGCACCATCTTCTGGAATCCTAAGATTTGTAGTTTGTTGTGGCACCAGAGCTCTCTGACACAAAAGTGAAATATCTCACAAACCCCAAAATCCCACAGCACTGAACCATGGCAGTTAAAAGTGGTGGCGAACTGCATTAATTTTTGCACCCTGCAATGTAGATTCAGCCTCTAATGTAGATTTTAAAATCTGGGCAGGCTCAAATGGGGAGGCAAAGCCTGGTAACCATATAGCCATGCCTCACTTAACAAAGCTTCTGATAAAGAAGCCCCTTTTTGCAAAGGGGCTGTCCACACTGATGGGAAAAGCCAGGAAAAGGAGGAGTCGGGGCATAGTGTCCATGTGACGCACACCTTGGCTCTGCCCCCACGGCGGCAAGATGCTGCGTGCTGCACCACACAGCGCACAGTGTCATAGCGCTTCTCTGGCACTGCATTTGCATGATGCAGCGCCAAAGGAGCTCTGCAAAACCTATTGCACCCTGCAAAGGCCAGATTGGGGCTGCGGCGTGTGGTTGCAGCAGCCCCGATCTAGCTGTAAAAGGGGCAGCTGGAGGACACCCCTTTGAGGCTGTCAGCCCCAAAGTCTTTTAAAAGTCTGTCCAGCCTCCTTTTTCATCTTCATCTATCTAGGGGGATTTTTAAAAGCAGCATCAGTATTGGGACTCGGGAGGAGAAACAGAGACTTCTGGCAACAGGCTGCAGCAATCTGTCTACAGTAAACAATGCAATAAAGAGGGAGTTGGGGGGAAATGGGATTCTGCTCTAACCGATCCTGCTGTGGCTGTGTGCTCCTGTCTAGAAAAGCAAGGTAAACAGCAGCTGTCTACAGAATTTCTGACTGAACCTGCATGAACAGGGAAAGAAAGAGAAAACGAGAAAGCCAATTAAGTCTGCCTCACCTGTTGTTGTTCTGTGCCTTCAAGTCATTTTCAACTTATGGCGACCCTAAGGTGAGCCTATCATGGGGTTTTCTTAGCAACATTTCTTGAGAGGAGTTTTGCCATTGCCATCCTCTTGAGTCTGAGAGTATGCAACTTGGCCAAGGTCACCCAGTAGGCTTCATGGCTGAGCAGGAAATCAAACCCTGGCTGCCATCAAATCAACTTTGACTTATGGAGACCCTATGAATGAAAGACCTCCAGGGCACCGTATCATCACCTGCCCTGCTCAGGTCTTGCAAAGGCAGGGCAGCCATGGCTTCCTTGATTGTGTCTATCCACCTAGAATACGATCTCCCTCTTTTCTACTGCCTCTTGCCTTTCTAAGCATTATTGCTTTTTCTAGTGACTTCTCATGATATGGCCAAAGTATGACCGCCTCAGTTTAGTCTTTTTGGCTTCTAGGGAGAGTTCAGGCTTGATCTGCTCCAGGACCTATTTATTTGTCTTTTCAGCAGTCCAGGGTATCTGCAGAACTTTCTCCAGCACCACATTTCAAATGAGTTCATTTTCATCCTATCAGTTTTCTTCATGCTACATCTCTCTCCCCCTCCTCTCTATGCAGTCATCCCTTCTTATCCAGAGATTTTTTTATTCACGGATTCAAGCATCCATGGCTTGAAAATATTTCAAAAAAAGTATAAATTCCAAACCTTGCTTTTCCATTTCCCTGTGCCACTATATTTAATGGGGCTTGAGCATCCACAGATTTTGTTATCCACGGAGGGTTCTGGAGCCAAACCTCAGTGGATAATAAGGACCCACTGTATTACAGTACCATATATAATACATAATATGAACGTACACACATATACACATATTACATTTTACAGAGCAGTACACATGTTATGCTGCCTTTCTCTCCACATATATATGTATAATATCTGTGAGGTTTTTGATGGGAGATTGACTATTTTCTTGGTTTTAAATCAATTCTATTTTTAATCTGGATTGCTGATTTAATGCTTCACATTCATATGGCTCAATGCTAGAGAAGTCTGGGAAGTTTAGTTTTGGGAGACATTTAGCCTTCTCTGTCAGAGAGTTCGGTTGCCACAATAACCTACAATTCCCAGGATTCCCTAGCACTGAGTCAGAGCAGTTAAAGCAGTCTCAAGGTGAATTATTTCTGCAGTGTGTTTTGGATCTATGTTAGGTCCAAAAGGCAGATGAAAAAGACGAGGATGATGATCATTAACTTTATTTATTTCCTGCCTCCCCCCTCCCCTCCAAGATTGGGACTCTATACTCCAATTTTATTTTACTTTTAATTGGATTCTTTATTTTGTGTTTTGCCCTCTGCATTCAAAACAGAAAACATATATACCCTTGACAGAGCTTGGAAGTAACAACTTACTGTTTTTTGCTTTTTACAATGAGTACATTAACAAAATTATATTTCAAAAGCAATGCAACACATTGGAATAATGTTTCTTTCCTTGGTGCAGCAAGAAATGGTTTTACAGTTCTCTTTAAAGGGCCTTTTTAAAAAGCCTTTTGGCAGGATTTCTTTATACCTTTTATGCCAATTCTCTCACCAGTCGTAAGGTTTTTCTCCAAAAAAACCTGCAATGAGAAGTAAAGGAAAAGTGACATGCAAACAATGCAGTAAGTTACTCTCTGAATCCAGGTTTCTTCTTGGAACCCTATGGTTCTGCAAGTGGTTCATGATTGGAAAGAAAAAAACCAAATTTATTTTGAGTTATTGATACAATAATTTTCATACGGGGGTTCCCTGAGACCTGGGAATTATTTCAAGGGATTCCTCCAACGTAAAAAGGTTGAGAAAGGCCGCTCTACATACTCCAGCGGCAACAACATTGAATTATTTTCCACCCAAACCACTGTAATGAGAGACAGAAACAGAATACTTTTAAATTTTAATTTACATTTAATTTAATTACATTTACATTTAATTAAAATGTAAAATGTAATTTTACATTTAATATTCTTTCTATTAAGGTTACAGCCACACCGCACAACTAATGCACTTTGGCACTGCTTCAACTGTTATGGCTCTATCCTATGGAATTCTCTATTGATTTATCCTTTATGGACTCTATGGATTTATAGTTTGTCGGGGCACCAGAGCTCTCAGACAGAGTAGGCTACAAATCTCACGAAACTACAAGGATTCCAAAGCTATGTCAGTTAAAGCAATGTCAAACTGCATTAATTCTGCAGTGCAGATGTAGCCCAGCTTTAAATTTCAAGTTCATGTTTGCTTTTACAAAGTCGCTTTCCAAACTCTGGCCTCTGACCAGGTTTAAGAGGAGAAGAAATCTAAGATTTCTTTCATCACTAGGACCTTCTCCTGGGCAAAAAAGAGACGACAGGTTTGCAACTTGCAAACAGAAATCCCATTTGGTTCAACTAGCTCCCCCAGAAGAACATGACAAACATTGTAGCTCAGCACTCAATTAAGTATCTGGCCATTAGTTCCACCTGCTTACCATCTTTTTCTATATTTTAACAGTATTTCAACAGCCACTTGAGCTGATCCCAGGTATCAATCTGGCCCCAAAATAAGTTAAACTAAGGAAAGAAAAAAATCTATCTCAGGCCATGCCGTAATTGTAGGTGTATTTTTCCTTTCTAATAAATAAATCTTGGCTGGAATATAATCTATTCAGCCAGTGTAGCGCACTAGTTTGAATTTTGGACTAGGGCCTCATTCCCACTTACAAAAAAAGCGGTTTGCGATCTGAATCGATGGATCGATTCAACAGCAGAGCGCGGTTCCCATTACATATGCCCCAATCGCATTTTTTCCCTCTAAACTAACCCATGTGTGGTTCACATTCACAAATGAATCAGTTCAAAATGGACCCACTCCAGCTGGCAGACAGGCAAATTTAAATCGATTCCAATCCACATCTGGTTCACACTTGCGCAGAATCAATTTATCCAAAAAAGACACAGAAAACATCAGTGTCAAAAAGATGCAGGTTAAATGGGTCTAGCGCATGGCCTCTCTCTCTGAAATTGCTTCAGTGAATCGATTCAAGTGGGAACCAGGGTCATTTGAACCAGTTCAAACCAATTTGCGATCCGGTTTAAAAGGTAGTGGGAATCAGACCTAGGACTCTGGGAGACCAGGATTCAAATCCCTGCTCAACCATGAAGACCCCTTAGGTGACCTTATGCAAGTCATACTCTTTCTGTCTCAGAAGCAAACGTCCTTTGAATAAATCCTGAAAGGTAGCGTGGTGTAGTTGTTTGAATGTTAGACTGAGGCTGCATCTGCACTGCAGAAACAATCCAGTTTGACACTTTTAACTTAAACAAATTTAATTAAATAAGTCTATAATTTATCAAATAACTTATATAAATAATCCAGTTTGACACTTTAAATTTAGTTTACAGCACTTACATTTTACAAATGCTACCGTTAGAGTCAGGGGCTTCATTCGCATTACAGAAATAACCCAGCTTGACACTTTAACTGCCACGGCGCAATGCTATGGAATTCTGGGATTTATCGTTCTGTGAGACATTTAGCCTTCTCTGTGAGAATGCTCTGGTATCACAATGAAACTAAAATTGCCAGGATGACAAAGAATGGAGCCACGGCAGTTGAAGTGGTGTCAAACTGGATTATTTCTGCAGTGTGGATGCACCCCTGATTCTGGGGGGCCAGGGGTCAGATCGTAGCTAGGACATTAAAAACTACTTGGGCCAGTCACATATTCTCAGCCTCAGAGGAACACAACGGCAAACCTCTCTCTTGAACAAATCTTGCCAAGAAAACAAAGCAATAAAGTTCACCTTATGGGAAGTCAGAAATGACTTGACAGCACACAACAACAATATAATTTAGATATTTCGGGATAAATCTGAGAATCTAGGGAAGAAGGTGAGCCCCAGCCAAAAATAGCAGATATTGCAAATCAAAGCAAGTTTCTAGACCTCAAGGAGGAATCTTTATTACCAAGTAGTACTTTGAAAAAACAGAAGATATAATGAGCATCCTATCTGCATATTTCACTTTTCCTGTCATTAGTTTCACTTGCATTTTCACAAGGCCATACTATGCCAAACTAGTAAACTACAGTTGATAGGCGTGCTAAACTTTATATTTTCTTTTTTTTAAAAAGCTGCCTCCATGTTTTAAAACGCCTCTGGTTTCTTGCACAGCCCTGCAACCACAAAGCCAAGAAAGAACAACTTCCCCTTCTCCAAAATAAATACTGGCTATTCTGATTTTTTTACAAAATTATTTATTTGATCTATGGCACCATAAAGAGTGGCCCTAAAGGCACATAACAACAACATGTACCCTCTAGAGAGCCAGTGTGATATAGTGGTCTGAGCACTGGACCACCTCGATTCTCGCTCAGCCATGAAAATCCACTGGGTGACCTGGGCAAGTCACACTCTCTCAATCACTTAAGGGGGGGAGTCAAACTGCATTATTTCTGCAGTGCAGGTACAGCCTGAATTCAAACTACTTTTGAACTTACAAACTCAGTTTGCAGCAACTGAAGAAAGCGGAGACAAAAGAAGAAAGTGGGAGGAGACAGAAACAGGGACATTCGCTGGAAAAGCGAGATGGCAAAGGATTAATCGGGACATTCCCTTGCAAAATTGGGACACTTGAAGGGTATGGAATTCAGGGCAAAATATCTTCAATTCTGCACATTCCAATTTATGCATTATTCTAACTGCACTGTTTGGGATTTTTATTTTCCAGTTCTCCTTTCTCCATGGCAATCAATTACAGTGGTCCCCTACATTCGCTGGTGAATGTGGAAATAACACAAATAAAACACACACTGTTCTTTTTACCTGAGAGAACACCGCTCTAAGAATCTCCAGGTCTTCTAGTGCAACTCTGTGCTCAACATCTGCCAGATGTTGATCATAGAATCATGCTGGAGGACCTACAAATGCCTAGAGAAATGTTTTCTAGAGGGATCTTCTAGGTTCGCCAGCACAACTCTGTGGCCAACATCTGGAAAGTTGCACTGGAGGACCCAGAGATTTTAAAGAGGACATATTAATCAATACCGCAAATAGTCAAAGCCGCAAATGTGCGGGACCAACTGTACAATTTTTTTTTAAAAAAAAAGGATCGTCCTAGTAGACCACAAACCAAACATGAGTCAATAGAGTGATGCAGCAGCAGCTAAAAAAGCCAGTATGATCTTGGCTGCATCAATGTGCAATGTTTAGACTGAGAGAAGTAACAGAGCTACTCTATTCTGCTGGAATATTGTGTCCAGAGGTATCTTGAGCATGTGCAGAGGAGGGCAGGAAACAACCAGGCCCTTTGAGGAAAAGCTTTGGGAGTTGGGTATGTTTAGCCTGGAGAACAGAATGTTAAGATGTAATATGATAGCCATGTTCAAATATTTGAAGGGGTGTCATACTGAGGATGGAACAAGCTTGTTTTCTGATGCTTCAGAGACTAGGGAGTTTATCACACAGGAGGGATCCTGTGCCAAAACAGGGTTTAAAGTAAAAACACACACACACACAGCAAAAGTGGATTTATTATCAGATGACACCCAGGTTAACCCAACCCAAAAAGTAGAAAAGACACGCAAAAGTGTAATTGATTTTCAGACAATGTCGCTGTTAAGGTGCATTAACATGACATTAACCTGGCTAGAAAGTCGACAAAACCTGATTATTTTTACTTTTGAAAAATGTTGACTTTCTAGCCGGTTTAATGTTGCATTAACCCCGATGTGTCTGAAAATCAATCGTGCTTTTGCATATCTTCTTAGGGTTTTGGGGGGGGGGGTTTAAATCCTGTTTTAAATCCCATTTTTGCACGGGATGCCTCCATGTGATAAACTCCTAGGACATGGAGCAATGGACTCAAAAAAAAAAAAAAAAAAAAAGAGAGAGAGAGAGAGAGAGATTCCACCTGAACATTAGGAAGAACTTCCAGATGGTAAGAACGTTCACCAGTGGATTAGGCTGTCTTGGAAAAGAGTCTCCTTCTTTGGAGGTTTTTAAACAGAGGCTGGATGGAATCTGTTACAGAGTGTGCTTCCATAGTGTTTTCCTGCATGGCAGAAAGGGGCTAGACTGGATAGCCCTTGAGGTCTCTTCCAACTCTATAATTCAGTGATTCTATGAATACACTTCATCAATTCCTTCTTTTCTAAAGTATCTCCAACCTACATAAATTAGAACAAATGCTGAAATAATCCAACAGTGCCTTGCCCCAAGGGGGAAAAACACACACACAAAATGACATTGATTTTGAAAAGGAGTCTATTGAATGATGCAGAGAACAGAGGGGGGGTGCATTTGGTTCCACTGCAGGTTTCCCCTCCCTTGGTGCAGCATCAGACAATTCAGGAGAAGAAACCAGGGTGGGGTTGGAGGGAAACAGCATTAATAATAATCGGATAGCCCAGTTCAGGTTCAAGATTCCAGGAGAGAACAGAAAGAGACAGATTATTATCATGAACGGCCAGACCCAGGTGTTCAAAACTAAGCACAAGGAGAGGAATCAAAAAATATCTGGAGATCTACAATATCTCGATAACAACATGGAACAAGGTGGCACTTAGAAGAGGGCAGGGGTGGGATCACAACCATGAAAACAACAGCAAGTGCACAAACAAGGCAGGCACAAATGGGGATGCTAGCTTCCCCTTGGCGAAGGGGATTTACTGTATTAGTCTCCACCAAAAAAGCCGAACAGATAAATCGCACACAGCTTTCTTTTCGAATTACTTTCCTTCTTTAAAACTTCAAGGACCCTAGGGGGTCAATGACAGCCTTAGAGAAGAGTAAACTTTAGGAAATGTAAGTAAGAGAGATCTTTTCAAACCCCTCCGAGAGAGAAGGAAGTCAGGTGGGTGTGCTAAAAAATATGGTGCAATTTGCATTTAATTTGCGGGATGTAATTCAAGCTAAGTGGACTAAAAATGGAACACGCACACACACACACACACACACACATCCCTGTTGTGGGTGATGCAAAGTCCTATCCTAGAAATTCCAACTAATTCTCCCCCTCCACCTCCTGACAGTTCCACACTTTTTAAACCTGCCCTGATAATGATGCATTAGAAAGAGAGAAAGAAGACACAACAGTGAGAACTGTTGTTCTCATGTCTCCAAAACAGCAGCATTTCGCTTGGCACCAAATCAACCTGCCCACTTTAGCAGAAATGCTGCTAAAAGAATCCATACATAGATACTGTACCTATATACATATACATGCGGGAAATAACAGGAATATTGGCATCGGTACACTCACATGCACCCGAGAGGAGTTCTTCTTCCTTCACCTCATTGCCTAAGTATGGTGGCGAGGCCTGCGCTTGTGTGTCTGTGCGAGACTGTGTGTTTGTGTGCATCCCCCTCCTCCTTCCTTTGGCAAGTTACTCTGTGAGTCAGCAGAAACAGCCATGAAAGAACACCAGGAATGCTGCCTAGTTCTGATGCAACAGAGGTTGGCTTTAAAAGGGAGGGAGGCAGAAATGCACCAGCAAGCAGGGAGGGTTTCAGTGGGGTTTCCCATGATTTCAGACCCTAAACCCTGCTATGCCTGCCATAAAAAGAGGAAGAGGAGCCACACTGTAGGTGGGGGACACACACAGATCTCTCCCCAGATCCACAACCAAAAATCCTTTGGCACATCCTTGCTTTTTAACTCTCATGCACCAGGAGAGGAAACCCACATCCCTACAGAGTCCCATCTGCTTGTAAAATCCACTCAGAACTAGAACTAGGTCTAGGGTATTTTGCAGTATCATCCGCAGAGTTATTAACTGCTGCCAAATTTTAGTGAGTGATCACATAAGAGGGTGTTGTTGTTTTTCAAAATAATTCCACCTACCTTTTGTCGTTGTTGCTGTGATGTGCCTTCAAGTCGTTTCCAACTTATGGTGAGCTTAAGACAAAACCTATCATAGGATTTTCTTGGCAAGAGCTGTTCAGAGGAGGTTTGCCACTGACTTCCCCTGAGGCTGAGAGCATGTGACTTGCCCAGGGTCACCCAGTGGGTTTCATAGACCAAGCAGGAATCAAACTCTGGTCTCCAGGGTTGTAGTGCAACGCTCAAACTGCTATGCCACACTGATTTGAGCGTTGGACTACAGCTCTGGAAATCAGGGTTTGATTCCTCACTCGCCTATGAAAACCGACTGGGTGACCTTGGGCAAGTCACATACTCTCAGCTCCAGAAAATCCCATGACAGGTTCACCTTAAGGTTGCTGTAAGTCAGAAATGACTTGAAGGTACACAGCAGCAGCAACAACAACAACAACATTTTTTAAAAAAAAAAACAAGAACAAATCTAAAGTTTGATAGATAACTACAGAGTGCTATGTTGCTGGATCTTTTCCTAGCCTCAACTGGAAACACTGGTGAGTTGACTTAGAATAATAGAATCCTAGAGTTGGAAGAGACCCTGAAAAGGGCCATCCAGTCCAACCCCCTGCCATGCAGAAACTCCCAATCAAAAAAATCCCCGACAGATTGCCATTCAGCCTCTGTTTAAAGACCTCCATGGAGGGAGACTCCAGTTGGGAATCTTTCTCCTTTTAAATAGGATGTTTCACACCTTAACAGGAATTAAGCGTCAATTAATTAATTAATTAGGGCGCCAGAGAAAGGCTTGGAAACAAGCTCTAGCCCTGTCAGAGGTTCAAAAGAGAATGCAGAAATAATGCTCCAACAGGCCTTGCCTGAGAAGAAGAAGAGCCCTCCCTCCATCCACCATCTTGAGGGAGAGAAAGGCAAGCCAGAGCTCCAACAGGCCTTGCTTGAGGGGAAGAAGAGCCCTCCCTCCAGTCCATCTGCCTTGGTCCAGGCCTCCGAGGGAGAGAAGATCTGCTGGACTTTGCCCCTTCCCCACCACCTCTCCCTTCTCCTTTTGTGTGGTGTCTTTTTAGATTGTAACCCTGAGGGCCGGGAAATGTCTAATTAACAAATTGTAAGCCGCTCTGATAGTCTTGGCTGAAGAGCAGGGTATGAATAAAATAAATAAATAAATATTATTATTAAGCTGCCCAAAGAGTTGATCTCTTCTTCTTTTTGGGAGGAGGAGAAGGTAGAATTTATCAGTCTAGTCAACTACTTTGGACCAGACCCCAGAATGGTTTGGACCAGACCCCAGAATGGATGCTCTGCTCCACTTGCATGGAACCACCAGCCTCTACAGGGATGAAATAGAAATACTAGTGAATCTATGGCACACAAAGATATAGCTGTGTTAGTCTGGAAAATCAGTATGCAAAAGGGTCTCGTAGCACCTTTGAATCTTAAAGGTGCTACAAGATCCCTTTGCCTACATGGCACACATTGTTATCCTTCTGTCTCTGAGACCCAGCAACACACAATTTTTAAAGGTCAGCTGAAAAGGATAAATTAGATTGTTTTATCAGTTCAAAACAAGAATTTATGAACATTCATAGATTTCTGTTGCTTTAGCGACTAGAACGAGAACCAAAGGATTCAAATACCAAGAAAAGAAATTCCACCTAAACGTTAGGAAGAATTTCTTGACTGTAAGAGTTGTTCAACAGTGGAATAGACAGTTCAAGAAGGATATCAACAACCTGGAACATGTCCAGAGGACAGTGATCATAAGGATCAAAGGCATGGAAACCAAACCTTTATGAGGAAGGACTGAGAGAGCTGAGTATGTTTAGCTTGGAGAAGAGAAGACCAAGAGGGGACATGATAGCCGGCTTTAAATATCTGGCAGGGTGCCATATGGGAGATGCCGCAAGCTTCCAGAGACCAGAACGTGAACCAAATTATTCAAATTAGAAGAAGCAAGATTCCACTTAAGCATTAGGAAGAACTTCTGGACTGTAAGAACTGTTTGGGAGTGGAATGGATTGCCTCAGAGCCTGGTGGAGGTTTTTAAACAGTGGCTGGATGGCCATCTGCTAGGAGTGCTTTGGTTGTGTGTTTCTGCATGGTCTGGATAGCCTTTGGGGTATCTTCTAACTCTAGCATTCTATGATTCTAAGCTGGATCGTGTCCAAAGAAGGTGGACCAAAATGATTAAAAATCTAGAAATCAAACTTTATGAGGAATGATGACTGAGGGAGCTGAGTATGTTTACCTTGGAGAAGAAAAGACTGAGAGGTGACACGATAGCTATCTTTAAATATCTGAAGGGATGTCATGTGGAAGATGGAGCCGGCTTGTTTTCTGCTGCTCCAGAGACCCAAACACGAACCAACAGATTCAAATTACAAGGAAGGAGATTCCACCTAAACAGTAGGAAGAACATCTTGACTGTAAGAGCTGTTCAAGAGTGGAATAAACTGCCTTGGAGAATGGTTACCTCTCCTTCTTTGCAGGTCTTTAAACAGAGGTTGGATGAGCATGGTTTAGTTGCCATGTATTCTTGCATGGCAACGGGTTGGATTAAATGGTCCTTGTGTCCCCTTTCAACTCTATGATCCCTGGTATTCCTTCCAGCTATACAATTCAGTAATTCTACACTTGAAGCCCTGCCTAGCCCATGTGGTCCCTTTCAGCTCTATGGTGTTTGTAAGGGAACTTTCGCATAAGGAGCTCCTCACAGTGAGTCAGAACCACAGTCTACCCAGCCACTGGCAACTCTGGTCTGCTGGTCAGTTAGCAACTCTCGTAGCAATAACTTTCCAGGGTTTTCTGTAAGATGTTTCCCAGCTCTACCTGGAAAACTCTCATCTTTCCTTTTGGTGCTCTCCCATCCACAGAGTAACAGAGATGGCCCTACTTAGCTTCTGGAATCATACAGGGGTGTAGTGTAGCATGGTAAGGGGCACCTGGGAATTACATGGGGTGAAAGGAGATGGGAAACTACCTTATATTGAGTCATATCACTGGCCCCTCAAGGCCAATATTAGCAACACTGAGTGGTAGCTGGGGCTGTGTATTTTCTCAGGATTCTTTCCTACCTCTTCCTGGAGACCTTTGGGATTCCCTCCTGATCAGGGGGAAATCTGGCAAGTTTAGGACATTTAGGTCCCTGGCAATGTGATAGCCATCTTTGCCTTCCTGTGTTAAGAGATTAAGTTCATCTGGTTCATTTCCCATCCTCTATACATTAAAGTGTGTGTGTGTATATACTGTACACACCTTCAAGTCCCCTGTCAATTCATGATGATCTCATAAATTTCATAGGGAGGAGTATTCAAGAGGCGATTTTGACAGTTCCTTTCTTTGAAATACAGCCTACACAGCCTTCCCTTGCAGTTTCCCATCCAAGTTCTAACTAGGAATGACCCTGTTTAGCTTCCAAGACCAGATGGGATCTGATGCCTTTAGAGTATTTAGGTTCAAAATGCTAAGTAATCTTATCAGAGTTGCCATAACTAAATGGACCAGGTATCTGACTCAATTGTGAAGCTGCCTCCCACATTCCTATGTCAGAAGTCCCAGATACAATCCTCAGCACCCCAGGAAAGAATTCTGTCTGAAGCCCTTGAAAGCCATTGTTGCCACTACTAGAAGGGCCAATGCTTCAATTCAGTTCAAGGCTGCTTCCCTTCTGGGTTACTCTATGGCCGCTCAACAGAGCATTAATAACCGTTGGTCAGCATGCTACAAAATTAAAAGGTGGCCAAGGACCTATGCCCATAAATGCACTCATTAAAGACAGAGAGGGGGAGAGAAGGAGAGTTAATAACTCACTCCCATCTTTAATATTCATAGCTTGCTTCGTTTGCATATCGTGCCATAAATAGGAGGCGTTGAGGTGAAATACAAAGTGCTCCGTTTGCATTTCTAATTGTCCTTAAAATCAAATGTAATATTTCATCTCTAGGATGCATTTTGATTTTCATTTGCTCTCTGGCAATTAAGTTCTTCTATTGCAAAAAAATAAAATAAAATAAAAATGAAAACCCTGCAAAACAAAATAGTGAGGGGAACCCTGGAACCAATCTTGCAAAGTTGTCTGGTTTAAATTCTGGCTTAAATGAAATGACTTTTTTTAAAAAAATCTGGCTATTATTACTATTTTTCAACCATTTTATTGGAAAAACAGTGATTGAATTTACAATTTTTAACTTAACAGTTTATTGGCAGTTGTTCATGATTAGACCAGTATCCAGTGTCAGTTGCTTCTTTTTAATCCCTTAATTTATAGTGCAAGAAACGCCATTCAGAATCAACTTGCTTTAAAAGAGCTGGAAGAATTAGTAGGGTTGGCAGTGGCACCTACCATGTTGTTGTTGCTGCTGCTACTGTTGCTGCTATTATTATTATTATTATTATTATTATTTACTTACATTCCACCTTTCTCCCAATATAGGTATTCAAGGCAGCTACTAACCAGTTTAAAACTGTGTAATTTAAAAACGATACAAAAGGATTTAAAAAGTACCGTAAATATACAATTTAAAAAACAATGAAACAATTTAAAATTCTATGCATTAAAATATGAAAACATATTAAAAACTGCATATAAACTGGCTTGCCCAACATTGAAAAGCCCAATGTGATGGCATAAACATCTTTTTATCTGTTGCCAAAAGGAGAGCAGGGAATGGGATGGGGCCAGCCTGGCCTCTTTAGGGAAGGAGTTCATAGCCTGGGAACAGCCATCAAGAAGGCCTGTCTCCCTTATTTCCACTAAATGAGCCCGAGAGAGTAGTGGGACAGAGGGAAGAGCCTCTCTGGACGATATCAATGCTCAACTGGAGATACGGTCCTTCAAATAACCTGGACCCAAGCCATATAGGGCTTTATAGATCAAAACGGGCTTAGCATCATATGGTAGGGCCCTTCACAGATGCGGGTTGTCATGGACCCATCAAAGTGGATAATGCTGCACTAGATTGTTTGTCTTGGAAGAAGACAACTTAATGTGTCCCTTTAGAAAATTTCTTGCTCCTTCTTTCTTTGCTACAAGCAAAGGCTAAGAGCTCCATGCAAATGCATTTCACCCCAACAATCCTGAGCTCTCTGGCTACGCTAGTTAAGATTCTCCCTGGGAGTACATAATTAATTGTTCCTTTTCTCAGCTAAGAATGGTTAAGCAGAACACCACTGAGTTGCTGACTAGTAGATGTTCCCTGAGGAGCAGAATCCAATTTTGTCATGCATTTCTGGCTTCGCAGAATCATAGAATCGTAGAGTTAGAAGAGACCACAAGGACCATAAAGTCCAACCCCTGCCATGCAGGAACTCTCCATCAAAGCATCCCTGACAGATGGCCATTCAGCCTCTGCTTAAAGACCTCCAAGGAGGGAGACTCCACCACTCTCCTAGGATGGAGTGTGTTCCACTGTCAAACAGCCCTTATTGTCAGGAAGTTCTTCCTAATGTTAAAGTGGGAATCTCTTTTCTTGAAGCTTGCATCCATTGTTTCTGGTCCCATTCTCTGGAGCAGCAGAAAACAAGCTTGCTCCCTCCTCAATATGACATGACATCCCTTCAATACTTAAAACAGGGCTATCATACCACCTCTTAACCGTCTCTTCTCAAGGTTAAAGATCCCCAGCTCCCTCATAAGGCACGGTTTCCAGGCCCTTCACCATTTCAGTTGCCCTCCTTTGGACATGCTCCAGTTTCTCCACATCCTTTTTGAATTGTGGTGCCCAGAACTGGACACAGTATTCCAAAGCAGAATATAGTGGTACTATTACTTCCCTTGATCTAGACACTATACTTTTATTGATGCAGCCTAAAATTGCATTGGCCTTTTTAGCTGCTGCATCGTACTGTTGACTCATGTTCAATTTGTGGTCTACTTGGACCCCTAGATCCCTTTCACATGGATAAGTCTGGTTAAGCCAGGTGTCCCACATCCTATATCTATGCATTTCAATTTTCCGTTTTAAGTGCAGTACCTTACATTTCTCCGTGTTGAATTTCATTTTCAAACAGAGGACATCTTGCAGAATGAATGTTGGTTAAACGGAAGATGCCAAATGCCCCAGTCAGTATAGTCAATCCTAAGGGACTCTGGCAGTTCATAGAATCATAGAGTTGGAGATTCCAAGGGGCATCCAGTCCAACCCCATTCTGCCATACAGGAAGACACAATTAAATCACCCCCAACAGATGGCCATCCAGCCTCTGTTTAAAAGCCTCCAAAGGAGGAGACTCCACCACACTCTAAGGGTACATATTCTATTGTTGAACAGTTTTTCATGTCAGGCATTCTTCCTAACATTTGGGTGAAATCTCTTTTCCTGTAGCTTGAATCCATTGCTCCATGTCCCGGTCTCTAGAGCAGCAGAAAACAAGCTTGTTGTTTCATCCCTATGACATCCCTTCAAATATTTAAACATGACTATCATGTCCTCTCTTAACCTTCTCTTCTCCAGGCTAAACATACCCAGCTCTTTAAGCCACTCCTCATAGGGCTTTATGGTTTCCAGATCTTTCACTGTTTTGGTAACCCTCCTCTAGACACACTGTAGTTCAGTAATTTGGAAGACCAAAATTCCTCCATCACTGATATAAAAAAGGAGGCAAGAGATGATTGGAAGAGAGACAAAAATATTTTTAGAATTATTATTTTTAAAACAACAACAACTTGTGTATGATGGCCTATACGTCCCCTTCCAGCTCCATGAGTCTACCAATATAATTGGTTTATTTTATTCTTCCATGTGAGAACGAAAAAAACTCAAAGGTTTTCTCCCTGATGGCAACTATGAGTTTTTTTCAATTATTTCCCACATTTCAGTGAACATTTCTCAAAGAATCCCCCCCCCCAATACATAAAATGCCTTTTGCATAAAAAGCAATATGGAGAAGGGAGACACTGGACTATAATTTTTATCCCCAAAAAGATTCTGTGAAAAATATGGTTTCTACACAAAAAACAACACTGTGGAACAAAAATGCAGGGTTTTTTTAAATCAACAAGTATCAGACAAGGAAATCAAAATAGTAAAAGAGTTCCTATACCTTGGATTAAACACTGGTCACTGGTCAGGAAGAAGACTGCAGTTAAGAAATCCAATTAAGAGACTGGAATGGGAAGGGCAGCTATGAAAAAACTAGAAAAGATCCTAAAAACTAAAAATATACAACTGATTGGTAAAGTTAGAATCCTCGAAGCAATATATATATGTGAGAGCTGGACAGTGAAAAAAGCGGATAAGAAGAAAAATCAAATCATTTGAGATGTTGTGCTGAAGAAGAGTGCTGCGTATACTATGGACAGCCAGAAAGACAAACAAATGGGTCCTTGGACAGATCAAGCCTGAAATCTCCCTGGAAGCCAAGATGATTAAGCTGATGCTATTGTACTTTGGCCATATCATGAGAAGGCATGACTCAATGGAAAAACAATGATACTAGGAAAGGTGGAGGGTGTCAGAAATATCAAAAGACCACACACTAGATGGACCAATTCAATTAGGAAGGTCATGGGTATGAATCTGTAGGGCCTACGAAGAGCAGTGGAGGACAGGGTTTCATGGTGATGTCTGATCACAGGGTCAGCATGGGCTTTGCATGACTCAAAGGCAGTTAGCAACAACAACAAGGAGCTAAAGGCACTACTGCCAACATCTGTGGCTAAGGACCATCTCCATGATATGACAAGGATGGTTAGGTGATACTAATCTACAACTGGCTTAAAGGATTGGTATAACTCTGCCTCCCATCATCCGTTAAATCCTGCAAACCATCCAGAGAAAGAGTGAGAGAAGTAAAAACAAACCATACCGAATCCCCCTTGTTTGTTTCCTTTTGCATTTTGCACCATTCAGATGCCATCTGGCACCTCGCCCAGACCTAATTTTAAATCCATTTACTAGAAATCCCACAAATTAAAGGAAATGTTGTAAGAATCCTTTGGGCCAAATAAAAGCATAGCCCTCCTTTGCTTTTGCGCATCAGAGGAAGGCCTGGGAGGACAAAACCCCAGACTTCCCCAGAGCTCTTTCGCAACAGTGAGAGGATCTTTGTTTTGTTAAAATGATGCTCTGATTCACAACATGATTAGAAGGAAGGAGAGGAGACCCCTGTAGAACTTAAAAGTCTCAAGCCACTTGGTTTTTGGGAATCAAAAGATCAGGGAGTCCACCGATACAACCTTGTGGGTTGCATGTGGTCCCAGGGTTGCACTCTACCCATCCCTAAGCATTTATCCGCACAATTTCCAATAAACCTGAAACCTCGCCTCTCTTCTTAATGCTCTACCAAGGTCTCCTATCCTCACTTTCTAATCAGCAACTCATATGTTCCATTACTTCTACAATGGATCCCATCTACTACACCACTCATTCTAAGTGTGTGTGTTCGTTTGCGCTACATATTGCTGTAGATGTTTTGCTTTAACTGTTTTGAGTCACTTTTGGGAAGAAGGTGGGATAGCAATCAAATAAATAAATAAAATTAAGCACTAATATTGGGCAACAACTCTCCTAACACCTTAAGAAAGCATTCATAGCACAGTTATTTTCTCAGTAATGCCTGAAGTAAAATAGAATAAACATCAGTTGGAATACAACTCCAACTCCCACTTCTTAATAAAATACCATTCTTATACAGTGTGAGGGGGGCATGTCTTACTCCAAAATAATGGGGCGAGACACCCCAGTACAGGTTTGGACCATAAGCTGCCAGTGCTTATATTATACGCCTGCAAACTTCTTTTAAAAGGAGGTAATTATGTAGGAAATGTCTCTAAGGTCTCCAGGGGGAAAGTGGCCCAGAATTTTGGGAGCTTTTCCAGGATCAATCTGTTTTTCTCAGCTTGTCTGGGCAAATATTTAAATGCCAAGTGCATTTAACCCACTCTGTGTCATTTCTCGAGCAGAAATGTATGCTGGAGGTTGAACAGCTGCGTAAACCCAGAGGGCAAGCCAGGAAGATAAACCTGCAAAATGCAATGCAGGGTACTCTTCCAACATGCATCTTTGAAGGAAAAACAGAGGTAAATGTTAATTCATTTACTTAAGATAAAGACTCTCAGGAGGAGAATGGGGAAGAAGAGCGGGAGAAACCAGCGATTTTTCTTTGGCGATCTCACAGAATAGCCCAACTATTGCTCCTTCAGATGAAGGTTCATAGAGTAAAAGAATAATAGTGTTGGAAGAGACCCCCAAGAGTCATCCAGTCCAGTCCCTTTCTGCTATATAGGATTATACAATCAAAGCACTCCCTGTCATAGATATTCACTGTTCACTGAGAGCCGTCCAGCCTCTGTTTAAAAAACCTCCAAAGAAGGAGAATCTATCACTCTCCAGGCAGCATATTTCACTGTTGAACAGCTTTGCCACCAGGAAGTTCTTCCTAATGTTTAGGTGGAATCTCTTTCCCTATAACTTGAACCCACTCCTCAATGCCCTTGTCTCTACAGCAGTAGCAAACACCTTGCTCCATTCTCAATGTGACATCCCTTCAAATATTTAAACAGGGCTATCATGACCACTCTAAATCTTCTCTTCTCCATCCTAAACATACACAACTCCCTAAGTCATTCCTCATAGGGCTTTTGAGGGCTTCCAGACCCTTCACCATTTCAGTCACCCTCCTTTAGACAAGCTCCAGCTTGTCCACATCTTTTCTGAATCGTGGTGCCCAGACCTGGACTCTGCATTCCAGGTGAGGAAAGCAATTCCCAAAACTCCCCAGCCAATATGATCATTGCTGGAGAATGCTGGGAATTCACTAGGATTGTGGGAGATAGATTCCAAAATAAGTCAATTGTCTGGGTTCTGGATCCAACTAGGTTTACTCCGCCTAACCCACCCATCCCTTTTTTGTGTGGTTTTCTGCATGTGAAAGGCTTCCCTGAGAATCTCCAATAAATATATGAAGAACATTCAAGGTTGGAAATCCACTTTTCTGTGCTACTAGAACTCTGGATTCACGCACTGGCAGGTGGTTGAACTTGAATGCCCTTGGAATCCTTTCCAGCTCTAGGATTCTGTGACACTTCTTTTAGCAGAAAGAATAAAAATCACACCGAGAGTATTTACCATTTCAAACAAGAGAATTTTGAAGAGGAGCGGGGAAGAAGCTATTTCCTGAACAGTTGATACCCCAAATCATTGCAATTGAGAAATACAGGAAATTTTGCAGCAATATCTTGAAGGCATACAGCCAAAAAGCTCAAACACATTTATTTGCAACCTCTCTCCCTCACTCCTTTTCTTCCCTCCTCTTCTTTGTTTTTAGTTTTGTTTTCAACCACACTGTTCTTTCTCTCGGTGTCTTCTCATTTCCTGAGAAATAAATATTTGCTGAAATAGCTTTTGGGATCATACAGTTCAGCTCTGGTCAAGAAACAACAGTAAACTGGATCATACATAGGAAACTCAACATATTATGCTGAGAAAGTGCCATTAGCTAGGTCTGGCATTTTAAGGGATGGTGTTTTCTAGTTGAAGGTTTCTACCACTAATGCATGTACTGATGAATGCAATGCACGTGGTCAACTTTGTACATTCTTATTTCTTTAATGAAAATAAGAATTTACCTAATACAGTGGACCCTTGGTTTCCACTGGAGTTTAATTTCATGGTCCGCTATGGATAACAAAATCCATGGATGCTCAAGTCCATTAAATACAATGGCATAGTGAAATGGTGTCCTTTATATAAAATGGCAAATTCAATGTTTGCTTTTGGAGTTTATTGTTTATTATTTTTAGGTATTTTGAAGCCAGAAATGGTTGAATCTGTGTATTTTTTTAAAAAAAACCATGGATACAGAGGGCCAAGTGTAAAAACCTTATATTATTTTTTGACTGAGCTGCAAGGATGAAGGATAGTCAAAGCATACAAAAACAATGGGGAATGCTGGAGAATCTTTCAGTCCAGAATTGATCATATAGAATATGGGCCATAGCTTTGTCAGAAAAGTTCACATATAATGTTAAAGTTAGTGAAAAGGAGAAATAAAAGAGAATTTATCCAAAACCATGTGGAAACCATTTATTAGTTAGATATGTTTGACTAATAGCAGATTCAAACTACCATTCAATCAGGTGAGATTTTGGATAAATGACTAATGGATGATAGGAACAACATTAATGAAAACAGATAGTTACATTGAGATAGTTTTTAATACAGCCAGAATAATTTAGTCGTTTGACGACTCTGGAGACCAAGGTTCAATTCCCCGCTCTCCCAGGAAACCCACTGGGTGACCTTAGGGAAGTCACACTCTCTCAGCCTCAGGGGAAGGCAATGGCAAACTCCCTCTGAACATATCTTGCCAAGAAAACCCCATAATAGGTTCACTGTAAATTAGAAAAGACTTGAAGGCACAGAACAAAAACAACAACATCACCATGGACTCCAGTTCGGAACTCCATATATTCACGAATTGCAATTTCCATCAGGCCAAAACTATGGCCCAACAACTTTCAGAGGGCCACATTTTGCCCTTCCCTGTCATTTAGCTGTGAACTGTAGGGGCATTACTTCATTTCTTTGACATCAGAAGGAACATCCAAAATGGAAAGAGGCGAGTGATCTGCAAAGAGAGTCAAGCAGTTGCCCATTTTTAAGGAGCTGCAGGACTTTGCTTTAACCCTAGTCAGCTAAAGACAATTTTAAACAAATTTTTTTTAATGCTGCTCCGGGGAACACTGAAAGTAAATATGTTAATTTGACTTCAATCGCGGCTCAGAAGGGGAGGAAAATAGCACAGTGTATTTGCTCAGGTTACCAAGCCTTAAAACCGTTCATACATTTCTGCATATTTTATACTCAGCAAATAAAAGCCCACGGTTCTATAAAGGCAGCAGAGAAATTGTTCTGACTGAGTAAGCAAGAATGAGGCATATATTATAAGGTCGCTGCTAAATGGTAATTTATTATTCGAATTTAAGAGGTAATGGCAGCTGCGTTGCAGAGAAGCCCAGAAGTCAAAGAAGAACATATTTGTGATTTTAGGTAGTAGAAGCCAGAGGTGAAGGCATTGCTAGCTTTGGATACAAACTACAGGAAAGCTGACTAGGGGTTTCTGGGTACTTTAGTATAGAAAAATACCTTTTCCACCTTCAAGCAAACAGAACCCCATTCCTAAAAGAGTTCAGACCAACCAGCTTTTGCTCCAGGGCTTTCATTTCAAAAGGTCTTTGGGAATTGATAGTTTTAAAGGAAAGGATATCTTGGAGATGAAACCCAAGTCTAAACATGAAATTCATTTATATTTCATATGCACCTTATCTAGAAGTAATTTTATATATAATTATTTAAAATATATTTTTGTATGAAACCAATTTTGTTCTGCATGAGCCCATATGGTATTGTATATTTTTTGTATGAAACTAAGTTTGTACGCTGAACCCTTAGAAAGCAAAGGTGTCACTATCTGAGCCACTCATTTTAAAAAGTTTTGAGTTTTGGAATATTTTGGATTTCAGAAATCCAGATAAGGAAGACTCCACTTGTATATTAAAATGTTTCATTCTTTTAAAAAAAAGAGTTAACAGTTGATATACCCAACTTAAAAGCCTGTTTAAACCGAAATGTTTTATGAGAAGCAGTGTGGTGTAGTGGTTTGAGCATTAGACTATGGCTTTGGAGACTGAGTTCAAATCCCTGCTCAGCCATGGGAACCCACTGGGTAACCCTGGGCAAGTCACATTCTCTTAGCTTCAGAGGAAGACAAAAGAAATCCCCCTTGGAACAAATCTTGCCAAGAAAACACTGTGATACATTCGCCTTAGGGCTGCCATAAGTTGGAAATGACTTGAAGGCACACAAGAACAACAGGAATATTTTAATAAATAATAAAATAGTAATAGGCTACTAAATCCCCTCATCCAACCACTGTTGGTCTCCATGCCCCATCTCCTTCCAAGATCTTCACATGATGATGGATTGCCAAGCTGAGAACAAGGACAGAACATTACAATGTTGGCCAAAGAGGTACATGGAACAGTTTAGCAGACTTCTCCCCATCCCCAATAACTTTATGATTTATAGCAACCATTAGTGTTCTGCTTTCTTAATTGGGTTTCTGAGAACCATCAACATTATCTCCAGAAATAGACTTTTAAACTGAGAAATACAAAATGTTTCACCATCAGCTATGTTACATAAACAGCTGTTGCACCCAAAATAAGATGAAAAGGCAACGAGAACAAAATCCCACCAAATGACACTCTCTCAGAATTGAAAAAGGAAAAAATATCACACCCCCAATGGTGAGAAAAGTCAAGCGTTAAATATAAAAATTAAATACAAATAGAGATCTGTTCCAGTCAGAGAAGTCCTAGCAGCAGTGTTAACCATGGTAGTGTGTTTGTCTTGGATACCACTACAACAGGCTTGTGAAGAAAGAAAATATGATACTGGTTAATCCTCCCTTGTCCGAAATTCTTGGGACCAGAGGTGTTTGTAATTTTGAAGGGATTTTGGAATATTTACTGAATAAGATATCTTGGAGATGGGACTCAGGTTTAAACACAAAATGCATGAATGTTTCCTACACATAGCCTGCAGGTAGTTTTATAGATAGTATTTTTAATCATTTTGTGCATGAAAACAAAGTTTGTGCACACTGAACTGTCAGAAAGCAAAGGTGTCACTGTCTCTATCACCCATGAAAAAAGTTTTCATTTTTTGGAGTACAATGAATTTTGGAATTCTGGAAGAAGAAGAATCAACCTGTACAAGAGGTAAAAATAACATCAAAAGGATAGGAATCAGTTTCATCATTGTGTGCCTTCAAGTCATTTCCAACTTATGGTGGCCCGAAGGCGAACTGTGGGGTTTTCTTGGCAACACAACAATGAAATTTGAAGGCACACAACAACGAAACCTATCCCTATTTCTATCCTTTCCCTGTCCCACTTGCCATGGAAACCCATTGGGTGATCTTGGGACAGTCGTCCAAATAGCCACAAAAACAGTAATGTTGTTGTTGTGTGCCTTCATGTCATTTCAGACTTATGGTGACCCTAAAGCTTTCATATCATAGGGCTTTCTTGGCAAGTTTCTTCAGAGGGGGTTTGCCATGAGGCTGAGAGAGTGTGAGTAGCCCAAGGTCACCTAGTGGGTTTCCACAGCCAAGATGGGATTGAAATCCTGGTCTCCCAGTATCCTAGTCCAACGTTCAAAGCACTACACCGTGCTGGTCCTCACGGACAGACTAATGCACCACAAAAAAAGGCAGAGCAATGCTACATATCCCAGCAGACATTTTATCTAAATCTAACAGTATGCACTTATTTATTTGGAACATTTATCCTCTACCTTCCAGCTAAGAAAAAGCTCCCAAGGCAGCTTACAAATCATTAATTTGACAGTTCCTTGCCCCCCCCCCCCCGACATATAACCTAAATACAGCATGGCACACAAGGAAAGGGACAGCAATAGGCAAGAGGATAAAGTCCAGCTGATGCTGTTTGGTCTTGTCTCCCTCTGAGACCACAGCAATAACAGCTGGATGGAGGGGCAGTGAAATGTGGGATGAAGCAACCTATCCAGTAATCCTTACATAAGTAAACACAAACATTTTGAACCTTCTAAGGGCCACTTAAAGGCTTCTTCTAGAATCTATCAAGGAGTGATTTATTGTTTCTTTCAATCACCCTCCACTTTGAATTACAGAGTTGGAAGAGATCTCTAGGGCCATCCATCCCCATTCTGCTACGCAGGAATACACGCTCAAAACACTCCCGACAGATGATGATCCAGTGTTTGTTTTAAAACCTTCAAAGAAGAAGACTCCAGCACCCACCGAGGCAGCATCTTCCACTGTTGAACAGCTCTTATTGTCAGGAGGTTCTTCTAATGTTGAGCTGGAATCTCTTTTCCTGTAGATTCAATCCACTGTTCCATGTCCCACCTCTGGAGCAGCAGAAAAAAAGCTTCCTCCATCCTCAATATGGCATCTCTTCAAATATTTAAATACGGTTCTCATGTCACCCCTTAAACTTCTCTTTCCCAGGCTAAACATACCCAGCTCTCTAAACTGCTCCTCAAAGACTTGATGGTTTCCAGACCCTTCACCGTTTTGGTCATCCTCCTCTGGACACATTCCAGCCTGTCAACATCCCTCTTGAATTGTGGGGTCCTGAATTGGACACAGTATTCCAGGTGAGGCCTGACCAACGCAGAATAGAGTAGGACTTTTACAGGTATTTTCCTTGATGTAAAGGCTACACTTCTACTGATACAGCTTAGGGATCATGTTGGCTTTTTTAGCTGCTGCATCAAACTGTTGACTCATGTTCAGCTTGTGATCTACTACGACTGCCAGATCCCTTTTGCATGTACTATTGTCAAGTCAGGTGTTACACATTCTATATCAGATACTTGCTCTTTCATCTCTCTTTTGCTGTTCACACATGCTGAGCAAGCAATTCTGGAGAAAGCTGCTGTTCATCTTCCCTGTTGCAGGCAGGCTCACACAGCTACAGCAGGACTGGCTACAATACAATCCCATTACCCCATATACTCAACTATAAGTCAACTTCATGTATAAGTCGAGGGCAAGTTTTGGGGGCAAAATTATGGATTTTGCTATGACCCGTGGATAAGTCGAGGGTAAAATTTAGGGGCATATAGGAAAGTATATAGGAAATTTTACCCTCGACTTATCCATTGAAAAACCAATCTTTGGCCATTGAAAAAACCAATCTTTCCATTAAGATAACTTCATAGAATCATAGAGTCAGAAGAGATCCCAAGGGCCATCCAGTCCAACCCTATTCTGCCATGCAGGAAATCACAATCAAAGCATTCCCAAACAGATGGCCATCCAGCCTCTGTTTAAAGACCTCCAAGGAGGGAAAGTCTACCACTCTCCAAGGCAGTGTCTTCCACTGTCAAACAGCTTTGACAGCAAGATTCAATTTTTTTCATTAAAACATTAATGCAAAAAGACTAGTTTAAACAATATTAAAAAACTCATTTAGACAAAAAAAAATTTTAAGGGGTTAAAAAACATCCCCCCAACCCTGGTTTTCACAAGTTGACTTCCACACCTCAATTTCTTCTTGTTTTCAAAGACAGATAGTCTGGAAAATCAGCCTGCAAAGGGATCTTGCAACATCTTTGAGGCTAATTGGAGGAAAGAAGTTGGCAGCATGAGCTTTTGTAGACTTGAGCCTACTTCCTAAGAAGCATGTTCTTGTTGTTTTGTTGTTGTTGTTGCCATAATCAATGCTCTATGCAGCCCTCTGAGGCAGCAGCCCATGCAAGGGGTGGGCTATTGTTGTGAATCATTTTGCTGGAACAGAAGTTGTGAAGACCAGAGGAAGGACAGTGGACATAGCTTGGAATATATACTGTATATATTCATTGACCATAAAAATATCCACAGGTCAATGTACTGGTAAGTACTGTACTTTAACACTTATATAAAAAGGAACCATCCCCTGTTGAAAGGTGAGAGTACAACCTGTCCTGGAAGCTCTGACTGTCCTCTACTATCTCATCCATCCAGTCTTTATGGTGAACACAAACAGTTATGATCCCTGCTGGAATTCTCTAAGTTGTTTGCCATTTTGGTCCTTTGCTTCATCCTTTAGAGTCTTTGTTACATGCCTTTAAGTTTTACCTTTGACTTACCCACAAATCATATCAAAATTTCTAATTTTGGCCCTAAAACCAGCCTATGACTTATACATGACTTCAACTTATAGTCTATGGTAGCTCTCCACAGCATTTTGTATCATGTATGCTATGTTTTGTAGAACTACTGCAAGGTGGTTACATACATATTAATACGTTCATTGTGTATAATGGTTGAGTTGTGGTTTCGGTTTTTTGGGGGACACTGTTGTAATAGAGTTCATTATATTGTTAGCTTCTCCCTAGCTATTCTTTTTGTGTTTTCTATAAAACCCTCCTGTGGTGTTTTTTGCACTGTAATGAGTGCCAGGATCGTCATCAACCCCAGGCATTTGCTAGAGTAGCCCACCCTAGTATTAAGGGCCCACCTTAGCTTTGCCAGCATAACTCAAACATTGTTCTCATGCACACACAGAGATGCAAGCATGAATTCTTTTTTTAAACACACACACACACACAGTGCTGGCACTCACACTGCGGACTCCTGGGTGCAGATGGAAGCAAAATTGGAACATCGCTGCTGTTTCCGTCACCCATCAGTGCCTCCCCTCCCCTCTATGTTCTTTGCAGTGAATAAATCTGCACAGTCCTAACTACTGTAAAAAAATAATAAAATAAAATCCATTGTACTCCAGGCTATTCCATACATCAGAGAGAACTTAAAAGCACTTGCTATCTTTCTCCTTTTCAAGGGGAGGGGGGTGAAGATGAAACGGACATTTGTATGAGAGCTGAAATACAGAAACCAACCATTCCTTTTATTCTTCCTCCTCCTTAAGAAGTTGGGAAGGCGAGAAGGGGGGGATGCTTCCCATAAGCAGAGTGTATCAGCGGTTAATTTTATCATCTCTTAAAGCTGCCTTTACGACTTAGATTTCATGCTGACTATATTAATCCCGTCAAGCTTTTTTTGCAGGAGCAAGAAAGAAATGATAACCATGTACTTTACGGATGCAATACCTCCTAGGCTGTTAGGACGTACATGCTGACATGAAAGTAGTCAAATGAAACCCCAATCCTCCTCCTCAGCCCAACTAAAACTGCAGTACAGAATTTCCATGAGAGTAAACAGATTTTGGCACAGGAGTGAACTGTACACACATACACACGCAAAACAACTCCTCGCATCAAATGATGCAGCACAGATTCTGACAACTTATTTACTTATGTGTTCTTTTCAAATTAGTAGGGAGAGATGTGGGTGCACTTTCCAAACCCATTTGAACCCAAGACCCAAGGTGCATCAGAACACAGACCTCTCTAGTCTAGTATTCTGTTCAGCCAGTAAGAATAACAGAATCCTAAAGCTGGAAGGGACCCCAGGGGTCATATAGTCCAACCTCCTGACATAGAGGAAGACACTGCTAAAGCACTCTTGAAAGATGCCCATCCAACTGTGAGCTACAGATTCAGTTTCATAGAATCCTAGAGTTGGAAGGGACCCCAAGGGCCTTCTAGTTCAAACCCCTGCCATGCAAGGATATCCAGTTAAAGCATTTCTGAAAGATGCCCATCCAAACTTACTCGTTAGTCAACAGTAGATCCTGTTTCATAGAATCATAGGGTTGGAAGAGATCCCAAAGGCCCTGATCCAGTCCAACCCCATTCTGCCATGCAGGAACTCTCAATGAAAGCGTCCCTGACAGATGGCCATCCAGCCTCTGCTTACAGACCTCCAAAGAAGGAGACTCCACCACTCTCTGAGGAAGCATGTTCCACCGTCAAACAGCTCTTACTATCAGAAAGTTCCTCCTAACGTTGAGGTGGGATCTCTTTTCCTGTAGCTTGAACCCATTCTCTCTAAAATAGCAGAAAACAAGCTTGCTCCATTCTCAATTGGACATCCCTTCAAATATTTAAACATGGCTGTCATGTCCTCTCTTAATCTCCTCTTCCCCAGGCTAAACATATCCAGCTCACTCAGCTTTAGCTGGAGATCTTGCACCGAGCAAGGGGTTGGACTCCATGATCCATGAGGCTCCTTCCTACTCTAGGATTCTATACTGTCATCACTATCTTTCCAACTGTAAAGAGGGGCTATGCATGTAGTGGTTTGAGTATTGGATTACAACTCTGGGAGACCAGGGTTCGATTCCCAGCTCGGCTATGGAAGCCCACTGGGCGACCCTGGGGAAGTCACGTGCTCTCAGCCTCAGAGGAAGGCAATGGCAAAGCTTCTCTGAACAAATCTTGCCAAGAAAACTCTGTGATAGGGTCTCCCTTAGAGTGGCCATAATTCAGAAACAATTGAAAGGCACATGACAACAACAGCAGCAACACATTTTTTACATTAAATATATAAATCCAATTTGCACTAGCAGATCTCTAGCAGAGATCACAGCTTTTCTAATGCACACAGATGGCACAGAAACACTCAGACGCTACCTTATCCAGACAGAGGCAGATCCTTCTGGAAGCCTTGTTACAGACAAACTCATATTTCTCTCTCTCTCTCTCTCTCTCTCTTTCTGACCTCACATACATGCAGAAAGTTTACCAGAAATCTCCCAGGAGAGGTAACAAACAGTACCAGGGAGTTTCTCATGACCTTCCAGAGATCCCCATGACAACACATTTTCATCCCTGGGACGGGTCTGTTTGCGCTAGCGTGACTAGCAACAAAAGAGAGCAGGATTCTCTGGCTGAAGAGATGAGAGATACCCCCTGAGCCAAACAGAGATGGGATTGTGGATGGATCTTCCAGAAATGGAGAAAACAGTGCTAAAGAAGGGAAAGTGCTCTTCAAAACCTCAAAAGTGTATTCATTAAAGAGGTGGGGGAATGGCCACTTTAGAATAAACTTGTAAGGAAAACACTCAAGTAAAGGAGAATTCTGTATGGGATAGATTGACGTTTTCCTCTTTATAATATTTTGCATTCCAATGCAAAGTGTTCCTAAGGGTTACCAAAGGAGTTCGTTCATCTCTTTTGC
The DNA here is from genome assembly GCA_034509955.1 of Urosaurus nigricauda. Lineage (NCBI taxonomy): Eukaryota > Metazoa > Chordata > Lepidosauria > Squamata > Phrynosomatidae > Urosaurus > Urosaurus nigricauda. The sequence continues at coordinate 51,929,204 of JAOEGL010000007.1, forward strand.
CTAGAGGAAGGATCGAAACTGCTGGTGTATTTCTCCATAAACTCAAGGAAGAGTGTCTGCACTTACATGGCCAAAATGGCAACAGGGCAAAGCTTGTACTGTTGTTTATTTGGACTGTACAATTCCTACAACCCTCCTGAATGCTGGGTTGTGATTTTGGCTAGTTATAGTCTACAAGAATCACCTTTTTCAGGCTTTGAAACAGCAACATACAACACACAAGGAGAAGTTCTTGGCAGGTTTGAAGAGAACTCAAAGGTGTCCAGAAACAACATCGAGACAAATTCGGGCAACATAATGCCAAAGCGCATCATCGAAACAGTCCAGTGAGATCTGAGTATGCTCTGCAGATGCAGAATGAAGAGAAAATGAAATGGAATGGCTGGAAAATGTACAAAGGTATTAATATTCTGAAAAGACTCCTTTCATTGTTCAGATGAGACACTGAAAACTGCAGGTAGATTTCAAAAGGTTTGGGACAACTGTTGGAAAAAGTCAAGGAAGAAAGTGTAAAGGCAGGTTTACAGGTCAACCTTTAAAAAAGCCACTGATAACCTAAATGTGTATAAGAGAGGACAAGACCTAAGAGTGTCTTCTTTTGTATTCAGCAAAATATTCAGAATTTTTAAACAGCACATAGAATCCTAGAATTGGAAGAGACCCCAAGGGCCAGCCAGTCCAACCCCATTCTAGCTTTCTAGAAGACATAATCCAAGCACTCCTAACAGATGGCAATCCAGCCTTTGTTTAAAAATCTCCAAAGAAGGGGACTCCATCACTCTCCTGTACATTGTATTCCATGGTTCAACAGCTTTTACCATCAGAAAGTTCTTCTTAATGTTCAGGTGGGATATCTTTTCCTTTAGTTTGAATCCACTGCTCTGTGTCTTAGTCTCTGGAGCAGCAGAAAACAAGCTTGCTCCATCCTCAACATAACATCCCTTCATATATTTAAACATGGCTCTCATGTCTTAACCTTTCTGCCCCTGGCTGAATATATCCAGCTCCCTGAGCTGCTCATCATAGGGCAGGGTGGTTTCCAGACCTTTCACCATTTTGGTTGCCCTCCTCTGGACAGCCACACGTCTTCTACTCAACTCTCAATATACCATATTATTCCTATCCTATCTGCAAAAAGATGGACACCAGGAGTCAGTATGTCAAACATTCAATTCCAGCACCTTCATTTTTCTACTGTTCGGACATGAGGCCATCATGAATCACAAATATAATATATTGGTGTCAGATTGCAGCTGTCTGTCTGCAGTAAACAAAGCAATGAACAAGGCCTGAATGGGAAAAGAGGAGTCTTAACTAATGTTCTTAAAACCATCAAGACCTATGAGGAACATCTTAAGGAGCTGGATATGTTTAGTCTGTGGAACCGAAAGTTAAGGGGTGACATGATAACCATGTTTAAATATTTGAAGGGATGTCACACTGAGGATGGAGCAAGCTTATTTTCTGCTGCCCCAGAGACTTAGAGACAGAGCAATGGGTTCAAACTAGAGAAAAAGAGATTCCACTTAAACAATACGAAGAACTTCTTGACAGTGAGCTGTTCAATTGTGGAAGATGCTGCCATGGAGTCTCCTCCTTTGGAGGTTTTTAAAGAGAGGCTAGATTGTCATCTGCCGGGGCTTTGATTGTGTCTTTTTATATGGCAGGTTGGATTGGATATCTCTTGGGGTTTCTTCCAGCTCTAGGGTTCTAAGAAACTGAATCTATGGTTAACCACTGGGTGAGGTTGACCACTGGATAAGGTTCAGTTAACTGAAGTACTCTTGTTCTGTGTCTTCAAGTAACCTCTGACTTATGGTGATCCTAAGGTGGGCTTTCCTTAGCCAGATTTCTTCCAAGGAGGCTTCCTATTGCCATCCTCTGAAGCTGAGAGAGTGGGACTTGCCTGAGTCACTCAATGAGTTCCCAATGCCAAGTAATTATTGGAACCATGGTCTCTAGCAGTCCTAGTCTAATGCTCAAATCACTGCACTATTCTGTCGCTCAGGATTTTTTACAGAAGGGGTTTGTCATGGCCTTCTTCTGTGGCTGAGAGAGTGGAACTTGCCTAAGGCCACCCAATGGGTCTCCACAGCTGAGCTGGGATTTGAATCCAGATCCCATGGAATCCTAGTTCAACAATCAAACAATTACACCCACTGGCTTACAAAGTTCATCAAGCAGAAAATCACAAATCTTATCGCACATGATATGTTCCTGTGATTCACTGCATCGCATACAAACACAAACAACTTCAGTATTTAGGGGATTTCCTCTTAACTTTATTTTCCTTGTTGTCACTTGCCATTTCCAGCTTATATCAATGCTGCAGCAAACCTATCATGGGTTTTGTTGGCAAGATTTATTCAGAGGAGGTTTGCCATTGCCTTCCTGTAAGGCTGAGAAAGTGTGACTTGCCCCAGATCACTGGGTTGGTTTGTACAGCTGAATGGGGATTTGAACCATGTCTCCTAGAATCCTAATCCAACACTCAAATCATTACACCACACTGGCTCTCTAACTAAGGTGTTGTTGTTGATGCTGTTGTTGTTTCATGTCTACAATTTCTTTCCAACTAAGGGGGAACCTAAGGCAAACCTACCATGAAGTTTTCATGTGAAGATTTGTCCAGAGGAGGTTTTCCATAGCCTTTCACTGCAGCTGAGAGTGTTACTTGCCCAAAGTCATCCAGTAGGTTTCGTGGCTGAGCTGAGAATCAAACCCTGGTCTGCAGAGTCATAGTTCAACACTCAAACTACTGTGCCATGCTGGCTCTTGAATACCTGTATGAAATTATATATATACCATATATTTTTATTCTAACTTTTTATTGTGGAGCTGGAGTCAGTACCATATCTTGTTATTTTAACTTTTTATTTTGGAGTCGGAGTCAGTATTCATCACTCCAACTCTACTACCTCTGTACAAACTTCTGTAAGGTTTGCAACCTCTTGGATTCCCTAAACTCTGAAAGAGTTAAAATCCTGTTTGCATTGACAATGACACCTTTTTTAAAATGATTTTTCCTCTTCATGCAGAGACAGGGGGGAAAGTAACAGCCAGAATCTCAATTGGTTATGTAAATGCAAAAGCAGGAGACATGATTATTCCGATTTAGCGCTGTTGTTGTTGTTTTTAATTTGGGAGCATATGCAATAAAAAGGTGTTCTGAAAAATGAATTATAATGATGCTCAGCTCTGGGTGTTATTTTTTTTGCATAAAATAAGTTGTCCCACTTCTGCTGCAGAAGGGATCAGTGTGGTCTCTGTCTCACACACGTAGGCTGCAGTTCTCTCTCTCTTAAATAAATAAATGAACAGTTTATAATTTAACGTATACGTTGTTGGAACGATTGCCATTCACTGGAAAGTCAGAGTAAGATCATACTGTTGTTAACTGCCATCAAGTCAACTTTGACTTATGGCGACCCTGCATGGTATAGTGATTTGTGTGCTGGACTAGGACTCTGAAGACCAGGGTTCGAATCCTCATTCAGTTATGGAAACCTACTGGATAATAACAATGGTTGTTGTTATTTCTTATCTACCTCTCTCCATGGATCAAGGCATGGAACAACACCATACCAACAAATATGCGTAGTTAAAACACAACTTCAGTTAAAACATACAATTAAAAAAAAAAACCCAAGATGCACCCTACAATGACCTTGGGCAAGTCACACCCTCTTAGCCCTAGAGAAAGATAAAGGCAAACCCCTTCTGAACATTATCTTGCCAAGAAAACCCCATGACAGATTCGCCTTAGGATCACCATAAGTCAGAAATGACCACATAAACCATCTGACCTGAATGTTTCTTTTCTTTTCAGATTGTTAGTTTTGGATTGAAAGTTTGCTTAAAATATGCCAAACTGCTTTTTGTGGTGTAAGAACCAAGCCAGCATGGCATAGCTCTTTGAGTGTTGGACTATGACTCTAGAGATTAGAGTTCGATCCCCAGCTCAACCATCAAACCCACTGGGTGATGGTGGGTAAGTCACACTCTCTCAGCCTCAGGGGAAGGCAATGACAAGCCTCCTCTGAACAAATCCTGCCAAGAAACACTATGATAGGTTCACCTTGGGGTCCCCATAAGTCAGAAACAACTTAAAGGCACACAACAACAACAACAACCCCACTCTTTCCATGTTATTTCTGCCTCTGGTGCCGAATCCTCTGTTAAAGAAGGAATGCACAGGAACCGATAGACTATATTCATTAAGGTTGTGGTTACGATTCTGGAGATCATGCTTCAAATCCCACTTGGCCATGGAAACCCCCTGGGTGATCTTGAGCAAGTCACACTCTCTCAGCTTCAGAGGAAGGCACAGGCAAACTCCCTCTGAACAAATCTTTCCAAGCAAACCCCATTATAGGTTCATCTTAACAGCACACAACAACAATAAGACCTGTATCTGTTCCAAGACCAAAAAATTTCTGGGTTACAAATAAATAAAATACTGTAACAACAACAGAACTGAAGCCGGAAGACTGCAACCCAGGGACCAGGAGGGAGCATCATATCAAGGACCCCCAAATGAAAAACCAGGTTTGGAAAATCAGCAGCCAGCTACCATTTTGCTGACAATTGCCAGGAAAAGTGCTAAGAGTTCAGCCAAACCATTCTCCGCAGAGTCATTTGCACTATAAAGGAAACATTTATGTAAGAAGCAAACTGAGAAGAGAAAAATATTCCTTCCTGTAACAGTGTGTTTGAATTAAAACTTCGTGCTACTCTAATTAATTCTGCCACACAAACAGCTTCTAAAAGGGGAAAAAAGAGAAATCTTTTCACAGCGGTTTCATTAAGGTCTCCCTGTATATTTACAGTACAACAGAAAGGGATATGAAGGACAGGAAATCACGGGAACGTGGAAAAAAACTTGTTAAAAATTAACAATTAATTACTTCCTTCCAATAATGAAGACATAACTTGGTTTCATTACAACCATAATCACACTTCACTCTTTCTATGGTGCAACAGTTCTAGTTACTTTTAGAGTTACCAGGGACTTATTTACATGTAGTTCATACTAAAGTTTAGAAACATTATATTTTTACTATTATATTCCTTGTCTGTGAACTCTGGCCATACTGGCTGGGGAGTCCGGGAGTTACAGTCCCCAAAAGAGGAACTTTTCCAGCTCTGTTGTTGTTGTTGTTGTTGTTGTGTGCCTTCAAGTCATTTCTGACATTCAATCATCAGGTGAACCTTTTATGTGTTTTTCTTGACAATATTTGTTCAGAGGAGGTTTGCCATTGCCTTCCTCTAAGGCTGATAGTGTGACTTCCCGAAGATCACACAGTGGGTTTCATGGCTGAGCTGGGAATAAAACTTTTTCCAGGGTTGTAGCCCAAAACTCAAACCACTAAGCCACACTGTCTAGCTACACTGGAGAATGACAATGAAACACTGTTAGTGAACTATGAACATCAAGCACATATGATGTTCAGAGGGCATGTCTGATGTGCACTGGGCATGCCTCTTGTTCATTGGGCACTTTTCTTGTTCACTGGACCTTTATGATGTGCTTTGGGCAATGTGCACTGGACAATTCTGATACGCATCTGGCACTTGTGTTATGCACTGACACTTCTGGATCTACATCAAAAGTGGGTGCACTGATGCACAATGGAGTTATAGTACATCAGTCAGTCCACTATCTACCAATGTGCAATGGGTGTCCTTACACTGTAATATCACAGCAATCCCTGGGTGAATACAGATGTATTTTATTTACCACCAGATGTTGCAAAACTACCCAGTGGGTTTCATAGCCAAGTTGGCAATCGAACCCTGGTCTCCAGAGTCATAGGCCAACACTCAAACCACTATATAGAGATTTTATAACACCTTTGAGACTAACTGAAAGAAACTAAGAAAGTTGTCAGCATGAGCTTTCATAGACTCTAATCTACTTCTTCAGATGCTAGACTGGAGTCTACAAAACCTCATGATGACAACTTTCTTAGTTTTTTTCAGTTAGTCTTAAAGGTGTTATAAAATCTCTATATATACTGATTATACAGACTAACATGGCTAGATCTTTAATTTCTACTCAAACCACTAGGCAGTGCCACTTCTTTTGGAAGACTTTTCTGCGCCAAAGCTGTAACAGTAGAAGGCACTTCTCTAGGACTTGAATTGACAAATGTCATTTGCCAAATGCCACAGAAAGTCCCTTGTATATTTACATTACAAAAGAATGGGACATGAAGTGCAGGAACTCTGGTCTCCACAATTGTGGTCCAATGGTCAAACCACTACACTACACTGTCTCTCCCTGATAGGCAGTTGTATCAAAAATGACAAAGAGTCTTGTGACCCTTTAAAGACTACCCAGTATTCTTTAAAGACTACCAGGTACTCTTCCACACATGGATCAAAACTGTTCTGAATTTTAGTGACAGATCAGTTGCTTTGGGAACTGAAAGCTCCTTTTAGGAAGTGGACACACATGTACGTGTATGTTTGTGTGTGTGAATACAAAAGCTTATTTTCACTATTCCATTTTACTGTTTCATACTTTGAAATCAGACAGAGTCAAAATCCCCAGGTGTCTTCTATGGCCAAGGGTAAATGAAGCATGGAAGGAGGAAGGAAAATGTCATTTGGCAAATGAAATTTTTATTTGGCAAATGAAATTTTTATTGGGTGAACAAATCCCAAAAGACAGGACAATCCCTTTCTCAAGGCTACCCAAGGATAGCAGAAGCTTCATTTCCTTTAAGGAGGAGAAAGAAAAGGAGGAGGTTCTAGTCCATGTGCTTGGGTGAGATCTAATTTAATTTACACTTGAGCCATTGCATTCTGGGAGCCAGTGCTGGGAGGCTACTTAAGGCTACCCAAGGATAGCAGATAGCAGAATTTTGATTTTTTTATCTAGTCAAGGAGGTGTTTAGAGAATAGAAGAGGAGCCGGCCTGAGGCATCAGAGGAAGTGAATCAGAGACTTGCCTTTGGAAGGAGCTTTTAGCCAGGAGCTCTCTACATAACTATAGGCCCCGTGACTTGAACTCAGTGACAGAGCTTGGGAATAAAGGCCAAGTCTAGCAAGGGAAGCCCACAGTCTTGATTCAGTGCCTCCTTAAGACTTCTCAGTATGGACACTGAAGGCCCTGCAGCAGTCACCTGCAACACCTGTGGGATGTTTGTCTTCTTGCCTACAGATGTGGGGAACTACACCTGCCACAAGTGCAAGTTGGTAGCCCTCTTGGAAGAGAAAGTACAGCAGCTAGAGGAGCAGATATCTGCACTCCAGCATCATAGAGAGCAGGAGATTCTCCTGAACAGATCAGACCAGAATGTCTTGGGTGGGAAACAGAGAGAGGAAGTTGTTGGGGCGGAGGAGGTCACTCCACATACAACAGAGGTAGATGCTTGGAGGAAGGTCACACACAGAAGTAAGGAAACCAGGGAACGTTCTGTGAGCGGCTTGCAGCTACAGAATCACTTTGAATCTCTCTCTGTTGTCAGAGATGATGAGGAAAAGCAGCAGGGACAGACATCAGGGACAGAGCAGGAGAGCCTGAGAGTATCACGAAAAGGAACAGCCACTGCTAAGCCTCGGAGGAGGCGCGTGGTCGTGGTGGGGGACTCCTTGCTGAGGGGTACAGAAGCAGTGATTTGTGGGCCTGACAAGATGTCTCGGGAGGTGTGTTGTCTCCCTGGGGCAAAGATCCATCATGTGACGGAGAGGCTGACAAGACTTGTCAAGCCTACTGACCGTTATCCCCTTCTTTTGGTTCATGTGGGAACCAATGATACTGCAAGGCACAGCCTTCAGAATATCAAAAGGGATTATGAGGCTCTGGGAAGGAAGCTGAAAGAGATGGATGCACAGGTTGTCATCTCATCTCTACTCCCGGTAGAAGGGCATGGTCCAGGAAGGGAGAGGAAAATAGCAGAGGTGAATAACTGGCTCCGTAGATGGTGCCGCCAAGAACAGTTTGGATTCTTGGATCATGGGCTGCGGTTCCATGAGGAGGGACTTCTGGCAAGGGATGGACTGCATCTCACGCCAGTTGGCAAAAACGTTTTTGCCAACAGTCTGAAGAATCTGATCAGGAGGGCTTTAAACTGAGTTATGTGGGGGAGGGAGACATTATACTGGAAGGCAAAAGGGATGGAGAGAAAAGTCCAAGTGGTATAGAGGGAACAAGGCAAACAGTGCAAGGACCCAACAGTAGGAGGCAAAAAAATGTGCAAAAGCAGCAAGTAAAGAGGACACATGGTCTTAAATGCCTCTTCACTAATGCACAGAGTATGGGAAATAAGCAGGATGAACTTGAACTCCTAGCACAACAAGGGAAATATGATATAATAGGCATCACTGAAACCTGGTGGGATGAGTCTCATGATTGGAATGTAGAAATAGAGGGGTATAACCTTTTTAAGAGAAACAGGCCAAGCAGGAAAGGAGGAGGAATAGCATTATATGTCAGGGATATTTACACCAGTGAAGAGATGCAGGAAGTCAATACTGGAAGCCAGGTAGAGAGCATCTGGATAAAAATTAAAGGAGAGGGAAATAACAGGGATGTTACTGTGGGAGTCTACTACAGACCCCCGACTCAGGCAGAGGAATTGGATGATGCCTTTCTAGAACAGATAATCACATACTCAGAAAAGAGAAATGTAGTAGTGATGGGTGACTTCAACTATCCTGATATTTGCTGGAAGTCAAACTCAGCCAAATCCTCAAAGTCTAGCAAATTCCTCACTTGCCTGGAAGACAATTTCATTGTCCAAAAGGTGGAAGAGGCAACAAGGGGATCAGCCATTTTAGATCTTATCTTAACCAACAGGGAAGACCTAGTTGATGGGGTGCAAGTGGTTGGATCCTTAGGTGGAAGTGACCATGTTCTCCTGGAGTTTGTAATACAGTGGAAGGGAGAAGCTAGGCATAGTCAGACACGCACTCTAGACTTTAGGAGAGCTAATTTCAATAAACTTAGAGAAATACTGGGAGTGATCCCATGGTCAGGAATACTAAAAGAAAAGGGAGTTCAAGACGGATGGGAGTTTCTCAAAAGGGAGATATTGAAGGCACAATTTCAAACAGTTCCAATGAGGAAGAAAAGTGGAAGATGTCTCAAGAAGCCAGGATGGATGACTAAGGAATTTTCAAATGAGCTAAGTTTTAAACGAAACATGTATAAGAAATGGAAAAATGGAGAAATCACGAAAGAGGAATTCAAACAAATAGCCAGCACATGTAGGGGTAAAGTCAGAAAAGCTAAAGCGCAGAATGAACTCAGGCTTGCTAGAGACGTTAAGAACAATAAAAAGGGCTTTTTTGGATATGTCCGCAGCAAAAGGAAGAAGAAGGAAACAGTGGGGCCACTGCGTGCAGAAGATGGCAAAATGCTAACAGGGGACAGAGAAAAGGCAGAATTACTCAACACCTTCTTTGCTTCAGTCTTCTCAGAAAAGGCAAAGGGTGCTCAACCTAAGGATAATGGAGACAGAATAGAGGAAATTCAGCACAGAATAAGTAAAGAGGTAGTACAGGAATACCTGGTTAACCTAAATGAATATAAATCTCCAGGACCAGATGAACTACATCCTAGAGTATTAAAAGAACTAGCAAATGTAATATCAGAGCCATTGGCAATAATCTTTGAGAACTCCTGGAGAACAGGAGAAGTCCCAGCAGACTGGAGGAGGGCAAACGTTGTCCCCATCTTCAAAAAGGGAAAAAAAGAGGATCCCAACAATTATCGTCCAGTTAGTCTGACATCAATTCCAGGAAAGGTTCTAGAGCAGATCATTAAGCAGAGAGTCTGTGAACACTTAGAGGCCAATGCCATAATCACAAAAAGCCAACATGGGTTTCAGAGAAACAAGTCATGCCAAACGAACCTGATCTCTTTTTTTGATAAAATTACCAGCTTGGTAGATGAAGGGAATGCTGTGGATATAGTATACCTCGATTTCAGTAAGGCCTTTGACAAGGTTCCCCATGACATTCTTGCAAACAAGCTTGCAAAATGTGGGATAGACAAGTTAACTGTTACATGGATTTGTAATTGGTTGACTGGCCGAACTCAAAGGGTGCTCAACAATGGCTCCTTTTCATCCTGGAAAGAAGTGACCAGTGGGGTGCCACAGGGCTCTGTCCTGGGCCCAGTGCTATTCAACATCTTTATTAACGATTTGGATGACAGAATTGGGGGCATACTTATCAAATTTGCAGATGACACTAAACTGGGAGGAGTAGCTAATACCCCAGAGGACAGGATCAAAATTCAAAATGACCTGAATAGACTAGAAAGCTGGGCCAGTGCTAACAAAATGAAATTCAATGCGGAGAAATGTAAGGTTCTGCACTTAGGGCGGAAAAATGAAATGCACAGATATAGGATGGGGGACACCTGGCTGAATGAGACCACATGTGAAAGGGATCTAGGAGTCCAAGTAGACCATAAGCTGAACATGAGTCAACAGTGTGATGCGGCAGCTAAAAAAGCCAATGCAATTTTAGGCTGCATCAATAGAAGTATAGTTTCTAGATCAAGGGAAGTTATAGTGCCACTCTATTCTGATTTGGTCAGGCCCCACCTGGAATACTGTGTCCAGTTCTGGGCACCACAATTCAAAAAAGATGTGGAGAAACTGGAGCATGTCCAAAGGAGGGCAACTAAGATGGTGAAGGGTCTGGAAACCTTGCCCTATGAAGAACGCCTTAGGGAGCTGGGGATGTTTAGCCTGGAGAAGAGAAGGTTAAGAGGTGATATGATAGCCCTGTTTAAATATTTGAAGGGACGTCATATTGAGGAGGGAGCAAGCTTGTTTTCTGCTGCTGCAGAGACTAGAACGCGGAACAATGGATGCAAACTGCAGGAAAAGAGATTCCACCTCAACATTAGGAGGAACTTCCTGACAGTAAGGGCTGTTCGACAGTGGAACACACTCCCTCGGAGTGTGGTGGAGTCTCCTTCCTTAGGGGTCTTTAAGCAGAGGCTGGATGGCCATCTGTCAGGGATGCTTTGACTTGGAGTTCCTGCATGGCAGGGGGTTGGACTGGATGGCCCTTGTGGTCTCTTCCAACTCTATGATTCTATGATTCTATGATTCAAAGAGTCCATGTGTTTGGAAGGTGTCTGTATGTGCCTTCATGTTGCCTGTTGACTTATGGCGATCCGACATGCATTTCATAGGGTTTTCTTAGCCAAGGAATTCTCAGAGGTGATTTTGCTAATTCTTTCCTCTGAAATATAGCCTACAACACCTGGTATTCATTGACAGTCCCCCATCCAAGTACAGTACTAACCAGACCTGACCCTGTTTACCTTCCAAGGTCAGACAGGATCTGGTGGTAAATAAAATACAGTGGAGACAAAAATGTCGTTTTGAAAATGAAATTTTTATCTGGTGAATAAAATCCCCAAACCAGGACAAGTTCTGCTTTGATAAATTGGTTCAGAAGTTATCACATCTCAGCTTTGGACCCATTTTAGAGAAATACAGGTGGACACAGCATTACGTGACCAGCTGTTTTGTGGGGAGTCTCAAAGAAAGAGATCTCTGTTATTCAAATCAATATAAACATTAGATTAAAATGCACACAGCTTCTCCCAGGAATCATTGCCACTGATCAATGTGTGTGACATGAAAAAAAGTTCAAGCAATGGAGACTAGTATCAGTGGTGCTGCGAAACTGCTCCAGTTTTTGGTCTGAAAAACCAGCTCCTTGAGAAGCTCCATTAAACGTTTCAACCAAATCCTAGAAACAGAACTGTCCCACTGACTTTGGTGCCACCAGCTCCCATAAAGTTTCCAAGAAGAAAGTAAGATTAGCAAGGGGATACACGGTCATGTTGTTGTATGCCTTCAAGTTGCTTCCAAGACACACAACAAGATGAGGTCTTCTTGTTTTCTTCTTTGAAACACTGTGAAAACTGGTAAATTGAAGGGTAGTGGGGCAATGGTTCTGCCCCAGGTTTTGGCCTGAACCTCCATGGAGCTGAAGCCTAAATATCTTGAAGGCACCCAAACTTATCTGATCATTGAAGCTGAACAAAGTCAAGGCTAGTTAATACTTGGATAGGAGATCACCAGGTGTCAGGAGTTGCAAAGGCACCTTATCGTTGTTATCTGCCCTCAAGTCGACTTCGACTGATGGCGACCCTATGGATGAGACATCTTCAAGTTCAGTGCTCTTCTCCAGCACCACATCTCAAATGAGTTGATTTTCTATCAGCTTTCTTCACTGTCCAGCTCTCTCTTGCATACATGGTGATGAAGAATACAATGGCTTGGACAATCCTAATTTAGTGTTCAGTCTTGTATCTTTGCACTTTACGATCTTGTCTAGTTCTTTCATAACTGCTGTCTCCAAATCTAGTCTTCTGATTCCTGGCTGCAATCTCTGTACTGATCACTAGTTGATCCAAGGTAGGGGAAATCTCGTAACTATTTTGATTTCCTTATCATGTAGGATGAATTCATGTAGATGTTCTGTAGTCATTTTTTCCCCTTAACATTCAACATTAAACCTATCTTAGCACTTTCCTCTTTGACTCTGTTCAGCAATTGTTCCAAGTCTTTACTGTTTTCTGCTAGTAGTATGGGAGGTCATCTGCATATCTGACATTGTTGGTGTTCATTCCTCCAAACTTCACTCCTTTTTCTGAGTCTAAACATACTCCACATATGATGTTTTCTGCATACAAGTTGAACAAATAGGCTAATAAAATGCAGCGTTGCCTGACCCCTTTCCCAATTGGGAACCATTCTGTTTCTCCATATTCTATCCTCACAGTTTACCTTTTGTCTTAAGTACAGATTTGTCATCAAGATTATCACATGTAGTGGCACTCCCATTACTTTAAGAGCAGTCCACAGTTTTTCGTGATCTATGACTTTGCTGTAATCTGTACAGCTCATGCTTTATAGCACCTTGCTTGCCATAAAATATTGGGAAGATGGCATGATGGGTTACACAGTAGAAACGGCTATTACTGAGACGTGGTGATCTCAGACAAAGGTGCTGAGATAATACCAGAAGGTAAGCAAACATATGTCAAGGTTGTTGCTATGAAAAGAATCAAGCTGTAAGAACTAAAATGAGGAAAGAGAAGACTAATGTGGTTATTGATTATAACAAATGAGAGTTAAACCTGACACAAATTTGAAATTATTCATAGTTTAATTAGGCAGCACTAATACTTACTGTTCATTTCTAACAAATGAATGTGTCTGGACTGGATCTACGGTTGCTGAATAAAGATTTACTGAATTTTAACCACTAACGCTTGGATTTCTGAACTTAGTGTCTTGCTGGACCTGACACCAGGAGGTACCAGTTTTATTTCAGAGGAAGGAACTGCAAAACCACATCTGAGTATTCTTTGTCTACAAAAACCCTATGAAATCCATGGAGTCACCATAAGTCAACAGGAGACTTGAAGACATAGCCACATATATGCACACACACACAACAGACTGCCAAGTTAGCAGTTTGCCTTTCCCCCAAAATGTTTAAAATGGTTGGTCTGCATTTTTTCCTGTGCTCTGAGAGTGGCATTTTGGAGCTATGTGCATGCATTCTGAAATTAGTTGGGAATAAAGAAGATAACATCAGCCAGAGTTTCTAGCACAGCAGAAGAAAGAGCCAGGATGGCGTAGTGGTTGAATGTTGGACAAGGACTTTGGAAGACCAGGATCTGAATCCACATTCAGCCATGGAAACCCACAGGGTGACTTTGGGCAAGTCACATTCTCTCAGCCTCAGAGGAAGGCAATGACAAACCCCCTCTGACAAAATCTTGCCAAGAAACCCCTGTGATAGGTTCGTCTTAGGATATCCATAGGTCAGACATCACTTGACATCAACAAGAGCCTGGAAAAGGTTCCTTGTTTCTCAACTTTGGCCATGCTGGGTGGGGATACTGGAAGTTGTGGTCTGTCAAAGAGCAACTTTTCCAGGCTCTGTCAGCCATGTCGTCTCCTTTGGAATCCCTTTTCTCCACCAACAGTATCGCAAGCCTGTAACAGTGGGAGGCGTTTCTCTAGGACTTGAACTGACAAATTGTCCATTTGCGTCTGTTTTTGTAACACCTTCCCTTAAAGGGAAATATAATTTAAAAGATGATTACTTTACGGTTGCCAACAGGCCTTTTCAAAGGTTATGTTATACAGAGATCATTATCGGAGGCCGATATTAACTTGCAAAGACTATTATGCAAATCCTTCTCCCCGTTCTTCTAAAAAAGACCATTTTCCTTCATAATGCAAAGCGTGGCAGAAAATAATTGCACAGAAGCTTTTGGCAAAATTACATTTGGAGGATGTAACAGTTTTTCTGCTTACTGGCACAATTTATTTGTGCTTTTCAACTGGATTCTCCCCCCCCCCCCCTTTTTCTTTTTCAACTCTAGCTGATAAAAAAACATGAATCTTAAGCACAGAGAAGAAACAGGGCATTGTATATCATGGGACTGGCAGCGAACAAACATGCATTCAATTTTGCAAGCCTCAACGTGGCTCCCATATTGTTGAGTATTCCATGACAACTGTGCAATCACTTAATGGTATCATTCAAACCCCTTTTAAAGCTTGATATACAGTGTACCTAACCGGATATACACCCATTAATTGATGTAGGTTTTCTGGACATTTTTTCAGTGCCCAACACAGGCCATAATGTGATTTAGCATGGTTATTTGATTCATATTTACTACATTGCATTTGTTAATGCCTCCAGAGCATAGTCTTCTTGTTGTTACAGGTTGAATCTTCCTTATCTGAAAGGCTTGGGACCAGAAGTGTTTTGGATCTTGGATTTATGTATTTCTTTCCGGAGTATTTCTATATATATACGGAGATGGGACTCAAGTCTAAACATAAAATTCATTTATGTTTCATCTACACCTTATACAAATAGCTTGAAGGTAATTTTATACAATATTCTGTGCATGAAACAAAGACTATGTACAGTAAACCATCAAAAAAAAAACCAAAGGTGTCATTATCTCAGCCAACCATGAAAAAACTTTTGGATTTCAGAGTATTTTGGATTTTGGAATTTAATGTGCAATATGGAACAGGTGTCTCATTTAGGCCATTTTCTGTGTTCCTTTAAGTGTGCAAAATAACCAGTTTGTGGATCTTCCCACTCATCTGTTGTTGTTTGACACCTTCTGGGCAAATATATATATATATATAAATCAAGCTAAAGACAAGGCAACTGAAACTTGCAAACAAACTACTGTATATAGTTGACTATATCTCATGTGTAAGTTGAGGGTAGGTTTGGGGGCCAGAACTCTGGATGTTGATATGCCCCATGGATAAGTCGAGGGGTAAAACGTAGGGACATGTTAACAAAGGATCTAAAGGATGAAGCAAAATAAAAACAATGCCAAAGAATTTACAAAATCCCAGCAGCCATGACTGTTTGTGCTCACCCTAAGGCTAGATGGATGAGAGGGTAGAGCAAAGTCAGTGTTACCAGGACCCATTATACTCTTGCTTTTTTGGGTCGATATTTTGACTAAAATTTCTAGACTTATACTGTACATGAGTATACACAGTATACTCATTCTGTTTGTCAACTTGGAAGTTCACTATGGTGATGAATATGGGATATTCCTCCTTGTCTCTTTAACCTTGAGGGCTAGCAACTTGCTTAAGTTACTTTTTTAAAAATGTATTCCATTTGCCCCATATGGGAGAAAGACAGCATGCAACTGAAGTAAATAAAAAAAATTACTGCACTACAAAAGACAATAATGCTTGGCAAGGTAGACTAGGCAGTAGGAAAAGAAGGAGATCACATTCCAGGAGGATAGACTCCATCAACTAAACCACAGCCCTGTATTTGCAAGCCCTGAGCAGGACAAGAGGGTGACTTGGAGGCAGATGTCCAAACCGCAAAGGAGGACAAGGTGCCGCAAAATGTAGGACATCCAAGAAAAATGTAGGCCATTACAAAACAAACACTAGAAACATTCATCGAAATGCAAATGCATGCTTCTTAGTCTTGCTCCAAATGGAGGACATTTGGGAATTCCTCCTGGACAGAAGGTTGAAACGGAGGACATGCCCTGGAAAAAGATGACGTTTGGTCACCCTGCTTGGAGATCTCTGATTTATCGGGTCACCATAAGTCAAAGTCAACACGAAGGCAATGAACAACAGCAGCAACAACAGCAATACATGTCTACAGCTGGTTCGTTTTGCAGTTCCACCAATGGCACCAAGCCGAATGAAGGCTAACTTCCCTGTTCCTTTCAAAAGTTTCCTTTCCTATAAAAATCCCATTATAGCACAACTGGCTCAGCAGGGGTCAGTGTAAAATAAGCATTGCCACAGTTAAGGGGAGAAACTCTTCAAGAGATGAATGCCTGAGTAAGCTTCAAAACTTGGGTGCTGTAGACAGCATTAACATTTTAATTGTCATGCATCTTTTTAATCTTCTTTGAAACACTAATGACTTTACAGTCTTCAAAAAAAAAAGAAAAGAAAAGAAAAGAGGAAAAAGGAAAAGGGGAAAAAAAGCAGGGAAAACTGCTGAGAACAAAAGAACGCCCCACATTTAACAGGCAGAATTTCACTCAATAATGAGAATTGAAATAAAGACAGTAATCTATGGTGCATTAAGAACCGAAACTGTGTTTTTGCAAGCTCCATGAAATTCAAATGTAAGGTTGCAACCTTAACTCTCCTCTCTTGCAGAGGCGTATTAAAGGAGGACAAGGAACTATTTCCAAAGACAAAAGGACTGCAAGTCATAATACTTAACACAGCTGGCAGAGTGTAATGGGCTGAGTGTGGCATTTGCACTGAATAAGTTCTAGGGTATTTTCCCCCTGACCCCAATGAGAATTCAAAAGTACAGTAGGACCCCCATATCCTCAGGGGATACATTCCCAGTCTCTGCATACATACACAAAACCATGGATAATTGTGAACAGTGTAATTTTCCCTATACTTCCAGTGATAGCTCTCCACAGAGTCATGATGGAGGACCTCCAGATGCCTAGAGAGTTGGTTGCCTCTGGAGGTCTGGTGATCACCTTCCACCAGAGCTTCAGTGGACATTAATCATGGGATCATGCTGGAGGACCTCCAGGTGCCTAGAGAGTTGGTCTCTCTAGGCCTCTGAAGGTCCTCTAGCACAACTCCATGGTCAACTTCCACTAGAAGTTCAGCTGACGTTAGTCATGGAATCACATTGAAGTTCCTCAAGATGCTTAAAGAGGTGGCCACTCTAAGCCTCTGGAGGTCATCTAGCCAACTCCATGGTCAACTTCCACCAGACGTTTGATGGATGTTAGCCATGGAGTCATACTTGAGTACCTTCAGATGCCTAGAGTGATTGTCTCACAAGACTACTGGAGGTTCACTAGCATGGCTCCATGGTCAACTTCCACCAGAGGTTCAGTGGATGTTAGCCTGGAGACATGCTGGAGGACCTCCAGAAGCCTACAAAGTTGGCCTCTCTATGCCTCTGGTAGCCCTCCAACATGTCTCTATGGTCAATGCTTGCTAGATGTTTGATGTACGTTGATCATACAGTCATGCTGTAAGGCCTCCAAGATTCCCAGAGAGACCTTCTCCCCTCCCCGCCCCCGGCAGTTACCAAACTCGCACAGCTGGAGGTCCAACTCCATTGAAGGTTAAGGTCAGGATTAGGCCAGTGAGAGAGAATAGCAATCACTTCCCCTGTCCTCAAATTGTGCCAACCTATTGTCAGCCAAGGGACACAGCATTTCTACTCAGTTACATCACAGTTCTCTTTAAAAAAAAAAAAAAAAAACCAGCATGGGATAATGTGTTTGTCCCAATTACATTATATGAGCTGAAACAAAAATACATCCCAGTGGCAAAAAGTGCAAGATTTGTCAAGGCTTCTCTGTTTGACCTGACTGTACTTTGCTTTTTTTAAAAAGGCTGCATGGAAACTGGTTGAAATTTGGGGAATAATTGACAACCATTCAGGTGATAAAATCGAAGAATGCCCTGTCTCACAGGTATAGTTCGGATTTTGAAGCAAAATGTGCTTGGGGGGATTAAAATGTTCCTCCCTGGTACTCAAGGGTTATGCCAACCAATGTCAATGTGGACAAGTAACAATAAATGAAGATTGCTGAGAATTCTGGTTTATCATGTAGAGATGGTGTTCTAATAGAGGCTACTCAATCAACCCTGGCTGTTTTCTCCCAGAAGCAGAAGACAATTTACTGAGGAATAAAGCAAAGCTGTCCCGCCAACATTCAGTGTATGTTCAGCTTAGAAAAGAGAAGACTGAGAGGTGACATGAAAGCCACCTTTGAGTATCCATGTAGAAGATGGAGCCAGCTCATTTTCTGCTGATCCAGAGACTAGAACACAAGTCAGTGGATTCAAATTACAAGAAAAGAGATTCCATTGAAACATTAGAAAGAACCTCTTGGCTATAAGAGCTATTCAGCAGTAAATCAGACTGCCTGGGTGGGACAAACTCTCCTTTGGAGGTCTTTTAACAGCGCTTGGAGGGCTATCTCTCAGGAGTACTTTGGGTGGTGTATTCCTGCATGGTAAAGAGCTGGATTAGATGGCCTTTGTGGTCCCTTCCAACTCTGTGATCCTACACCCGGACCCCTGACCTGTTCCTCTACCAGAAATAGAAAACCATACCATAGCTTAAATTCACATTTGTTCAACTTGGTTGTTGTTGTGTGCCCTCTTGATGCATGGTGACCCTAAGGTGAAACCCTATCATGGGGTTTTCTTGGCAAGAATTGTTCAGAGGGGGTTTTCCTTTGCCAACCTTTGAGGCTCAGAGAGTGTGACTGGCATGAGGTCAACCAATGGATTTCCATGGCCGAGCAGGGATTCGAACCTTGCTCTCCTGGGTCATAGTCCAACACTCAAACCTCTAAGGTTGGTAGAGTGCAACTTGCCCAAGGTCACGCAATACATTTGCATGGCTGAACAGGGGTTCGAACCTTTCACTCCTGAGTCGTAGACCAACACTCAAACCACTACACCCTCAAAACATGGTGAATTCATCATCCCACTTTGTCACTTGGGGCAAATCTCTAAGCTTCAGACGAAGGCAACAGCAAACCCTCTGTGAATAAATCTTGCCAAGAGAACCCCAT
This sequence comes from Urosaurus nigricauda, assembly GCA_034509955.1. Taxonomy (NCBI): domain Eukaryota; kingdom Metazoa; phylum Chordata; class Lepidosauria; order Squamata; family Phrynosomatidae; genus Urosaurus; species Urosaurus nigricauda. The sequence continues at coordinate 51,948,297 of JAOEGL010000007.1, forward strand.
GATAGGGGTCACAGTAAGTCAAAAATGGGGAGGAAAAGCCTCACAATGACCCAAAATGTCTTCTGGGGACCCAGGTAAGAATGCGCCATTTCACCTAGGTGATATTTTTGGAGCAATATTTTGCTGCCATTGTTGTTCGTGGGAGCAGATGCAATGGAGAATGCAACCCTCCAAGATCTCCTGAGGGGCTAATGCAGCTCTCTGGCCTTCCACAGTTGCCTTTCCCTGTCTTGGAAAATGCCAGTTTGTCTGTTTAATAAGTTGGAGGGAGGACCTATTAAAATACATTTAAAAATACTTCTGTCCACTTCTGGGTTTTGTGGCAGATCTCCAGGGAGGGTTTGAAAGGTGGAAAATTGGCTCCTAAACTATCGCATTTGCCTATCTTTATCTGAATTAAGAACCCCAAATGGGTTTCGTAAATTAGCTTTTCATGTTGGCAAGAGATTACTTTAAAGTTCTTTTCTTTTCTTCTCTTTTTTGTAAAGGACCGAATCTCATTACAGATTACTATATATGGCCATCTGAATGGACGGAGGCCCAGATTTGTCTTCCACCAGAAACAGCAGTTGATTCAAAAGCAAGCGTGCTGTTTTGGGGGATGCGGTATAAAATATAAACGGCCCATTTTGGGCTCTTTATTAGCCCATTTCTGGGCCACAACTAGAAAAAACTCTAGGAAGAAGAGAAGACAACATTCATTCTGCTGGTCGATTTCTGCTTTTGTGTTCTGTTTCCTTTACAGAAAATAATAAAAACCAGAGCCAGCGTGGTGCTATGGTTTGAGTGTTTTGACTCTGGAGAGCAGGATTTGAATTCCCGTTCGGCCATGGAAACCCACCTTGGGCAAGCCACACTCTCTCAACCTCGGAGGATGGCGATGACAAACCCTCTCTGAAGAAACGTGCCAAGAAAACTCCATGATAGGGTTACCATAAGTCAGAAACAACTTGATGGCACACAACAAGAAGACAAGATGATCAACTGCTCAGAACTTGGGAAAGTTAATTTTTTTTTCCAGTTACAACTCTCAGGGCACCCTGCCCCATTGGCCATGCGGGTTGGGGATTTGGGGGTATTGGTAGTCCCAAAAGGTAACTTTTCCAAGCTTGTGCTCCTTGGGTTGGAAGGCATGGCAACCTCAAAGCCAAAACCGACACCCCTAAATGCCAAATAGGTCAAGAAAGGTAGTCTGTTTTACTCTCTAGAAGGTCCCTGGTATTGCAGTGGGTGCTTTCATTTTCCAGGTGTATCTAGTGGAAAAACAGACAGAAAGGGCATCAAAAGATTGGTTTGGATAGTCAGGGAAAAACCCAAAGCAGATTTTTTTTCAAAGCATCAAAGGAGATTAATATTATTTATACAGCAGTCTTGGTAAGACACAGATCAATGAATTTTACATGAGCTTGCTAGCAACTGCAAGCAGACTGCAACACACACACAACAGCAAAAGGAGAGCGAGGCTGATGTTTTCTTTTATGCCTTAGCAAAGAGGCTAGACCCTCCAACATTTCATGGGTGAAAACATGGGGGGCCAAACAACATCAGAATTCGGTCAAGAATACAAGATTATGAATTATGAAGAATACAGACAAGCTAGGAGAAGCTGCAGCAGTTTGCTTTTGCCTGAGCTGACTGGAAAATTTGCTTTTGCCTAGGCTTGCTGGGAAATTGGGAACCAGAGTGGTGTAGTGATTTGAGCACTGGGCTATGAGTCTGGAGAGCAGGGTTCGATTCCCCACTCAGACATGGAAATCCACTCAGTGACCGTGGCTGAGTCACACAGTCTCAGCCTCAGAAAGCTCCATGAGTAAAAGTAAAAGAAAATAATAGTCTTGGAAAGATACTGAAGAAAGGGAAACCAAAGGAAACTAAAGATTCCAATTAACAATAATAAGCAGAATTTCAAAATAATTGTGGATACATACATAGGTAATATCGGGAGAGCACTAAGCGAGTTGAAAGTAAAACAAATACAGGATGGAAAGATTAGGGATAATGTTATGTAACTTACTTCATAATGCAATGTAATATAACTCAACATGTAATTTAATGTTTAATAACACGGCATGTAATGGATAAGAAAAAGAAATTGTTCAATAAATATTCCGATGAGAAAAAAACTGCGAGAGGTTCGTCTTAGTTTCGCCAAGTCAGAAACGACATAAAGGCACACAACAATACCAACAACAACAGGGGTCAATCTTCTGTCCCCTGCTGCTCTTCTTCTACTTGCTGAGTTTCAAATGCAAATGACTTTGGACCTTAAACGCCATTTGCAGCAATGGAAGAAAGCGGAGGACAAAGGAGAAAAGTGGGAGAAGGCAAGAGAAAGCAGGGCATTTTAAAAGTAGCTGAAAAAGCGGGGCAGCAGAGGATTACCGGTAAATAAATTCCACCCTGATCAGATCAGGCCAGTTGGATTGTGTGAAATACCAAGTTAGAAGTGATTTGACCAATATCTCATTCATAACAAAATAAAAGAGAAAGAGTCTGCCATTGTCACTTTTGATATAGAGTCAGCCCTCCATATCCATAGATTCTGCTTCTAAAAAGTCCAATATCCATGCTTTCAAAATAATAATAATTATTATAATTATAATTATAATAATTTTTTAAAAATCCAGAAAGCAAATTTTCATTTTGCCATTTTATATAAGGGACACAACAAACTGCACATCCCAGGATTCCATACGGTGGCGACATGACAGTTAAAGTGGCGTTAAACTGGATTAATTCTACAGTGCAGATACTGCATGAGTCCGAAGAGGAGGGGTCTCACCTGCACTGCAGAAATAATGCAATCTGACACTGCTTTAACTACCACAGCTCAGTTTTGTGAGATATTTAGCCCTCTCTGTCAGAAAGCTCTGGTGAAACAAACTAGAAATCCCAAGATTCCATAGGATGGAGCCATGTCAATTAAAGAGGTGTCAAACTGCATTATTTCTGCACTGCAGATGCCACTCAGATTTCTCATCCAGACAAAAGCATTTCCTCCTGCGTTCAACATTTTGGTTCGACTGTCCATCAGTTTGGAAGAAATACTGAACCACGCAAAAATAAGGCAGTGGCTTCTACGTTCGACATATTTAGGAAAATGTATACAAGTCATTGCATTGTTTTTTAAAGCAGATTTACCAAAAAAGCCAAACAAAGCCCTCTACATCTGCCTAATAGGAATCTGTGAGCTTGCAGGCTGTTGATGGTTCCATGATGCATCCAAAGAGACAAGAAATATAAGAAATATAAGAGCAAATTGCTACAAATTTTTTGTTTAAGGTTAGCTAGAGCCTTAAAAAGAGCATTTTTAAGCTGTTGGGAGAAACTGTAACAGTTTGTTGCAGATTCCACCAACAGCACATTTTTTTTGCAATCCAAACAAAATTTTTAACTGATTTAAAATGAAATAAAAACTTTTTAAAAACATGGGTCTAATCTGCAGTGCAGAAATAATGCACTTTGACACGGCTTTAACTGCATGGCTCAGTCCTATGCAACTCTGGAATTTGTAGTTTTGTGACATGCAGTGGGCCCAGGATTCAGAATATGCTTAACTACAAACCTATATCATATCTTATCTTTTATATATGATATTACACACACACACACACACACACACATATGATATCTTATCTTTTCTTGTCATGCCCATGACTGTTTTTCATGATTGCTGTTATCTGTAGTTCATTCTTTACTATTTGAGGTTTCTACTTCCAGCAAAGGTAAAACATTTTTTAAAAAGTGGGACTGAATTTGGCATGTTTTACATAACAACACCTATTTTTTTCCTAATGCAAAGAAATTCAGTGTTCCCTGCTGAACAAAGCGGTTTGTAACCTCACAAAAGTGAATCAGCATGGCATAGTGGTCCGAGTTTGGACTACGTCTCTGGAGATCGAAGTTTGATTCCCAGCTGATATATAAAATATAAGGATACAAAGTTATAGTACTCCCGACAAAGAGGGAATAAATTTAAAGAAAATGCAAGGTACTGTACAATGAGGATAACAGAAATATTTGACTTATAAGAGTGACAATAAGGAAGTCAACAATATCAAAACGTATGTAAAATGTACAGTTATATGTATTAAGTGTATATTAATATGCTCTCTTTTTAAAAGAAACTTCAATAAAATCATTTAAAAAAAAGAAACCCACACTCTCTCAGCCTCAGAGAAAGGCAATGGCAAAGCTCCTCTGAACAAATCTTGACAAGAAAACCCCATGATAGGGTTGCCTTGAGTCAGAAATGACTTGAAGGCGCACAACACATACACACACAGAGTCACAGAGGACTGAGACATCCTGCATCTCAAAGGAAGTACCTTTTTGTGATGTTAACATCTCTCCACACTCAGAACGACAACAAAATGCAGGCTTGTGGATAACATCCTCAAAACATTTTTATCCTCTTTGATCTTTAGCATCTTTGCCTGAGGAAGAAGCCAGTGGAGCTTCGAAACTTTGCATCATATATTTTGTGCATTATGGTTGGCCCAATAAAGTTATCACTCTTTGGTGGGTTTTGGCTGTTATTGTACTAGGAAATAAATCTGATTTAACACCATCATTTCCCCCCTTTCTCCTATAGCATCTTTGTCTGATGAAGAAGTCAGTGGAGTTTTGAAAGCTTGCAACAAGGATTTTGTGCAGTATGGTTGTTCCAATAAAGGTATTATTGTTTGGCAAATTTTGAATTTTATTGTACTAGGAAATAAAATTGACTAATATCATCATATATATTTTTTTCTTTCTCCTTCATGATTTCTAACACCCTTGCCTTATGAAGAAGTCAGTAGAGCTTCAAAAGCTTGCATCATGTATTTTGTGCATTTGGATTAGCCCCATAAAGTTATCCCTGTTTTATGGATTTGGGATGTTATTGTTACTTTGCTGTATGGTCAACATGGATACCTATGGATGTCATTCTCCACACTGAAATTTATTTGCATCCATTTATTATTATCATATCGATTTGGACCCCCTTTTTCTCCAAAATTGAGACTCAAAGCAGTTTATAGTCTAAAAATGCAAAGTGATTTTGCTATATGTTTGCATCTATGCAAATCCTACAAGAAAAGGGATTTTTTTTAAAACACACACACACACACACACACACACACACAGAGCCTTGGCTAATGAATCACAGTTCCTAGCAAATGAGCAATTGTGAGTGACACCATGAAATATGCCCAAAGGAAGCTAAGAAACATATTTTGAAAATGATCTCACTGGAAAGAGGGAGGAAAAAAAATCCTGGCATGGCACTTGGATTTGATACAGAAAAAAAGGCACAGAGATTGTGAAAAGCCTTGTCACTTGGAAACAAAGATGGCAAGGGGGGGGGGAGATACTGTTGAATATGTCGGATAAGACGCTCCTTGATTTTTCTGGCCAAGCCTTTCTTTTATTTTCTTTTTCTTTTTAAATTACATCTTGGAGACACTTTTGCGTGAGACAAGTTAGCACAGTCCCCTGCAAAAGAGAAGATAAGCCAACCTGTCATAGTGAGAGTCCCCTGTTTTCGTCTGCAATCCCACACAAACGAAAATGTCAAGCCAGCAAATTCACACGGGAGTCTTTCTCGGCTGGCATCGGGGAAGGAGATGGAATTAACAGAAATGCACAATTCTCCCGGCAGCCATCTGCTGTTACAGTGAGCTTAAACAAGGCAAATATACGGACCAAAACAAGAGAGGCGCACTGCGGGATGGAGAAAATTGCACGTTTCTTACATCTCTGGACTGGAGACGTTCTCTCCTCCCCTTCCTCAAATTAGATTTCTGCTTGCCAGTACAGGACTAGCCTTGAGAAAGAGGACAAGGCTTACTTATTTATCTATTTCCTATTTTTTCTCCAGTTATGAATCTGCCGGGATTTTGTGATCTTCAGGGAAAGCCCTGATCTCTGTCCCACCACCCTCAGAGGTATATTTGGTGGGAACATAAGATAGGACCTGCTCAGTGGCTGCTTTGTTATTGCAATACACACACACACACACACACATATATATATACAAATATTATAGTGGGCCCTTCACATTCGCTGGGGTTAGGGACGCACGAAAGTGATAAAAAAGCAAATAAAGAAGAAGAAAAAAACAACTGGAGAGAACAAGTCTGTAGGAATCTTTTGGTCCTCCAGAGCAAAATTCACCAAAGGTTGAGCATAAAATTGTGGTGAAGGAATTACAAAAGCCTAGACAAGTGTTAAACCTCTAGGTGCTGGAGAGCTACAATTGTCTAGTGAAGTGCTCTCTATAGATCTCTGGGTACTTGAGTACCTTCGGATGCCTAGAAAAGTGTTCTCCAGAACTCGCCGGGTGATGAAGGACCTACAAATTCCTAGAAGTGTGTTCTCCCGAAATCTCTAGGTGCTGGAGGACCCGTAAATGCTTAGGGGAATGTTCTCCAGAAATCTCTGGCTGCTGGAGACCTACCAATGCCTAGTGAAAGGTTCTCCAGAAATCACTAGGTTCTGAGGACCTACAAATGCCTACAGAAGTGTTCTCCTGAAACCTCTACTTGCTGGAGGACCTATAAATGCCTAGAAAAGTGTTCTGCAGAAATCTCCAGGTGCTGGAGGACCTACAAATGTCTAGAGAAGTGTTCTCCAGAAATCTCTAGGTGCTGGAGGACCCACAAATGCCTAAAGAAGTATTCTCCAGAAATCTCTGGGTGCCAGGGAACCTACAAATGCCTAGAGAATGTTCTCCAAAAATCCAAAAACTCAAGAATTTCCCATACAAATTCTTGCAAAAGATGGCCATAGAGTCACACTAGAGGACCTAGAGATTCCTTGCTGTCATTGTTTGCCTTCAAGTTGTTTCTGACTTCTGGAGACTCTATGAGGAACCTACGACAGGGGTCTCTAGAAATCTCTAGGTGCCAGAGAAGCTGCAAATGCCTAGAGAAGTGTTATTCAGAAACTGATAGGTCTTCTATTACAAATTCTTTGCCATTGCCTTCACCTTGGGCTGAGAGAGTGCGACTTGCAAATGTCACCCAGTGGGTTTCATGGCTGAGATGGAAACTGAATGCTGATCTCCATAGTCATAGTCCAAGACTCAAACCAGTACACCATGCTGTCACTCCAGAGGGATTGTACAGCGAGGTATATCTTCCAGACCCATCAAATGGGATGACTCCCAAGTAATGGCATAGATCTCAGTTTGTTTCTTGTTTATTTTCTTTCCCATTCGAGCTGGCTTTTCCGGACTCTGTTATGGAAAATAATAGCAAGGAGTGAACACACCAGAGTGCAGTCACTGTTCCTAGCTTCCCCATCCTTTACAAAACTTGGAAACATTTTTTCTTCCTTTTTCTTACGAATGAAAAACAATAGAGAAGACCAGAGTTTGGAAATGGAGACGTATGGATTATAACTCCCAGAAACCGCACCGAGTTCGCTGCTGCCCATGCTGCTTGGGGGGATTCTGGGAGTTGTAGTCCAAAGGAATGAACTTTTCTGAAGTCTGGGAAGAGGAAGACCAAAAATGGATTCTTGCTATTCTGGTCCTCCCAGCAGTCTGTGCCCTAGTGGCGTATTGGTTTGAGTGTGGGACTACAACTCTGGAGAGAAGGGTTCGAATCTCAGCTCAGTCATGGAAACCCATTGGGTGACATTCAACAAGGATCTATTAAAACATGTGTTTGGAAGCAAAGCTTCGGAAAGTATAAGTATGCCTTGGACTTCTTGAATCATCACTTGAAAAAGTCCAAGCCAGGAGGAGTATCACACTCATCTTTTAAACTGCTGGTGGTTAAGGGTGCATCGACACTGTAAAAATAATGCAGTTTAACACCACTCTAACTTCCATGTGTGTTTGTGTATATATGTGTGTGTGTGTGTGTGTGTACATAAACTGCCTTGGTTCCTGTAAAGCAAGATATAATTTAAATTAAATTAATACATGGTATAGTTGTCAGGCTCTTAGAAAACTTTCCCCTGCCATCCTCCACTCGCCTTGCTCTATACTTTATATGCATGACAATTTAGCAAAACTGGTTTCTTGCAAACCAAGATCCAAGGCATGCTTTTACTTTAAAAAGCAAAGGCAAACAAACCAAAAAGCTTTTCAATTAAATCCCACTGCAGCAGGTGTATTTGTCTGTTTCAGCAAAAAACCACTAAGAGTTTTGTGACACCTTAAGAGACTAATAAATTTATTTATGGCAGAAGCTTTCATGGATTAGAGTCCACCTCATCAGAGGCCTGCTAACTTAGGGAAGCTCTTTATTCATGTGATGAATTGGACACCAGTGTACAAACACTCCCACCGTGCTACGCCTCTAAATTGTCACCTTTTTAAAAAAAAATATTCAGAGATAGTTTGTCATGCTGAACCTGTCCAGGTGATACACAGTAACAGAGCTACAGTTGCATCTGAACTGCACAAATAATGCAGTTTGACACCACTTCAACTGTCATGGTTCCATACTATAAAATTCTGGGATCTGTAGTTCATTGTGGCACTAATTTTCTGACAGGGAAGGCTCAATATCTCACAAACCTGTAAATCCCAGAATTCCATAGCATTGAGCCACAGTAGTTATAGTAAAACTGCATCAAATTGCATTACTTCTGCAGTGCTGATAGACAGCCTATGATACAAATATTGTACAAACAAGCTGAATCTCCTTTATCTGGAATTACAAAATCTGAAATGGATGCCTGAGACAGTGACACCTTTGCTTTCTGATAGATCATGATAGATCAATGTATACAAACTTTTTTCATCCATGCACAAAAATAAAAAATACTGCGTACAAAATTACCTTCAGGCTATGTGTGAAAACTGTCTATGAAACATAAATGGATTTCATGTTCAGACATGGGTGCCATCTTCAAGATATCTCCTGATGTAGATACAAATATTCCAGGATTTGAAATATTTAATATTTAAACAGCGCTATCATGTCCCCTCTTAACTGTCTCTTCTCCGGGCTAAACATACCCAGCTCCCTACGTTTCTCCTCACAGGGCTTTATGGTTTCTAGACCTTCACCATTTTGGTCGTCCTCCTCTGGACATGCTCCAGCTCATCCTTTTTGAATTGTGGTGCCCAGAACTGGACACAGGATTTCAGGTGAAGTCTGATCAAAGCAGAATAGAGTGACACTATTCCTTCCCTTGATCTACAGTACTTACTATATGTCTATTAATACAGCCTAGAATGGCATTGGCTTTTTTAACTGTCACATCACACTGTTCAACCTGTGGTCTACTACGGTAGAACTCCTAGATCCCTTTCACACATACTGTTGTCAAGCCAGGTGTCCCCCATCCTATATCTGTACATTTCATTTTTTAGCTCCTTTCTGAGTGACAGGGGATCAGACCCCCATTGATCACAGTGGCTCCTTCCTAGTAAGTGGGTTTTAGGGGTGTGGGTCTGCATTAACTGCATAGCAGTCTAACTATGGTGCTTAGACATGTGTCTCTCCCACACAGGAGTCCAGCAAAAATATAATCGAAAGTACATTTAACATATATCAACAAATGCCAAGATTTCAATATGCATATATAAAAAATTCAGTAAGAATCTAAACATTTTTAGATGGAGAGTATTTCAAATATTGGGTGCTTGAACATATCTCAAACTTTTCATGTTACTGAAAATCCACAACCTACAGTAGGACTGCAATGGGACCTTGGTATCTGCTGTGGTTTGGTTCCAGGACTCCCTGTGGATACCAAAATCCAGGGATGCTCAAGTCCCATAAATGCAATGGTGTAGTAAAATGATGTCCCTTCTATAAGGATGTTTTTTTATATACAAAATTCCAAGCCATGGATGGTGCAATCCATAGACAAAGGCTGCCGATTAGTTTCCGGGCGCAGTACAAGGTGTTGGTTTTAACCTTTAAAGCCCTACATGGCTTGGGTCCATCTTATCTTAGGGACCGCCTCTCCCCATATGAACCCCCCCCCCCACGCTTCGGTCCTCTGGGAGAAATCTGTTGCAGCCCATGAAGACTAGGTTAGCGCAGACCTCCCAGAGGGCCTTTTCTGCTTCTGCTCCCAGGCTATTGAATGGCCTGCCGGACGAGATTCGTCTCATTACATCACTAGACTGTTTTAAAACAGCCTTAAAGACGCATCTCTTCCGGCAGGCCTTCCCTAAAACTGTATAATCTACCTGGCTCCTAAAATCTTTCAGCCAATTCCCAACTCCTTATCCCCCCCCCCCCCCTGTATTTTATTGCTACCCATGCTGTGGCCAGCATTGTGGTTTTGTTTACTATGTTTTATTGTACTTTTATTGTTAGTAATTTAATTTTAAACTTAACTAATTTAATCCTATTTTAAGAGGGGGAGGTTGGGATGGAATTCTTGAATTATTTTAATCTGTAATCTGTTTTTAAACTTGTTGTACCCCGCCTCGATTGTTTTACAGAGGGGCGGGTAAGAAATAAATATTATTATTATTATTATTATTATTATTAAAGAATCTGTGGATAAAAAGGGCCGACTGTATAGTACTTCTTTTAAGGAACATGCATCCAGTTCTGTGAAAGGACTTTTTGAACTTGAGTGAAGCACCTTAAGGTCTACACACTGTGAAGACACAAACCAGGTCCTGTCTGATTCTGATCCAGGGAGCTACACAGGGTCAGGCCTAGTTAGTGCTTGGATGGGAAATCGCCAATGAAGGCCAGTTGCTGTAGGCTGTATTTGAGAGGAAAGAACCGACAAAACCACTTCGGAGTCTTCCTTGCCTAAGAAAACCCTAGGAAATTCATGGAATCACCAGACGTTAGTAGACTTTTAGACACACAAGCAAAAAAGCAAGAACTAGCATTGTGTAGTAGTTTGGGTATTGGACCCAGACTTCAGGAGACCAGGATTCAAATCCTTGCATTGCCATGGAAACCTTCTAGGTGACCTTGGTCAAGTCACACTCTCTCAGCCTCAGGGAAAGGTAAAACTCTTCTAAACCAATCTTGCTAAGAAAACCCTAGGAGAGGCAGTGTAGTGTAGTGGTTTGGGTGTTAACTATACATAATTTAATGCTTGGTACCCATGAGTAGACTATGAAGTGAGACTATGGGTATTCTTATTTCCTATTGGTAAACACACTTTAGTAAGAATATAATGTAATATCCTTGTGTTACATATCAGATTCTCTGTAATGTGTGTTATTTATTTTTGTGCTGGCCAAGTGCTGTAATAATAAATATTTGAGTGTTAACTATGACTCCATGAGCCCAGGTTCAAATTTCTACTCAGCCACAGAAACTACTGGATGTTCTAAGGCAAGTCACATTCTCTCAGCCTCAGATGAAAGCAATGACATATCCACTCTGAAAAATCTTGCCTTCACAAAAACCCATGATAGGCCGATTGTATACAGTATTACTTTTTTAAAGTTGTATGCAAGTATTCAAACTTTGTTGCATGCACTCATTAAAAATATTGTGTATAAAATTACCTTCAGGCTATGTCTGCAAGGTGTATATGAAAGATAAAGGAATTTTAGATTTAGACTTGGGTCCCATCTCCAAGATATTTCATGATGTATATGCAATATTCCAAAATCTGAAAAACTCCAAAATTCCAAACACTTGTGGTCCCAGGCCTTAGTGGAAATGACTTGAAGGCACACGACAGCGATGACAACCAAAACACAAAAGCACCCTATAAGGTATGAATATTGCTGGAATGACAAAGAGTCCCAAGTCCAGAAAGACTGCATGATAGGAAAACAGTTTTGCTCCAACGCTAGAATACCGTACTATAAATCACTGGGGCAGCTTTGACAGGAAGAGACGAGCCATAAATCCCCTCCTGTTTACCAAATTCAACTTCAACTGCTCTTTAATATTTCAGTTAGCAAAGGTAGAAAGCGTGTGTACCAGCTCCTCAATTACTCAGGTCACAAGGCAAAACCCCTGGCCAGCAGCCAGAGCATCCATCTGCCCAGCCTTGCAAAATGTCTTCCCCTCCCCCCCCCGCCGCCTCAAAAATGAAGGAAACGCACAAGTAAGTATTCCAATTAACGAAGCGGCGTGTAATGGAGACGTCATTTTTAAGTGCTTCTGTACTTTGCTGCCATTCTCCATAGAGGCTCACGTACCAAAGTTCAGAGCGTACTCACTCCTCTGTTGGTTTCATCTCTTACAGGAGCCAAGCCATTTGAAGAAGTCCTTGGGGGCACCAAATGCATTTTTTAACCACACCGCGTTCAGGAACACACCAGCATTGAGGGAAGCACTTATCTGATATGTTTTTTTAAAGGAAAAAAAATAATAATAATGACCAAGAGTGTACCACCGTTCCCAATGCACATAGATAGAGGCACAGAAGTAAAGAAGCATATGATAAATATGGAATAAACAAAGGGGAGCATACAATAACTTCTTAGTTCTAGCTGCCATAGTGGTTTGAGCAAATCAAGGATTGCTTTTTGGTTTTTAAACAAATATTTTCCAGCCATCAGTGGCTGAATCCATGGATGCAACATCTATGGATACGGCCGACTGTATCTCATATCATCAATTACCGTGATGGTAATTTCATGCATAATATTTTTAATAGTTTTGTGCATGAAATAAAATTTGTGAACACTGAACCATCAGAAAGTAAAGGCAACACTGAACCATCAGAAACTAAAGGCAGCACTGTCTCAGCCACCAGCATAGACAATTTTCGATTTTGGAGTATTTCAGATATCTGGATAAGGAAGAGTCAAACTGTAGCCATGAGAGCAAGCATGGTGTAGCGGTTTGAATGGGGGACTATGACTCTGGAGATCAAGGTTCAAAACTCTATTCGGCCATGAAACCCATTGGGTGTCCTCAGGCAACTCACATTCTCTTAGCCTCAGGGGGAAAGACAATGGCAAACTTTCTCTGAAGAAATCTTGCACAAAAACCTCCATGACATAAGCGGTAAGTCAGAATCAACTTGTCAGCACACAACACACACACACACACACCTCAACTGGATCTTTAAAAACAATTTCCCCTGGTATACCTTTTTATTTTCTGGGAAGAAAGGACACATGCAGTTATCTCTATTCACGTTGCAACGAACCATTCTAAACAAATTCCGAGAAATCAGGGCACATGTATTCCATATGTCAAAGCAGAGCTGGATCATTCCCAATGACCCTTTTGAACCAAGATCTGGTACCCCATTGCCACATCCATTTAAAAAATGCAAACAAGACAACCAGAGCGTGTCTAGAAATGAAAATCATTTCCTCATGTTTCTACAGTAATCCTCCATTTGTTTTTAAAGGATGTACTGACCTTTTTTGATGATACGACTGAAACATCATTAAATATACATCTGGGGGAGCTGTGTCAGCCATGCAGCGAAATATAGCAAAATCCAAAACCCACATTACAATGACAGCTTTATTAGCCCAACCAAAAGGGGTGAAATACATTATGCAAGCTTGTGAAATTCACAGGCTTCTTCATCAGGCATGGATGTTAAAAGGCCACCACTTTTTACTGTCTTGTCTTGCTTGTTCCAAATTTTAGCAAATGGTGTGGCCTTTATCTGGATTCTGCTATACTTCCAAACATCATTGTTACTTTTCTACAGAACAGGATTTGGGAATACTGTACATGGTTCCTGAGATGTTGCTAGACCTCAGCTCCCATCAGCCCCATCCAGCACAGCATGTGGCAAAGCAAGATGGGAGTTGTAGTCCAGTAATATTTGAAAGGCTACATGTTCCTGAACTCTGCTTTAGAGTACATCCAGACTGTCTGAAAAGTCTTAGATTTTGTTCCCGTTCTTTCCAAAATTATACAGGGGAGTATTCCTTATCTGAAATGGTTGTGACCAGATGTGTTTTGGATTTCAGATTCTGGAATATTTGCATGTACATAAAAAATGTCTTGGAGATGGGGCTCACGTCTAAACATGAAATTCATTTATATTGGGTATATAATTTATATACATAGCCTGAAGGTAATTTTATACATAATATTTTTTAATAATTTTGTGCATCAAAGAAAGTTGGCATACAGTGAACAACCAGAAAGCAAAGGTGTCTCTGTCTCAGCCTCCCATAAAAAAAGTGTTGGTTTTTGGAATATTTCCGATTTTGGAATTCTGGATAAGGCAGACTCAACCTGTACTGAGAAAAAATAAACCAACCTGAGGTGCTGGTATAAAAAGTATCTGAGGGTACCAGCAGCTGACAGAAAATAATCTGGGATAAACCAAATATGTATGGCTCTCCAAATAAAATTGGAAAGAACAGGTATAAAATCTGGGACTTTCTGGTCTTTTTACTGTATATACTCATGTATATGTCTAGAAATTTTAGTCAAAAATTGACCCCCCCTCAAAAAAAACCACCCTGACATCCACAGGACAATATAGATACTGTAAGTACTGTACTTTAATACATATTTTAAAAAAGGAACCTTCTCCTGGAGAAAAGCAAAAATGTAATCTGTTCTGGAATCACTGACCATCTATCCTTTCATCCATGCAGCCATTATTTTGAGGACAAATAGTTATGCCAGCTAGAATTTTGTAAGTTCTTTGGCATAGTCGTCCTTTGAATCATCCTCTGTTACATGTTACCTTCGACTTATCCATGGGTCATATCAAAATCCATAATTTTGGCCCGCAAAACTTGCCCTCAACTTATACATGAGGTCGACTTATAGTCAAGTATTTACGGTAAATCAGTGCGGATGCACTCTTAGAAGGACTGATGTCTGCTATTTGATCTCCAGTTCATCATGCCTATTATTATTATTATTATTATTATTATTATTATTATCATCCTTTATACTGTATATGTAGTGATGTAAATTTGCACAGTGCTGTACATACAATCTTATATTTAGACAGTTCCCTGCCCTCAGGCTTACAATCTAAGAGAGACAATCCAAAAGGAAAAGGGAAAGGTGGTGGGAAGGGGATGAGGTCCAGTGGTTCTTCTCTCCCTCTGGGGCCTGGACCAGGCAGATGGACTGGAGGGAGGGCTCAGCTTCATAATACATAGTTAAAAGGAGACATCCTGGGGCAGACGGCACAATCCTGGGAACGCTTCCCTAAACAATATAGTCTTTAACTTAATTTTGAATGTGGTTAGATAAATCTCATACAAAAGGCGTGAGAATTGTGTGGTCCTCCAGATGTCATTGGACTGCAATTCCCAGCAGCCTAAATCTGCATATCCAATAGCACAGGAGGGGAAGTCCAACAGCAGTTGGACCCTGTAATATAACCCATTTCACACACTGCTGAAACTGGGGACACACACAAGCCTCTCCATAAATCCCTTGAACCGCCTTGATTTTTTAAATATATTATTGTTATTTTTCCTTGTTCGGGACAGAAAGCAGCTTGCAACAGTCAGAACAAACAGAGCCAAAAGTTTAGCAACATACATCACAAAATTTGCAACCAGTTAAAAACGACAACAAAATAAAAACCCAGCACATTATACAAGGCCTGTCTTCCTGAAAATTTTAATTCTCCCAAGGTCTGCTGGAAGGTTTTTACCTGCTTCTGGAAAGAAAGTAAGGAGGGCACCAGTCTTACTTTTCTGAGAAAGGAGCTTCAGAGCCTGGGAGCAGCCACTGAGAAGGCCCTGTCCCATGGGCCCATCAAATACACCTGTAAGGATGGTGGGACACCCTGCATATCTCAAAACATGGGCACGTTTGTATGGGAAGATGCAGCCCTTCAAATAACCTGGACCTCAGTTACTCCCCAACTAGACTGTGGAATGACCTGCTGGAAAAGATTCGACAGCTGAATACACTATCCAAACTTAAAAGAGCATTAAAGACTGGTCGCTTCTGGCGGGCTTACCCCATGATTTTTAAATGGTGAATTTTAAATGACAAATCTTAAATGGAGATTGTTTTAATATATGTAGAGCTTGTTTCTCCTTTTAACTGATGTGTGTTTTAACTAATGTCTTTTTAACTGATGTTTGTCTATTAATTGTTGTTTCCCACCTTAATCTGTGGGGAGAGGAAGGTAAGAATTAATAATAATAGAAATTATTATTATTATTATTATTTCACTTTTTTACTTTTTCAGATGACAATGATTAGATTGCCCCCTTTTCTAATCTTCGAGGAAGGTGGACGCTGTTTTAAATATATATAATTTTTTGAAGTTCGGTTTCTTTTGGGTAAAGAGAGGGATTTGGATGCAGGAAAGAAAGGATAAACTCCTCTCCATTTAAAAATCACTATATTAACATCTGAACTGTCTGGAGTGAGATTTAAGAAGGTTTGATGGTGGGAGGCTCAGTGTCCTGACTGGGCAGGTAAAAGGTGTAGTAAACAGCTCTGTTGGTTACCTGCCCATTTCTGGGCAAAATTCAAACATCTCATGGTGATCGTGATGATGATGATGATGATGATGATGGGACATTTGAATTCTGCCCAGAACTGGACAGGTACACAACGGAGCTGTTGCAACAAGGGAGTTGTACGCTTGCCATATCAAGGCCCAGTTAACAATTTGGCGGCAGTCTTTTGGACCAGATGAAGTTTCCAACCACTCTTCAAAAGCAGCCCCACAGAGAGCATGTTACAGCAATCCAACTAGGATGTAACTTAGGCATGTGTCACAATGGCCAGGTCCATTGACAGAAGAAATGGGTCCAGCTGGTGCTCAAGACAAAATACAATATCCTTGTACTCCTTCCATACTGATAAAGATTGCTGTTCAAATAGCAAGCTTTAAGCCTTCCTTGCAAAACGTGTCCAAACCCTTGCACCTTCACTAAAAGCATTTTAATGTTCTTTCCCTCTTTGCATCAACATAAATGCTGAGATAAGGGGAAAAGGGAAAGAAAACAAGACATCACATTAGTGCGTTTCCATAACCGAGCGTGCATCTTGCAAGCCAAAGAGGGTCTTCCAAGGCAGGTTTGCTCTCCTTTCTGAAATCCAAGATCTTCTATCGACACTGACATAGAAATAATTTCTTTGCCCCAC
Organism: Urosaurus nigricauda; assembly: GCA_034509955.1. Classification (NCBI taxonomy): domain Eukaryota; kingdom Metazoa; phylum Chordata; class Lepidosauria; order Squamata; family Phrynosomatidae; genus Urosaurus; species Urosaurus nigricauda. The sequence goes on from JAOEGL010000007.1 coordinate 51,965,237, forward strand.
ATTGGTGATAACAGTCCTATATCTCAGTGGTGCATTAAATGGTGTTCGAATCAGAACGTATCAGAAGGAAACCACGAAGGCATTTCTAGCCAGGGAAGGCAGAGAGAGGCAAAGCAGAGGATGTGTTCCTTTCACCCCTTGTGTGAGAGGAGTAAGTTCAACAAAATACCTATTATGTTCAACTGGAATGATGAGAAAGCACAAAGGGCCCTTTCAGAGAAAAGAGGAGGGGAAAATTCCCCAGCGAAGGAGTAAAAAAAGAACAGTCTGGGGAAAAAATAGACACAAACACCTTCAAGGAAAAGGAACAGACTTATTCTTTGCACTTCCTCCTCCTCTTCTTCCTCTTCTTCCTCCCTTAGCTTTTTCAAGAGCTTGGAAAAGTTACTTTTTCAGATGACAATGATCAGATTGCCCGCTTCCTCAATCTCCCTCAATCTCAAGGACCGTGGAAGCTGTTGTCCAGAAAAATAATTTTTCTAAGTTATTTTTCTTTTGGATAAAGACATGGCTTTGAATGCAGGAAAGAAATGATAAACCTTTTACTTTATTTACTTAATTAATTTCTGCGCTGTCTGGAGTGAGATTTAAGAATGTTCAATGTAGGGGACTTGGTGTCCTGACTGGGAAGGTAAGAGGTGCAGTCTCCCTTTTCCCTGATCTTTCTCCACTAAGTGGTGGGAAGACAGGCATATGGTTTATGGAGTCAACAAAAATGAAGTCAAATTGGAAAGTTTATGCTTCTGAAATTAACACCGCATGGAAAAAATATGCTCAAGAAGCCTCTTCTTAAGCAGCAGTTCAGGCAAAGAAGGGAAATGGGAAGACAGAGGCCACAATGTCTGGAGGATGGTGGGAATTATAGTTCCAAACTGGAACTTTCCAAAGTTCTGAACAGGTGGAATGACATTTGTGGGACGGATGAAATGAAGGCCCCTTCCTCCCCTCTCTAGAGGTTAGCTTTAGCACTTGCAAACCTCTCAGGACTTTATTCAAAAAATTTTTTAAATAAATAAATACAGAGCTTGGAAATGTTCTTTGGTTGGACCATCACTTCCCAGATTCTGGGAGTTGTAGTCTACTTGAGCAACCTTTCCCCCATTTTTGAGGGTGAAGGCATGCTGACGTGGGGATTCTGGGTGTTTTAGTCCAGCCAAAGAATTTCCCCCAGCCTCTGTAGGTGGGAAAACACAACCACTTTTGCACTTTTGTGTGTGCAAACAAATACAGACTGAATCTCCCTAATCCAGAATTCCATAATCCAAAATACTCCAAACTTTTCTCCTGGGTAGCTCAGACAGAGATATCTTTTCTTTCAGACCGTTTAATGTGCACGCCACACTTTGTTCTGTGCCACAAAATTATTCTAACATTGTATAAAATGACCTCCAGATGATGGGAGTTTATCACACCGGGGCTAATTTTGGCATTAAAGAGAGATTGAAGTACATTTAAAGCATCTCGCAAATAAAGCCAAAATGGCGAGTAATTGCACAAATGATTATCACACGCAATTGTGCAAGTAAAGTGATAGGAAATGCAGTCACTGTAATCCCGAAAATAAAAAGATGCATGTTAATGCTTCTTTGTGACCACTTTAATGGCGGGTTTTGTGCAACATCATGTGAAATCGCTTCTTGTAATTATGTGTTTTCTCCGGGATATTCACAGGATAAACCCTTGATTTCCTTCATGTGATAAACTCCCATGTGTATAAAAGTGGACATAAAACCAAAATGAATTTCGCCTTCAAACTCTGGTCATATCTCCAGCAGATCTCATTATGCATAGGCAAAGATCCCAAACACATCTGGTCCCAAGCATTTTGGATAAGAGGGGCTCAACCTGTACACAACTCTGGTGCCTCCCCATGCCCTTTTCTTTCCCAGGGCAGAAAGGAAAACAACAAAGGCCTTTTGCTGGAGGGGAGATTTTTCTGACATCCACCAGTTTAAAACTTCTTTCCTTCCTTTGCAAGAAGGATGTTTAATATTTCTCTCCTCCCTTTGCCAAGAAGGGGGCCAAATATTCCCTCCCCCATCCAATATTTGTGAGGAGAAAAAAATGTTCCTTCTTGGCAAGGAGGGGATGAAATATTAAATTGGTGGCTCTGTTGGGGTGCATTTATTTTGGCGGGGGGGGACCCTCTTTCCTCCCTCCCACCTCTATTCAATATTTGTTAGGAAAGAAATATTAAACTAGTGGATAAGGAGGGGTGCATTTATTTCTTCCCAATATTTGGGAAGGGAGAAAAGTGTTTGGCAAGGGGAAGAGAGAAATATCAAACTGGTGGAGAAGCAGGGGTGCATTTATTTTGGCAGAGGGGGTCCTCTTTCCCTTCCCCCCATCCAATATTTGGGGGGCTGAGAAAAGTGGTTCTTCCTGGAAAAGCAAGGACAGAAATATTAAACTGCTGGAGAAAGTAGGGATGCATTTATTTGTGAGGAGAGAAAGTGTTCCTTCTTGGTAAGGGGAGAAGACAAATCTTAAACTGGTGAAGAAGTAGGGGTGCATTGGTTTGGCCAGAGAGGGGGACCCGCTTTCTTTCCTTCCACTTCTATCCAACATTTAGGAGGAGAGAAACCACTCCTTCTGGGCAAGAAAGAAATATTAAACTGGTGGAGAAGTAGGGGTACATTGATCTATTGCACCAGGCCATAGAGGAGGACCCTGCTTCTTTCCTCCCACTTCCCTCCTATATTTAGGAAAAGATAAAGCACTCCTTCTGGGCAAGAAAAAAAAAGATTAAACTGATAGAGAAGGAGGGGTGCATTGAACTGGCCAGAGAGGGGGATCTCCTCAATATTTGGCAAGGGGGGAAAGACAGATCCAACTGGAGGGGTGTATAAGGAGGAGTTCATTGATATGGTGGAGAGAGAAAGGACTCCTTCTTGGCAAGAAAGAAATATTAAACTGGTGGAGAAGTGGGGGGTGCATTGATCTGACCAGAGAGGGGGACCCTCTTTCTCTCCTCCCACTTCAATCCAATATTTAGGACAGAAAGGACTCCTTCTGGGCAAGAAAGAAATGTTAAACTGGAGAAGCAAGAGGGGTGCTTTGATCTCTTCAGGCCAGAGAGGGGGACCCTGTTTCTTTCCTCCCAACTCCATCCAGTATTTAGGAAAAGAGAGAGAAAGCACTCCTTCTTGGGAAGAAAGAAATATTAAACTGGTGGAGAAGTAGTTGGTTTTGGCAGAGAGGGGGACCCTCTTTCTTTCCTCCCACTTCTATCCAATATTGAGGAAGAGAGTAAGCACTCCTTCTGGGCAAGAAAGACATCTCAAACTGGTGGAGAAGGAAGGAGGGGTGCCCTTGAATCTGGCGGGGGGGGGGAACCCTCCTTTTCCTTCCCTCCAGCAATATTTGGCAAGGAGGGAAAGAGAGATCCAGATGGAGGGGGGCACCCCAACTGGATCTCCAACCCAGCCTAGGAGTTACCTGCTTGCTGCCTTGCTGGCCTCTCTCTCTCTCCTTCCTTCCTTCCTTTCTTGCTTTCCTTCCTTCCTTCCTTTCTTCTCTGGAGGCAGAGGCTGCGGCGCAGGAAGTGATTATTCTGGCGGTGGAAGAGGAGGAGGAGGAGGAGGAGGAGGGCTGGCTGGGCTCCCAGGCAGGAAGGTTGGCCTCCCAGGGTTGCCAAGGCGCAAAGGGGAGAGGGCGCCTCTGCTTTGCACGATTGCCCACAAGGAAGCCTGCTTGCAGCAGGTGCCTCTCCTCTCTTGTTGCAACGCCTGCAAAAAAGTCCCCTCTTCTGCACTGCCACTCAAGGCACAGGAGCCCAGCCCCTTGTTTCACTTGGCAACCCTATGGCAGGGACAGAGCTCCCTCCAGCATCCATAGGGCTGGCTCAGGAAAGGTTGGAGGAAAAGGCACCAGCTCTCTGTCCTGGAAGGTTGTGCACAAGGGAGATGTATGTGCAGCAAATGCAGCTCTTCTTCACCCACCACAAGCCTCTTCTTCTGCACCATATTCCAACAAGGGATAGGAGCCCTGTCCTTTGTTTCACTTTGCAACTGTGAGGTTTATCACACAAGGGGGGCAAACAGGATTTAAACGAGAGTTGAACAGGAATTAAGCAGGACATGCCTTATGTTTAACATAGGACATTTCCTGTTTAATTCCTGTTTAAATCCTGTTTGCCCCCTAGTGTGATAAATGTGTTTCACTTGCCACCTGTGTTTGTTTCCTTGTGTCAGAGACAGAAGGTCCTTCTCCCTCCTCCAGCAATAGGGTTGCCAGAAGAAAAGCTGGAAAAGGCAGCTCTGCTTTGGAGGGTTGCAGCAAATGCACTAATAAAGCCTCTTCTGCACCATATTCCAAGGGACAGGAGCCCTGTCCTTTCTTACACTTGGCAACCCCCTGGCAGGGACAGAGTTCCCTTCTCCCTTCAGCAATGGGGTTGCCATAGGAAAAACTGGAAAAGGCATCTCTTCCCTGGAGGGTTATTGTGCACAAGAGAAACTTGCAGCAGGTGCACTTCCTCACCAGCAAAGTCCCTTCTTCTGTACCATCACCCTCACAGGAGCCCAGTCTTTTTGTTTCACTTGGTAACCCTATGGCAGGGACAGAGGACCATCCAGCAACAGGGTTGCCATAGGAAAAACTGGAAGGGATGCCTCTGCCTTGGATGGCTGCACACAAGAGAAACTTACAGCAGGTGTGCCTCCTCGCTTGCAAGGCCTACAAAAAAAGCAGCATCAAACTGCATTAATTCTGCATTGCATACTAGACCCTAGTGAGGATCCAACCCTTGGCCTCCAGAGTCTTAGGAGTTTATCAGACAATGGAAATTGGAAGTATAATCCAATGGCAATCCGAACGCAATCATGGGGTTTCATGTTATTGCGTATTAAAGTATCTCACGCAATTTTAGGCAAAAGGGAAGTCATTCCGAACACAACCATGGGTTTTACGTTATTTCGTATTAAAGCATCTCATGCATTTCCGGGCAATGGGAAGTCATTTTCGGGTAATGCATTCCGAACACAATTGGAATTAACGTAAATTCAATAAACTAGCTAGTTCATGTGAATTCCAATTGGCTCCATTCGAAATAAAGAGAAATTCCTCCTGTCTGATAAACTCCATAGTCCAATGCTCAAACCACTATCCCACACAGGTTCCCATCTCAACCGATACCGAGCTCAGTTCTCCACCTGCAAATAGAACGAATACATCACCCTCCATAAGGGACTCTCTGTTACTCTTATAGGAGTGCCGGAAGTGTTTTATTAATTGCCAAAAACATTTTTTAAAAAACCTTTGATCAAGTACAAAAGAATCTTCAGGACTGAGGGAAGTGGAAATTATGCAGGCGCCCAAATGTTGTTATACTACAACTCCCGGTAGTCTTCGTCTGGCTGTTCCATCACAAAGGAGCCCAAGGGTGTCCTATGCTGCAGTCCACAAGCGTCCAGAAGGTTATACTGTAATGCAAGAATGGTCAAGAGAAGAGAAGGTTAAGAGGTGATATGATAGCCCTGTTTAAATATTTGAAGGAGTAACATATTGAGGAGGGAGCAAGCTTGTTTTCTGCTGCTCCAGAGACTAGAATGTGGAGCAATGGATGCAAGCTCAAGGAAAAGAGATTCCACCTCAACATTAGGAGAAACTTTCTGACAGTAAGGGCTGTTCGATGGTGAAACACACTCCCTCAGAGAGTGGTGGAGTCTCCTTCCTTAGAGGTCTTTAAGCAGAGAATGAATGGCCATCTGTCGGGGATTCTTTGACTGGGAGTTCCTGCATGGCAGGGTGTTGGACTGGATGGCTCTTGTGGTCTCTTCCCACTCTATGATTCTATGATTCAAACAGTCAATTCAATCCAGGTCAGTCAGATTATCCAACAAGGTGGAGGGCAAAACAAAAGGATGGGCATCATCTGGTCCAGGAGTCATTGAAAGATCAAATTCCTAGAATTGGAAGAGACCCCAATGACCACCCAGTCCAACCTCACACCATGCAGAAATTTTTCTGACAGATGGCCATCCAGTCTCTGTTTAAAAACCTCCAAAGATGGAGAGTCCACTACACTCTGAGGCAGCGTATTCCACTGTCTTAACAGCTCTCACCATCAGAAATGTCTTCCTAATGTTTAGGTGGAATCTCTTTTCCTATAACTTGAGTTCATTGCTCTGTGCCCTATTCTCTGGAGCTGCAGAAAACAGGCTTGCTCCTTCCTCAATAGGACATCCTTTCAAATATTTCAACATAGCTATCATGTCAACTCTTAACCTTCTCTTCTCCAGGCTAAACATACCCTGCTCCCTAAGACATTCCTCATAGGGCTTTCTGGTTTCCAGACCTTTAATAAATTTTGTACATCACATACCAAAAGCCAGTAAGGAGTAATGAAGCCATCAAAGTGAAACCAGCCTAAGGTCAAGGAAAACATCACCCAGAAAAGATAGTTGTGAACAACAAAGACACTGGAAGCTGTGTGGAAATTTATGGACAGCTGCTGCATCCACACCAGGTGCCTAACTGATCAGTGTCTCCCATTTAACAGCCCCTGGGATCAGCATTTATCTCTCAGCTCTTTATCATTAGCGTGACCTTCGGCAAGTCTGTCACATACTCTCAGCCTCAGGGGATGGCAATGGTAAGCCTTCTCTGAAGAAATCTTGCTAAGAAAATCCCATGATACATTGTCCCAGAAATAACTTCATTGAAGGAGAGGCTATCGGCTTCTGAGAAAAACTGTTTGACTGTCAAACAGCTTTTTAAGTATTCCTAATATTTAGTAGGAATCTCCTTTCTGGATGGGATTTGTATTTCAACAGCTTCTGGAGGGCCACATCATTTCTATATTAGAAGAGCTGTTTCTCCTTTGCCCACGTGCAAAAAAAATGATGCCACCACACCATCATGCATTCCCTGAGCATAAACATGCAATGCTTTTTGATGATTGTTTCATTATTAACTGAATGTTATTGTCCTTGGTGACTCTTTTACTATTTTGTGAGCTCCACTGGGAGTTATCAAATCTGATGACAGAAGAAAATATTATTTTATTCATATGCAAATTTATGCAGGTCTAAACAGCCCAAACGCAGACAATTAAATAGACTGTGATTTCTCAGGTCAGACAACAGCTCCACTCTCTGTTTTATACAATCCTAAAACAAGCACACTCTCAGAAGCTACTTGTATCTAAAAGCAGATCACTGGGAAGAATCAACACCAGACAGAACTGAGAAAGTCCAAAATCTGGAATCACAGCTTGGAAATATCCTTCTTGAACTGCGGTATTCAGAACTGGATGCAGGTGAGATCTGACCAAAGCAGAATAAAGTGGGATTATTACATCTTTTGATCAGAACACTATGCTCCTGTTGATGCAACCCAGAACTGCATTGGTTTTTGTTTTTTTGTTTTTGCATAACACACTGAATTAACACCCTTCTTGGGGGGTCTTACCATTACCTAAATCCTACAATTTTTAAGATTTTCATTGCAAAGAACAGAGCTGGGGAACCACTGACCCCCTAGAGGTGGTCAGATTATAACTTCAGTCATTCCCAACTATTGACTATGGAGTACAGAAAGACTGAATCTCCCTTATACGAAATGCCTGCGACTGGACGTGTTTTGGATTTTGGTCCCCCCCCCCTCCATATTTTGGAATATTTGCATAAACATAATGAGAGTACATAAAGGGTCATCCAAGCCATGTTATTCCCCATCAGCATGTATGGATGTGAGAGCTGGATAGTGGAGTAAGCCAATAGGAAGAAAATCAACTCATTGAAGATGTGGTGCTGGAGAAAAGTGCTGAGAATACTATGGGCATCAAAGAAGACAAACAATGGGTTCTAGAACAGATCAAGCCTAAACTCTAGTACAGAATATGGCAGCCAGGCTGAGTACAGGAACAACTAGGAGCGACCATATTACACCAATATTGAAGTCACTCCACTGGCTGCCTATTAGTTTCTGGGCAAAGTACAAGGTGTTGGTGATCACCTTTAAAGCCCTGCATGGCTTAGGCCCAACCTATCTAAGGAATCACCTGCTTCCATATAATCCTCCCCGTACACTCAGATCCTCTGGGAGGAATTTATTACAACCAGCGAGGTCTAAATTAGTTGTGACCTCCCAGAGGACTTTTTCTGCAGTTGCTCCCATTCTATGGAATGACCTGACAGATGAGATCCGTCTAATATCCAATTTAGACGGCTTCATGAAAGCTGTTAAGATGGATCTCTTCCGACAGGCCTTCCCAGAACAGCCCTTGGCCACATAAAGAACCCCATACTGTTTGTATTGGTGTAACTTTGGTTACAATAATTCTGCCCACCATTAATTGTTAATTGTATTACTGATTTTTAACTAATGTTGGATTTTAATTGTATCACTGTTTAATTCTGTTTTAAGGGGGGGTATGATGTATATTTGTATCTGTATTTTACCTTTGTAAGCCGCTTTGATTGTTCTCACAAAAAGTGGGGTAGAAATTAAAGTTTTGTTTATTTATTTTTATAACTCTCTCTGGAAGCCAAGATGACTAAATTGAGGCTGTCGTACTTTGGCCACATCATAAGGGAAAATGAGTAATTAGAAAAGACAATGATGCTGGGAAAGGTAAAGGTCACATGAAGAGATGAAGACCACATATGAGATGGTTAGACTTGATCAGGGAGGCCATGGGCCTTGGCCTGCAGGACTTGTGCAGAGAGAATGAGGACAGTGGGTCTTAAAGATGTCCCATCCACAGGATCACCAGAAGCCAAGGCCAAGTTGGGCAGTGAGTTGGGACTCAAGCCTAAACATGGAATTTATTTCTGCTTCATATATACCTTATACAGTGGGCCTTGGTGTGCACTAGGTTTTGGTTCCAGGCCCCCCATGGACACCAAGATCCATGGATGCTCAAGTCCCATTATATACAATGGGGTAGTAAAATGATGCCCCTTATATAAAATGGCAAAATCAAGGACTGCTTTTTGTTTTTAAAATATATTTACAAGCCATGGATGGTTGAATCCATGGATTCAAAGTCTGTGGATATGGAAGTCTGACTGTACATGTAGGCTGAAGACAATTTTATACACAATACTTTTAATAATTTTGTGCATGTAGCAAAGTTTGCGTAAACCAAGCCATCAGAAAGCAAAGGTGTCACTGTCTCAGCCACCACCATGAACAATTTTGGATTTTGGAGTATTTCAGTTTTCTGGATATGAGAGATTCAGCCTGTAGTCATGAAAGACAAGTGGGATGAACGTGGGACTATAACTGGAGACCAAAGTTCAAGTCCCTGCTCAGCCATGGAAACCCCCTACATGACCTTCAGTAAGTCATACTTTCTTAGCTTTAGAGAAGGGCAAAAGCAAATCCCCTGTGACCAAATCTTGCCAAGAAAACCCTGTGATACATAGGGTCACCATTAGCTGGTAACAGCTTGAAGGCACACAACAACCAAACACCCTGTAGCAGCTAGTGGTTTCTATGTCAGAGACAGGAGCTAACATTTCCTTTCCCTTTGTGTTTCATTGCTAAAGGTAAGGGTAAAAGTAGTCTCTTGATGTGAATGTCTAGTTGTAATCGACTGTAGGGGGCAATGCACATCTCCAATTCTAAGCTGAAAAGCCAGTGCTGTCCGAAGACGATTCCAGCGCTCATGTGGCCAGCCTGATTGCACCAAACACAGTTACCTTCCCACTGAAGTGTTACCTATTTATCTACTGCATTTGCATGCTTTCAAACTGCTAGGTTGGCAGAAGCTGGGACTAGTGACAGGAGCTCACGCCATCATGCAGCACTTGGGCCTTGAACTGCCAATCTTCCGACCGTCAGAATTGGCATCTTAACCACTAAGCCACCGCATATGAAACATATAGCAATGTTTCATTGCTATATCTGATAAATTTGCCATGTAATTAATAAATCGTTGTTTTGGTACACCTATGACTCCGTTTCATGTTGCCAGATACTCAAGCCTGAGCTGGCCTTGAAATTGAGTGGATTAGGACCTTGGAATTGCAAGATTGTCTCCTCTGGAAATCCCGAATTATGAGAGGATGCCTAGAAGACAGTCTCTCCTTGTGTTTTGTGGTGTAGCCCTTTTCATTTTCAAGCGACATTCAACACTTCAGAAGTCATCATTCGATGTTGCAACGCAGCTCAAGGCAGAGGAATCTCATTAACACCTTGTGTTTAGAAAAACAGAGTGGAGTCAAAATCAGATGCATTGTAAAATAATATTGTTTTAAAAAAGAATTTGCATTTACATATGTAAGAAGCATGCCCTAGATTCCCAATGATGGGCACCAAGACATACCTCTTGTGCATAGAGACATTTTTAATCACACACAACAACATGGGTTGCACCCAGGGCAATTCTCAAGCTGGACAGGATTTATTTTCAGCCTCTGGCATTACAATGCTAATAATTTTGTGCTTTAGCCTCCTGAAGCTCCAGGATCTGTGTCTTTTATCCTTACTAAAACCCTTGGTTTGAAATGCCCTAATACATTTTTTACAGAAGAGGCCAAAAACAGGAAAAAGAAAATTACTGTAGGGTGAATGCTTGAATTAATGAGGAGATGTTATTAGCAAGGTGCCTTTCAGAATTCTTTTTGGGTTATAAATTGCAACTTCCAAAATCCACCCAGGAATGCAGAACATGCTATAAACCATCCTGGGCATAAAATGCTGTTTCAAAGCACTGAAATTCTGGACCATGCCAACAACTATCAGGTCAGAATGCACAAGGAAGCCATTGAAATCCACAAACACCTGAACAACTTTGACAGGAAAGAAGAAACCCTTAAAGTGAACAAAATTTGACTACCAGTTTTGAAAAAACAGCAAAACCAGGACTCAGCAAATGCAAATGAAAACCCACCCAGGATCAGGAGTTTTTCCAGCAGACATCACTATTTAAGCAGACGTTAATCCTCTTTGCATATCCTCCCATCCTGAGGCCTTGCCATTCAACAACAGAACAATACACAGATTAACATGGAGATCACTCCTCCCTACCCATGTGTATGCATGTGTGTGTGTGTGTGTGTGTGTGTATACACACACACACACATACATACATACATACCCAATTTTCTTCCATGCTAGCATTCTCTGAAAATGCCAGCCACAGATGCAGATGAAACGTCAGGAATAAACTCTTCTAGAACATGGCCACATAGCCCGAAAAACCCACAAAAAACTATGGATGCTGGCCATGAAAGCCTTCGACTTCACAACTTGTTAACTGTTTAGGCTGCAAAATGCACCAAAGTTAAGCTGAGCACCACCTCCTACTTACATAAAACCAAGGCCAAAGTCAAACACACACACACACCCCACCTTGCAAATTTCTCCCTGGCGATCAATATACATTTGATTTTGCAATGCTGATCGCTTTTCTTTCCAAAGCATCCTTGATTACAGCTCAAAGTGACATCACTGCTGGTACATGGATTGATTTCTCTCCCCCCCCCTCCTTCTCATGAATATTCACCCAGCATTTCAGCTAGAAGCCGCATTAATATTCCAAAGAGGAAGGATGAAATGTACACTCCAGTTTAATGAATGATTGTAAATATGTATCTGATTGATGACATGACAGGAGATATTTCAAAAGGCATCCATATCTCTAGTCGGATGCTATTAATAGAAACAAGTGATGGGGGGGGGGGGCGCGAACAGTGACAGACAAGTAGTGTACGTCGAATTGCAAAAAAGGACAAATGACATTAAGAAGGGAAATGAAATAAAATAACGTGAAATAAAACAGGATCTAATTTAAAGGGGAAAGGCCAAAACCTTTGCAGAATGATTACCCCTTTATGCTCAGAAATGGATCTTGGTGCAGACTTTGAATAAGCATCTCCTTGTCTCAAGTCATAAACTGACACTTACTGAGCCCAGAGTTTGGAAAGATACCTTTTAAATGTGTTTATAAAATAGGCACAAAAGAGGGAGTGGGATACAATGGTAATAGGTTTCAATAGTTGACGTTAAACTAGATAAAGGTAAGAATTGTGTACTAATTGTAAGCTAAGATCACCATTAGTGGATTAGATAAGGTAGATTTTATCTAATTGCTTAGCCTTATATGATAAGAGGAAATGTGGAAGGTTGTTAACAACTCCTGCGGCAGAAAGTTGGAAGTGCATTTCTTATGTGTATGTTAGTATGTGTTTTTTAATGTTTGTAGATATAGGTTGCAATCAAATGTTTGTTTTTCCTTTTCTAAGAAGGTGTGCATCTATGTTTGGTTTTAACAATAGAGTTTCAATTTAATTTAAAGTGGCAGTATTTTGGTTTACAATCTAAATTGAGGATTACAGGATGGGGAAGGAGAAGAAAAAGTGACTTTTCTATTTCCCAGATTCTCAAATAATCATTGTTATTGTTACATTTTGAAGCAACTCTTTGGATTAACATTTCTCAAAAGTAGCTAGCATAGTTACTCAAACACAGTAACTAGAATATGGTCATCCCTCCACATTTGCGGTTTTGACTTTTGCGGCTTTGATTAATGTATTCTCTCTAGGAATCCCTAGTTCTTCCAGCATGACTGTATGGTCAATGTCCACCAGACGTCATGCTGGAAGACCTAGAGATTCATCAAAATAACACTTCTCTAGCATCTGTAGGTCCTCCAGTGCAATTTTATGATCAGTTTCTGGCAGATAATGACCACAGAGTTCCTCTGGAGCTCCTAGAAACTCCTAGAAAGGTGTTCTGTCTGGTTTTAAAAAAGTTTCTGTTTTTTTTTTTAATTTGTGTTTTTTCCAGTTTCACAGAGGTCCTGCCAGTGAATGTGGAAGGACTACTATATTTACTCACACATATACATGGATGCTAAAATGCACATGTCATGGTGTTATAGGAAGAGGCATAACTATCTAGGAAGCCCTGTGGGACAAGCTGGACTATCTTTGGCCACAAAGTTTCCCTCCCCTTAAAGCCTTAAACTCTGGAACCATCCCTGAAGACAGGAAAATCACAGATCCGGATTATAATCTTCTAGTGGCCATCAATACGGAATATCTCTGGTTATAAGTAAGCAAGATAAATTCAAAGATGCTATGGCAGATTTCATCTGAGTTACGAGATCTTGAACTTACACTTCTCCAACTCCACTAGTAGTTTTCCGGCATAGTTCCAACTGATGGCTTCGCGAACTTTCAGTAGCCTTTTGCCACTTATTTATTTGACAGATTGGAGAACCACAGAGCTGGACAAGATCCCAAGGGGCATCTAATCTAACCCCCTTCCATGCAGGGGTACTGAAGCTCTCCTAAAAGATGATCATCCAACCTCTACAGAAGGAGAGTCTACCATCTGCGAGGCATCCAGTTCCACTGTCGAATAGTTTTTACAGTCATGAAGTTCTTCCTAATGTTTAGGTGGAATCTCTTTTCATGTCATTTGAATCCAATGGCTCATGTTCTAGTCTGGACTAGCAGGCAATAAGCTCACTCCATCTTCTACATGATATCCTTCAGATATTTAAAGATGGCTGTCCTGTCCCTTTTCAGTTTCCTCTTCTCCAAGTTAAACATCCCTAGCTTCCTCAGTTGTTCCTCATAAGTCTTTGTTTCCAGACCTTTGAACATCTTGGTCACCCTTCTTGGGACACTTTCCACCTTGTCAATATCCTTGGAACTGTGGTCTAATAGGAAAACATCCAATCTAGACTCTTCAAGAAGGAGTTCCAGGACTTAGGAACAGCTACCCAGAAGGTCCATTCCAGCATCCTCAGTCACAAGGCATCACTCGGAAGGTGGCAGAATAAAAAAGCTGGATAGGGCAACTCTACCTGGCCCATATTTAGCTTACAGACTGGATAGGGCAACCCTATGTGGCCCATATCTGGTCTACACAAGCAGGCTTTTGCTGTTGTTGTTGTTATGTGTGCCTTCAGGTCATTTTCGACTTATGGCGACCCCAAGGCAAACCTATCATGGGGTTTTCTTGACAATATTTCAGAGGTTTGCCATTGCCTTCCCCGGAGGCTGAGAGAGTGTGACTTGCCCAAGGTTACCCAGAGGGTTTCGTGGTTGAGCTGTAACTTAAAACATCTGTTGAGCATTTAGAAACATAGTTTAAGTTTCCAAAGAAGGCACATCGCAACAAGGCTTATCTGTCAATCAGAGGACAGCACCAGCCACATCTGGATAATACTGTGTATATACTTCATAAATGCTGTGTCTTCTTTGCTGTAAGAGGGAAGAGAGGACACAGAAACCTGACATTTAACTGGAAAAATGCTGGGAAACACTTGGCCTAAGATTCAATCTTTCCACCTTCTACAGGTCTACAGGAGAAAGCATGCTAACCATCTCACTGAGGACAACGTTCAGGTCCCAAGTCTAATGACATGAAAGGAGTCAGGAGCAAAGAGATGCTCAGAACTGGGCAAAGAGATGCCACAGAACACCCAGCCGGCTTGGCAGACATCCAGGCCGGCTCAACAACAGATGCCAACAGAGAGTCCACCCAGCCTCTTGAATCTTGCTGCAGCAAACACTGAAGAAACATTCTGACACGGTGCCAGTTTGCTCTTTACCCAGCACAGACATGGATCATGTGCTACCAGGGACAGGAGGAGACTGACAAGGTCACCAAAACATCGATACCAAACTGTAAAGGAGTGCAGAGTTTTGACAAGGCTACATAAGATGAGACAAGTCAGCCTCTCTCCAACTGACAGAGGAGTCTGGCCTCCTTAAGGAGTCTGGATGGCAGATAGCGTGGCACAGTTTCTTGATCGGCATCAAAAACAAGTGAAACATCAAAGCCTGGAGGGTGGGCCACATGTTAGCCTGTGTGAGCCATATATGGTCCTATTGAGTTTTTTTACCATACTGTACTTATTTGTGGGGGGCTGTCCATTAAAAAAATGAGAGAGACATGTGATTCAGGATCTCTGCCCAGTCTTGTTTTGCCATCCTAATTTTAGCTATATTTGTGTATGCAGTTGGTCCTCCACATGTGTGGCTCTGACTTTTGCAGCTTTATTTGTGATATTAATATGTTCTCTCTAAGAATCTCTAAGTTCTCCAGAGCAATTCTTCTGGAAGTTGATGATAGAGTTGTGCTGGAGAGCCTAGACGTTCCTAGAGAAAACACTTCTCTAGGCATTTGTAGGTCCTCCATCATGATTCTGTGACCAACTTCTGGCAGATATTGACCATAGAGTTGCACTGGAGGACCTGGAGACTACTAGAGGTATTTAGGTAAAAATAATGTTGTTGTTGTTGTTGTTGTTTTGCTCTTTTTCCATAGTCATGGGGATCCTTCATCCCTAACCTCAGCAAATGTGGAGGGACCACTGCATTTTTATGTATTTTATTTTTATATTTGATCTCTGATAGTAACGGAGTGAGTGAGTGAATGAATGAATGTCAACCTCCTCCCACAATGTGCATGGAGAAGCAGAAATGGACGTGAACCTGGCTGTTCCAAGTCCCAGCTTAGAATTCAATCAACCAACCAATCAATCTTATTTATGGTCTTTGACAAAGGTATCTCAAAATATATTAATGTTCCATACTCAGCTTAGTATTCCATACCCTGCAATAATTCACAGATGAAAACTGGGATGTGTGTGTCCAAGCAAAATCAGAGTCTGGCCAAGCTGGCAAAAGACATTCATGAGGAAGAACAGACAAGCTAGAAGAGTCGGCAGACATTTGCTTTTGCCTGAGACTACAGGGAAGAGCAAGATTCCACTCCTTTCTCTCTTCTCCTTCCACTGAGTTAATTGAGTCCAAACTACTGTTGCACTTTGAACCAGTTTTCAGCAATTGAAATAAGCTGAGGACAAAGGGGGAAAGTTAAGGAGAAACCAGAACATTTTAAAAGCTGCTGAAAAAGTGGGATGACGGAGAGTTAATCGGATTGCCCCTGTCAAATCAGGGCAGTTGGAGTATGACATCCATCCAAAGGTCCAGATGTGAAACTGTTGATTATCTTACAAAATTGTTCAGCTTGTATGTAAAGCCAGCCTCCGAGGATTTGCTAATAACAGATTTCCAGAACTGCCTGGAAATTAAGTAGAATTTTTTGGACAATTTTAAAGGAGAGGTTGCAGGAGCATCTTTCAGGAGTTCTTTGGTTGTGTATTCCTGCATGGTAAAGGGTTCAACTAGAGGACTTTGTGGTCTCTTTGAACTCTATGATTCGATGTAGCCCCCAAAGAGTAGTTAAATAGTTCCCAGGCCCACTACAGTTAACCTAGGACATTAAAACCACTACAGCCACCATCACCATTTAAAGGTCTAAATACCCTTAAATGCTATCTGATCTTGGGAGCTAAGCAGCGTTATCCCTGGTTAATACTTGGATGGGAAACTGTCAAATGAATACTAGGTGCTATACGCCAGGGAAGACCAAATGCTGTGTAAACTACATTTGAAATGAAGAAACTGGCAAAATCACCTCAGAATATTTCCTGCCTAAGAAAAATCTACAAAATTTTAGGGTCACCATAAGTCAACAGGCAACTTGAAAGCAAAAACACACAGAGACAAAAATACGAGAAGGAAATTTACTGTGCTAATCCCTCTAATTCTTCATCAGCCATGCCAGCTCTCTTGCAGCAAAGTTTGGTAATCATTTAGCAAAACATGTTTGCAGATTACATTTTCTGGATAGAATCTTTTCTTCAGAGCAAAGAAAAGCACAGAGTTGGCAAGAGAAGAACAGAACTCAAAGGGATTTATTTCTTCTCTTCCCACTCACACCCTCCTCAAGAACTATGGAAACAGAATAAACAAAATACAGCAACATAACCTGATTCATAACTATTCTCTCCTTACTTTCATTCCCCCAAGTGCGATCACCAACAAAGAGACTGAAAGGAAGAAACTATTGCAAAACATATTAAAAAAAAAACCTCCACAATCACAATAGGGGCTATTGCTTGGTGTTGAATTTTTAAGGCCACATTCACCAACTAATATTGACTGATATCAGAGTAGAAACCCACTGGGTGACCTTGGCTAAGTCACACACTCTCAGCCTCAGGGGAAGGCAATGGCAAACCTCCTCTGAAAAAATCTTGCCAAGAAAACCCCATGATAGATTCGCCTTAGGGTGGCCATAAGTCAGAAATGAATTGAAGGCACACAACACACATACACAAGCTTTTGAATAAAGCCAGCGTGGTGTAGTGGTTTGAGTGTTGGACTATGACTATGAAGGCAATGGCAAACCTCCTCTGAACAAATCTTGGTAGGAAAAGCCCATTATAGGGTTGCCCTAGGGTTCCCATAAGTAAAAAATGACTTGAAGGCACAAGAAAAAGAAGAATTTTTCAAGTTGTACCAGATTCTTTAATTGTATAGGGAAAGCATTCTAGGTGGAGTCTTCTTGTTCCAGTAGACTCAGGCAAAAGCAAAGTGCTGCAGCATCTCCTAGATTGTGTGTTCTTCTTTATTATCGTAGTGGTTGAGCATTGGACTATGACTCTGGAGATCAGGGTCCAATTCCCCTCTCAGTCATGGAAACCCACTGGGTTGACCTTGGCCTAGCCACACACTCTCAGTCCCAGAAAACCCGAAGGCAGATCCACAAGTCGGAAATGACTTAAAGCCACATAACAAAAGCTTATGTCATCTTGATTACTCTCTGATCTTGTCTGGCCACATGTTTCCCAGTTTTTATCCGTGAAATATTTGAGTCCACATTTGGTTTTGAAAGCCAGGTGTTTTTAAACAGTGCAAATGGGAGAGGGGTCCTATCACCTATTTAAAAGATAAGGTGCCTGTCCTGGGAGAGGCCATTCACCCCTCACTCTTGTTTGACCAGGAAAAAAAAGTCCAAGAAGTCTAGTGAAGACAAGGGGAGATGGCACATGAGACCAAACTTTACCCAGTGGGCAACCTAGACTTTTCACATTTTGCCCCTTATTATTTAGGAGTTTGAAACTGTTTTAACTTGGTTTATGTTTTAATTGCATGCCTTCAAGTTGTTTGTGACTTATGGCAACCCTTGGGCTTATCATGGGGTTTTCCTGGCACATATCTTCAGAGTGGGCTTGCCATGGCCAGTCACGGAGGCTGAGAGTATGACTTACCCAGGGTCATTAAGTGGGTTTCATGGCCGAGCAGGGATTTGAACTCTGGTTTCAAGAGTCCTAGTCCAACACTCAAACCACTATGCCACACTGGCTCTCTTTAATTGTATAACCAGTTTGAATCTGTATTTTAATATGTATACAGTAATTTATTGTGTTGGTATTGGTACTTGGGTTTTGTTTTTGTTTTTTTAATTAAGTCGTGAGCTGTCATGCATCTCAGCCATCCGAGAAAATTGGGACATAAATCTATTAAGTAAATACATAGTTTCCCTCTCTTTTTCTGCCAGCACACTACACAGCATATGTCCAGGTAGATGAGTTTACAAAACCAAACCGTGGACCAACACAAAACGGTTTTAAATCATTTATCAATCTTCCTTTTAAAAAAAAGAAAGTATTCTCTATCATCTCTCAGCAGCAGAGGTGGTGGCAAGCACTATTAATCCTACATAATCCACCCCGCACCCTCAGAACATCAGAGAAAAAACTATTGGATTATACGTACACGAGATTAACATCAACTTCTCGTGCTGCATTCTCAGCTGTGGCTCCAAAACTGTGGAACGACTTGCCGGAAGAGATCCGTTTAATAACTACACTGGAGGCATTTAAGAAGGCACTAAAAGTATATCCACCAAACCTCATCTGATACACTACAATCCAAATTGCAGTCACTCCCTAATAATGTGCATGTGATTGTAGTTATTCTGTTTTATTGGAGATAATTTTAAATTGTTTAAACTGTTAATCCTATGTAATTTTAACTTGCTGTGTAATGTATGTATTGTTTTTATGTTGTAATCCCGCCTCGATCCGTAGGGAGAGGCGGGAAAATATAAATAATTTTTATTTTTATTTTTATTATTATTACTACCCACCCACTTCTGCCTTGCATTCATGGTGGGTTGAACCTGCAGATTGTACTGTGTATGTGTGTTCAGTATGGTTTTGGGGTGGGGGGCTAGAATTATTTGTAAGTATTCCACTTTTGCACCCCTAACCCCAGCAAATGTGGAAGACTGACTGTGTCTGTTGTGTCTGTTGTCATTGGTACTGTTGTGTGCCTTCAAGTCATTTCCAACTTATGGTGGCCATGAAACCCACTGGGTAACCTTGGACAAGTCACACTCTCTTAGCCTCAGAGGATGCCAATGATAAAGCCCCTCTGAACAAATGTGCCAAGAGAACCCCATGAAAGATTAGTCATAAATTGGAAATGACTCAAAGGCACACAACAACAACAAGGCGAACCTATCCTAGGGTTTTCTTGGCAAGATTTCTTCAGAGGAGGCTTGCCATTGCCTTCACTTGATGCTGAGAGCATGAGACTTGCCCAAGATCACCCAGTGAGTTTTATGGCCAAGCAGGGAACTGAACCCTGGTCTCCAGAGTTGTAGGCCAACACTCAAACCAGCATGCCACTCTGGCTTCCATAAACAGATAGACAGATAGAGATAGAAACATACACATCAGCCTTTATGGAGACAGCCAGATTTCCCTTGGTGTTTCAGAGGAAAAGACTTGTATCAGAGAAGGCCTTCCTATCTTACTCTCTAGTATGGTGGGATATGCAATCGGACCTCTACAGAAGATCTCAGGTTCTGTATAAGTACTGTACATATAAGAGACAGGCAGTGTTCAGTTATCCTGCAAGCATTCAAAAACCTCTGGGGCAGAGAAGCAATCCAAGACGAAGACACCTCAAAACTGTATGCCATCAAACAAACTATTGGGCTGTTGACCATCTGGTACGTACACTTAAAAAAAAAACGTACAGTAACTTGAGTGAAATGACAGCATTAAACCCATGCAGGAAATCATGGATGTGTTGCTGAAAGATAGAAAGATTGAAATACCTCTCCTAGTGACTGACAAGAAGTGCTTTAAGTTGAATTTGGTTCCAAGACATCCCTGCAAAGTTTAGTAACCACTGCTCTAGGTCCACCAGCACAACTCTCAGGTCAACTTTTGCCACAAGTCAGGCCAAAGGACCTGGAAATTCCTAGAGAGAACACTTCTCACCTAACATTTGTAGGTGCTTGAGCACAATTTTATGGTCAGTCTCCACAGACGTTGACCACAGAGTTGCGCTGGAAGACCTATAGATTCCTAAAGATGAAAAAAATATTGGTTTTATTTGCAGATTTACCACTTTCACAGGGATCCTGCACCACTAACCCTAGCAAATGTAGAGGGCCCACTATATAATAGTACTCAAAAGAGGAAAGAGTGGTTCACACAGACACAGTTTGGACCAGTTTCGAGTCAAACATGCCTCCTTGATGGACATGCAACTTTTTTTATTTACATATCCACAAAGACCATAAAACACCAGCCCAGCCCACCCACAAGGAGCATGGTGACATGGATGCCATAGATGAGCAGTTCATTCAAGAGGCCAAAGTCCATCCGCCTCCTCCCCAGTAAAAGCAGGGTAATAGAGAGTTTATACTGGAACCGTAGAAAGACCCGGATGCTGAGGTACTGGAGGCAAAACAAGAGAGACAGCGCCACCCACAGGATGGAGGTAAACAGGCTGCAGCTGAAGTACAGCAAGAAACGAATGAAGCCATACATCCAGCGGGACTTTAGGTAGATGTCAAAGTTGTTGTACTTGGTGCGCACCAAGTGTGTGGTCCTTACCGGCCCGCAAGCCGAATGCAGGCAAGTGGTGTGGGGGCCGTGGAAAGAACGGACCCGGCGGGGGATGGGGATGACCGGCATCAGGCACCCCACCTTTCACAGAGTCAGGGAGCTGGGCTTGCAGGGAATGGACCAGACGACATCCATGAAGATGCGGGGAAAGGCTGGTGACCCAGTGGCACAAATGCAGCGTGGACTTGTTGAGGTGGAAGTTCCCTGCAGGAAAGAACAGAAGGAGAGCCTGTTTGAGAAATGTGGTGGTGGCAGAAGACCTGTGCAGGTAGCAGAGAACAATGGGTTGGCTCTGCAGATGGCTATTTGCAGAAGTGTTGGTTTTGAGGCCACTTTCCAAGTTAAAGAGAACAGAGAGTCACAAAGTCACCTGGGCAGTGGCTGGTGTTTTATGGTCTTTGTAGATATGACTAGCAAAGTTAGACAGCCCCGGTTGCGCAGTGGTTAAATGCCTGTACTGCAGCCACTCACTCAAAACCATAAGGTGGTGAGTTCAAGACCAGCAAAGGGCTGAAGCTCGACTCAGGTTGGCATCCTTCCGAGGTCGCTAAAATGAGTACCCAGATTGTTGGGGGGCAAATAGCTTACAGTTGTAAACCGCTTAGACACTCCTTAAGGGTATGAAGCGGTATATAAATGAAGCTGTTTGTTTGTTTTTGTTTTGTCTGAAGCAATGGCACCTTGACTCACAGAATTGGCCTGTGATTGCTCTCCAGAAGGCTTTAGATCAAGGGTGGGCACAGTGTATTGCATGGTGCCTATGTGTCCCGCAAAACTCTCACCAGTTTCTTAAAGCCCCCCAATGTCCCCATATAAAGAAAATTCTTTTTGTCATGATTTCCAGATAATTTTTGCCCTCAAGCCATGCGGAAGACCTGCCCCAAACAAATGAAAACATACATAAATATCCACAATAGCAAAAGCAAGTACATTTCTATGCCACATAACATTGAACTCAGCACTCTCTAAGCAGTTTACAATGTGTAAGCCAATTGCCCCCAACAAGCTGGGTGTTCATTTTACAGACCTACAAAAGGATGAAAGGCTGAGTGGACCTTGGAGTCCTGCTCTAGGATCAATCTTACAACATTGTGGCTGCAGTACTGCACTTCAACAATCACCTCCCATACTCCAAGATATCTGTGCTTTTCTCTACAGTCTTTCTCAAAATGATGACACAGGGTGACACAATGTCCCTTCCATTTTGAAAGGGACCACAGATAAAAATGGAGGCATCTGGCCTTGCTGTTAGGGGTGAGGGGGCAGTCATGCAATTGCCCACCCATCAGCTAGATTTCATGTGGTCAAACTGGTTGATCCCACTTAGTGTTGCCAGGTTTTCCAAATATCAATCAGGGACAGTCAATATTCAAAAACAGCAGTTGGGAAGTACCTATTAACAAATTTATGTTCTACCTAAATATTGAATGGAAAGTACAGGTTGAGTACCCCTTATTCAGAAATCAGAAATACTCCAAAATCCAAAATTGTCTTTAAAAATCTGGAGAACCGAAGTTTGGGAACCACTGCTTTAGAGGTGTTTCAACAGAGGCTGGTGGATTCTCTGTCAAAAGTGATTGTATTCAAAGATGTAGTTGTATTAGAATCAGTATGTAGAGAGATCTTGAAGTGCCTCTGAGACTCACTGAAAGATAGAATTTGGTAGCATGAGTGTTCACAGACTAAAGTCTACTTTCTGCATCTTGCATCTGAGGAAGTAGACTGAAGTCTACGAAAGCTGATGCTGCCTACGTCTTTCTTTCAGTTAGTCTAAAAGTGCTACAAGATCTCTCTACTAGAGGGATTGTGTTATTCCCACATGAGAGGGGGCTGGACTGGATGACCCTTCGGGGTTCCTTCCAACTTTTCCAATCCATCTATGATTCCATTCTTTGGAGGTTTAAGAAGCTGGGTGGCCATCTGTCTCAGGGAGGGCTCTGACGGTGTCTTCCTCTGTGGCAGAATGGAGTTGGACTGGATGACACTTGGGGTCTCTTCCAACTCTATGATTCTATTCTTTGGAATTCTGCAAGTCTGTTCTTGGAGGTTTCTAAACAGAAACCAGAGAGCTATCTGTCCCAGGGAAGGCTTTGATGGTGTCTTCCTGCATGGCAGAATGGGGTTGGACTGAATGGACCTGGGGGGGTCTCTTTCAAATCTATGATTCGATGATGATGATGATAACTTTTATTTATATCCTGCCTACTCCGACTAGGACTGAGGCGGCTTTTAGCAGTCCACAGTATCTGTAGGACTCTTCTCCAGCATTTCAAATTCAAATAAGTTGAGGATTCCCTTCTAGGCGGCTTTCTGGGATTCCCAGAAAGGATTCCCTTCCAGTCAGTTTTCCAGTCTCAGCAAACTGAGAGGCCGCCTGTGCCTTTTTCCACCAAGGCAACAGCTAAGGCGAGGAATTTGCACTGGGAGCGGGGCTAAGGTTGTCCTATAGTCTTTTCTTTATAAATACTCAGATTAACAACACAACTCAAGAGCTGGGATATGAAGGGAATGAGATGGCCCAGGATAAAGTGAGAGCAGCAATTGAGGTTGTATGGGGCAAAGGAAGATATGGTGGTAACAAGGTGAAATTTTGTTACAAAAGAAGGTGAGATTTATGTTTGAAAACTATCCTGCCTTCAGTTTACTTTGTTACCCAAAATAGTCTGGGGAGCTTATCAACAATTCCATAGAACCTTACTTTGCTCCTTTGCAATGCCAGGTCGGTCAAGAACAAGTGACATATCATCTATGACCTCCTCCTGGATGAAAAAGCCGACCTGACTTGCCTCACAGAGACCTGGCTGGGAGAAGATAGTGCCATCACTTGGAATCAAGCTCTCCCAGCTGGGTATGAGGGAGCAGGGAAAGTGGGCGAGAAGGCAGAGTGGCTCTAGTTTATAGAGACAATTTCACCTTGACCAGGATACCTGTCCGGAAGACTGACCGCCTCGAAGACCAGGGACAGTATTGGGATTCTGTTGAGTCGACCATCCACCCCTTTGCTTAACAGACTCGCTATCCAAGCTGACACAGCTGGCCTCGGAGTTGTTGTTGAAGTCAGCTAGACTTTTAATTCTGGGTGACCTCAACACCCGACTCAAGACCAGTTTAACAAGTGCGGCTCGGGAGTTCATGGAAGCCATGACAACCATGGGCCTTTCCCAACTGGTCAATACGCCAACACATTCCGCGGGTCATACTCTCGATGTGGTCTTCTGTATGGAACAGGAAAATCCGTGGGCGGCGGTACTCAACACCTCCGCATTGTCATGGTCTGGGTGGAACTATGAGCCACTGTTTGCCCCCTTGGGGTGGAGGGCCTATTAGAATGGTCTGCCCTGGAAGGCTAATGGAACCAGTTAGGTTCCAGAAAGCCCTAGAGGGTTTAATGGCTGATAATGCCGGTGATTCTGTTGAAGGCTTGGTGAATATGTGGAACACCGATCTTACTAGGGCTATCAACACAATCGCTCCCAAACATCCTTTCCAACCCGCTTTAAATCGGAAGCCATGGTATACCAGAGAGCTGAAGAATATGAAGCGGGCAGGACAGTGACTAAAGTGCGACTGGCAGAGATCTGGACTCTTATCTGACAGAACTCACCATAAGAACTTTCTTTGGTCTTATGGAAAGGAAATAAAAGCAACAAAGAGATCCTCCTCTTCTGCTCGCATTAAAAAGCCATCAAGACAGATCTCTTCCGGCAGGCCTTCCTGGAATAATATACCTGGCCACAGTAAAGACTCCCCATTATAAAAAGACCTTGCCTATGGTTATTGTGTTGTATTGTGTTGATTTAAAGTGTCAATTTTAACTTTACATTGTTTAATCTTGTTTTAAGGGGGGTATTATGTATATATAGATGTGTTTTACCTTTTTGTATGCCACTTTGATTGCCTGGCAAAAAGCAGGATATAAATAAAAAAAATATTATTTTATTTCACTGGCTAGCTTTCACAAACATATAGGAACTGGAAATACTGTGGCACGGACAATCCTTACTTTGGCGTTCGATGATATATCTTTGCACTTGATCGTCCTGTCCAAGCTGATCTTCAAAATACTTTTGTTAGGACTGATCCAAAGGATCCACCCAGTGCAATGTATTTATGTATTTATTTTAGTTCTCCAGAACTCTTTTGCCAAGATGGGTACTCCAGGGAGATAAGGGAAGGAATGAGGGGGGCCAGATTGGACCAGATTGTGTTATTCCTGCATGAGAGCGAGTTGGAATAGATGATCCTTGGGGTCTCTTCCAATTCTATGATTCTATTCTTTGGAATTCTGCAATTCTGTTCTTTGGAGGTTTTTAAATACCCTGTTTCCCCAAAAATAAGACATCGCCATAAAATAAGACCTAATAGAGGTTTTGCTGAATTGCTAAATATAAGGCCGCCCCTGAAAGTAAGACCTAACAAAGTTTGTGTGTGTGTGTGTGTGTGTGTAGGTGTATGTATGTATATGTGTGTGTGTGTGTACATATATATATATATATATATATATATAGTATATAATAAATGTTCATTTTTTGGTTCAACAATAAATGTGAATTCTTCTTCATAGAAAAAACAAGACATCCCCTGAAAATAAGACCTAGCGCACCTTTGGGAGCAAAAATTAATACTGTATAAGACACTGTCTTGTTTTCGGGGAAACACAGTAGCATCTGTATAGCCATCTGTCTCAGGGAAGACTTTGATTGAGTCTTCCTGCTGGCAGAAGAAGGGGGTTGGACTGGATGGCCCTTAGGAGTCCCTTCTTTAGTAGTTTTATAAGACAAGCTCTGATGAAGCAGTGGCTTACACATTGTAGACCACTTAGGGAGTGCTTAAGTGGTACAGAAATGTACTGGGTATTGCTATATTACAACATAGGATGTTGGGAATGTTTTGGATGTTGGGAATGTTTTGACTGTGTTATTCCCACATGACAGGGGGGTTGGAATGGGTGGCCTTTGGGGATCTCTTCCAAATCGTCCAATCCATCTAGGTTTTTAAAGAGAGTCTGGATGACTGTCTGTCCCAGGGAGTGCTCTGCTGTATTAATTTAAACACCAAAATTATAATCAAATTTACTAGGGAGACCTGGAACCGATTGGAAAGGAAAACAGTTTATTTTGCTGTAGCTGTCCCCAGAAGGAAAAACATCCAAATTCCTGGGGCCCCAATTCCAAAGCGAACCAAGTTTATTATAGTACATTGAACAAAGAAAATTACAAATCACAGTTTGTGGGTTACATGGAAACATTTACAGCCTTTTACCCTGACTAAATATTGAAACCTTACATCTCTATCCCTCGTGGTATTAGCTATATACTTGTCCCTCCATATTTCCTAGGGTTAGAGGCAAAGACCATCATGAAAATGGAAAAACCATAAATAACAAAAACATTTTATTTTTCCACAAGAGAACACCTCTCTAGGAATCTCTAGGTCCTCCAGAGCAACTCGTCAACATCTGCCAGGCATTCCCCAACGTCGCCGTATGGGCCAGCAATCCCCAATGTCTCCCTATGGGCCAGCATTTCCCTATTTCCCAATGTCTCCCTTTGGGACAGTATCCCCCAAGGTCCCCTCTGGACCAATATCCCCCAATGTCTCCCTCTGGGCCAATATCCCCCAATGTCTCCCTCTGGGCCAATATCCCCCAATGTCTCCCTCTGGGCCAATATCCCCCAATGTCTCCCTCTGGGCCAATATCCCCCAATGTCTCCCTCTGGGCCAATGTCCCCCAATGTCTCCCTCTGGGCCAATATCCCCCAATGTCTCCCTCTGGGCCAATATCCCCCAATGTCTCCCTCTGGGCCAATATCCCCCAATGTCTCCCTCTGGGCCAATATCCCCCAATGTCTCCCTCTGGGCCAATATCCCCCAATGTCTCCCTCTGGGCCAATATCCCCCAATGTCTCCCTCTGGGCCGATATCCCCCAATGCCTCCCTCTGGGCCGATATCCCCCAATGCCTCCCTCTGGGCCGATATCCCCCAATGTCTCCCTCTGGGCCAATATCCCCAAATGTCTCCCTCTGGGCCAATATCCCCCAATGCCTCCCTCTGGGCCGATATCCCCCAATGCCTCCCTCTGGGCCAATATCCCCCAATGTCTCCCTCTGGGCCAATATCCCCCAATGCCTCCCTCTGGGCCGATATCCCCCAATGCCTCCCTCTGGGCCGATATCCCCCAATGCCTCCCTCTGGGCCGATATCCCCCAATGTCTCCCTATGGGCCAATATCCCCCAATGCCTCCCTCTGGGCCAATATCCCCCAATGTCTCCCTCTGGGCCGATATCCCCCAATGCCTCCCTCTGGGCCAATATCCCCCAATGTCTCCCTCTGGGCCAATATCCCCCAATGTCTCCCTCTGGGCCAATATCCCCCAATGTCTCCCTCTGGGCCAATATCCCCCAATGTCTCCCTCTGGGCCGATATCCCCCAATGCCTCCCTCTGGGCCAATATCCCCCAATGCCTCCCTCTGGGCCGATATCCCCCAATGCCTCCCTCTGGGCCGATATCCCCCAATGCCTCCCTCTGGGCCGATATCCCCAAATGTCTCCCTCTGGGCCGATATCCCCCAATGCCTCCCTCTGGGCCGATATCCCCCAATGTCTCCCTCTGGGCCAATATCCCCCAATGCCTCCCTCTGGGCCAATATCCCCCAATGCCTCCCTCTGGGCCGATATCCCCCAATGCCTCCCTCTGGGCCGATATCCCCCAATGTCTCCCTATGGGCCAATATCCCCCAATGCCTCCCTCTGGGCCAATATCCCCCAATGTCTCCCTCTGGGCCGATATCCCCCAATGCCTCCCTCTGGGCCAATATCCCCCAATGTCTCCCTCTGGGCCAATATCCCCCAATGTCTCCCTCTGGGCCAATATCCCCCAATGTCTCCCTCTGGGCCAATATCCCCCAATGTCTCCCTCTGGGCCGATATCCCCCAATGCCTCCCTCTGGGCCAATATCCCCCAATGCCTCCCTCTGGGCCAATATCCCCCAATGTCTCCCTCTGGGCCGATATCCCCCAATGCCTCCCTCTGGGCCGATATCCCCCAATGCCTCCCTCTGGGCCGATATCCCCCAATGTCTCCCTATGGGCCAATATCCCCCAATGCCTCCCTCTGGGCCAATATCCCCCAATGTCTCCCTCTGGGCCGATATCCCCCAATGCCTCCCTCTGGGCCAATATCCCCCAATGCCTCCCTCTGGGCCAATATCCCCCAATGTCTCCCTCTGGGCCGATATCCCCCAATGCCTCCCTCTGGGCCGATATCCCCCAATGCCTCCCTCTGGGCCGATATCCCCCAATGCCTCCCTTTGGGACAGTATCCCCCAATGTCTCCCTCTGGGCCAATATCCCCCAATGTCTCCCTCTGGGCCAATATCCCCCAATGCCTCCCTCTGGGCCAATATCCCCCAATGCCTCCCTCTGGGCCGATATCCCCCAATGTCTCCCTCTGGACCGATATCCCCCAATGCCTCCCTCTGGGCCGATATCCCCCAATGCCTCCCTCTGGGCCGATATCCCCCAATGCCTCCCTCTGGGACGATATCCCCCAATGCCTCCCTCTGGGACGATATCCCCCAATGCCTCCCTCTGGGACGATATCCCCCAATGCCTCCCTCTGGGCCGATATCCCCCAATGCCTCCCTCTGGGCCGATATCCCCCAATGCCTCCCTCTGGGCCGATATCCCCCAATGCCTCCCTCTGGGCCGATATCCCCCAATGCCTCCCTCTGGGCCGATATCCCCCAATGCCTCCCTCTGGGCCGATATCCCCCAATGCCTCCCTCTGGGCCGATATCCCCCAATGCCTCCCTCTGGGCCGGTATCCCCCAATGCCTCCCTCTGGGCCAGTATCCCCCAATGCCTCCCTCTGGGCCAGTATCCCCCAATGCCTCCCTCTGGGCCAGTATCCCCCAATGCCTCCCTCTGGGCCAGTATCCCCCAATGCCTCCCTCTGGGCCAGTATCCCCCAATGCCTCCCTCTGGGCCAGTATCCCCCAATGCCTCCCTATGGGCCAGTATCCCCCAATGCCTCCCTATGGGCCAGTATCCCCCAATGCCTCCCTATGGGCCAATATCCCCCAATGCCTCCCTATGGGCCAATATCCCCCAATGCCTCCCTATGGGCCAATATCCCCCGATGCCTCCCTATGGGCCAATATCCCCCGATGCCTCCCTATGGGCCAGTATCCCCCGATGCCTCCCTATGGGCCAGTATCCCCCAATGCCTCCCTATGGGCCAATGTCCCCCAATGCCTCCCTATGGGCCAATGTCCCCCAATGTCTCCCTATGGGCCAATGTCCCCCAATGTCTCCCTATGGGCCAGTATCCCCCAATGTCTCCCTATGGGCCAGTATCCCCCAATGTCTCCCTATGGGCCAGTATCCCCCAATGTCTCCCTATGGGCCAATGTCCCCCAATGCCTTCCTATGGGCCAATGTCCCCCAATGCCTTCCTATGGGCCAATATCCCCCAATGTCTCCCTATGGGCCAATATCCCCCAATGTCTCCCTATGGGCCAGTATCCCCCATGTCTCCCTATGGGCCAGTATCCCCCATGTCTCCCTATGGGCCAATATCCCCCAATGTCTCCCTATGGGCCAATATCCCCCAATGTCTCCCTATGGGCCAATATCCCCCAATGCCTCCCTATGGGCCAATATCCCCCAATGTCTCCCTATGGGCTAATATCCCCCAATGTCTCCCTATGGGCCAATATCCCCCAATGCCTCCCTATGGGCCAATGTCCCCAATGTCTCCCTATGGGCTAATATCCCCCAATGTCTCCCTATGGGCTAATATCCCCCAATGTCTCCCTATGGGCCAATGTCCCCCAATGCCTCCCTATGGGCCAATGTCCCCAATGTCTCCCTATGGGCTAATATCCCCCAATGTCTCCCTATGGGCTAATATCCCCCAATGTCTCCCTATGGGCCAATATCCCCCAATGTCTCCCTATGGGCCAATGTCCCCCAATGCCTCCCTATGGGCCAATGTCCCCAATGTCTCCCTATGGGCCAATATCCCCCAATGTCTCCCTATGGGCTAATATCCCCCAATGCCTCCCTATGGGCTAATATCCCCCAATGTCTCCCTATGGGCCAATATCCCCCAATGTCTCCCTATGGGCCAATGTCCCCCAATGCCTCCCTATGGGCCAATGTCCCCAATGTCTCCCTATGGGCCAATATCCCCCAATGTCTCCCTATGGGCCAATGTCCCCCAATGCCTCCCTATGGGCTAATATCCCCCAATGCCTCCCTATGGGCCAATGTCCCCCAATGCCTCCCTATGGGCCAATGTCCCCAATGTCTCCCTATGGGCTAATATCCCCCAATGTCTCCCTATGGGCCAATATCCCCCAATGTCTCCCTATGGGCTAATATCCCCCAATGTCTCCCTATGGGCCAATATCCCCCAATGTCTCCCTATGGGCCAATATCCCCCAATGTCTCCCTATGGGCCAATATCCCCCAATGTCTCCCTATGGGCTAATATCCCCCAATGTCTCCCTATGGGCCAATATCCCCCAATGTCTCCCTATGGGCCAGTATCCCCCAATGCCTCCCTATGGGCCAATATCCCCCAATGTCTCCCTATGGGCCAATATCCCCCAATGTCTCCCTATGGGCCAATATCCCCCAATGTCTCCCTATGGGCCAATATCCCCCAATGTCTCCCTATGGGCCAGTATCCCCCAATGCCTCCCTATGGGCCAATATCCCCCAATGCCTCCCTATGGGCCGATATCCCCCAATGTCTCCCTATGGGCCAATATCCCCCAATGTCTCCCTATGGGCCAATATCCCCCAATGTCTCCCTATGGGCCAATATCCCCCAATGTCTCCCTATGGGCCAATATCCCCCAATGTCTCCCTATGGGCCAGTATCCCCCAATGCCTCCCTATGGGCCGATATCCCCCAATGTCTCCCTATGGGCCAATATCCCCCAATGCCTCCCTATGGGCCAGTATCCCCCAATGTCTCCCTATGGGCTAATATCCCCCAATGTCTCCCTATGGGCTAATATCCCCCAATGTCTCCCTATGGGCCAATATCCCCCAATGTCTCCCTATGGGCTAATATCCCCCAATGTCTCCCTATGGGCTAATATCCCCCAATGTCTCCCTATGGGCCAATATCCCCCAATGTCTCCCTATGGGCCAATATCCCCCAATGTCTCCCTATGGGCCAATATCCCCCAATGTCTCCCTATGGGCCAGTATCCCCCAATGCCTCCCTATGGGCCAATATCCCCCAATGTCTCCCTATGGGCCGATATCCCCCAATGTCTCCCTATGGGCCAATATCCCCCAATGCCTCCCTATGGGCCAGTATCCCCCAATGTCTCCCTATGGGCTAATATCCCCCAATGTCTCCCTATGGGCTAATATCCCCCAATGTCTCCCTATGGGCCAATATCCCCCAATGTCTCCCTATGGGCTAATATCCCCCAATGTCTCCCTATGGGCCAATATCCCCCAATGTCTCCCTATGGGCCAATGTCCCCCAATGCCTCCCTATGGGCCAATATCCCCCAATGTCTCCCTATGGGCAAGTACCGCCTTGGCCCACCTGGCAGGGTTGTTGTGAGGAGTGTCATCCTCTGGGGCCTGGCTGCTGGGAGACTCACCTTGAGGCGGAGGAGGAGGAGGAGGAGGCGGCGCCGGCGTCTTCGTCGGGGGCCGAGGCTGGCCATGGCGGGCCCTGCAGCCGCAGAGGGAGCCCCTCCTTCAGTCGCTGCTCCGCCGAAGGCTGCTCTCTTCTCCTTCTTCCTTCCTGGTTTCAGGACGGCTGTTTGTTAAGGCGGCGGTCGGGCGCGCACGGTGATGACGTCATCACGCCGCCCCCTCGCCGAGGCGGAAGAGCGAGCCGGGAAGCGGTTGCCTAGCAACACGCAAAGGCAGGCTTTTGCGGCCTAGTTGTCTCACACGAGAAATAAGCCGGTTTGGCCTCGCTTTAACTTTTTGTCTGACTCACTGCTATGGAATTCTGGGAGTTGGAGTTTGTTGTGGGCCCAGAGCGGAGCGGAGCTCCGCTCTGGGCCCCATAACATACTCCAACTCCCAGAATTCCATAGCAGTGAGTCAGAAAAAGAGATAAAATTTCAGGCCCCACAATGTACTCCAACTCCCAGAATTCCATAGCAGTGAGTCAACCAAAAGAGATAAAGTTCCAGGCCCCACAACATACTCCTACTCCCAGAATTCCATAGCAGTGAGTGAGAGAAAGAGGTAAAGTTCCAGACCCCACAACATACTCCAACTCCCAGAATTCCATAGCAGTCAGTCAGATAAAGAGATAAAGTTCCAGGCCCCATAATATACTCCAACTCCCAGAATTCCATAGCAGTGAGCCAGAAAAAGTGATAAAGCTCTGGGCTCCACAACATACTCCAACTCCCAAAATTTGGTTATAATTTTTTTGTCACTGGCTGTTAAAATTAGAGAGAATTAATAATTAAACATGGAGGGGTCTGACTAATGGATCTATA
Source organism: Urosaurus nigricauda (assembly GCA_034509955.1). NCBI lineage: Eukaryota > Metazoa > Chordata > Lepidosauria > Squamata > Phrynosomatidae > Urosaurus > Urosaurus nigricauda. The sequence continues at coordinate 51,997,423 of JAOEGL010000007.1, forward strand.
TCCTAGATCTATAATTAATGCTATAGTCCCCCCTCGATCTGTACTGAGAGGCTGAAAAATATAAATAAAAAATATTGTTATTATTATTATTATTATGAAAACAATCCCCAGCCTTTTAATCCAATCTGACCACTTAATTTTAATCTTAACTTTCTATATTTTAATATATTTTAATGTAATGTCTCCATTTTATATTGGTCTATAGTATATGCAAGTTTTCGATTTATGTGATCTAAGGTATTGTATGCCGTGATGGGTCTATTGACAGTAAATACAGATTGAAAGATTGTTGATTGATTTGATTGATTTGTATCTCATGGGACCAAAGGCATACATCACTTAGCAAAGTATTCCAGCTGATCCAAGCAATGGCTCTCATGTGTGACTTCCTCTCTGAGGTTGTATCCGCAGTGCAGAACTAATGCAGTTTGACACCACTTTAACTGCCATGGCTCAATGCTATTGGATCCCAGGATTTGTAGTTTGTTGTGGCACCAGACAGACAAGGCTAAATATCTTGCAAAACTAGAAGACCCAGAATTCCATCGCATAGTGCCATGGTGGTGTCAAACTGCATTAGTTTTGCAGTACGGATGCAGCCTCAGTTCAGTAAGACAAACCATATTTCCTTCAATGGTAAGAGATAAACATTTTTGTTGCTTCATTGTTGAATTTACCTCTTTCTCAAATTCTACCTGTGGAAGCTAGCAGCTCCAGTCCTAAGAAGAGTGGTGAAACTGCTTTTGTTTTTAGTATGAAGTTGAAAGCGGCTGCCAATTTAGCCGAACCTTGCTTTGGCACCTTGGATAGCTCCTTTAAAACTCAGTCTAAAACCCAGAGTAGAGTCACTATCCCACTGACTGTAGACGACCTGCAAGCCACTACAGAATTTAGCATACAAAGAACCTAAAGTGGAGAGATCTTGTAGCACCTTTGAGACGAAAGAAAGAAAGAAAGAAGAAAGAAAGAAGTTGGCAGCATAAATTTTCATAGGAGTTTATCACATGGGAGGAATTTCTCCCAATTCGCAATTACGTGAATTCACTAGTTTAGCGAATTTACGTGAAATCTGATTGTGTTTGGAATGCGTTGTATGCCGTGAACGAATGCGTTCACAATGACTTCCCATTTCCCTGAAAATGACTCCCCATTGCCCAAAATTGCATGAGATACACTCATTCACAATAATGTGAAACCCCATGATTTGCATTTGGATTGCCATTGCATTATACCCCCAAATTCCTTCGTGTGATAAACTCCATAGACATCATAGTAGTAGTAGTAATAATAATAATAATAATACATTTTATTTTTATCTCACCTCTCCCATAGGATCGAGTCAGGTTACAATAAGAAAAACACATACATAACAATAAATAATTACATAAATAAATAAAATTAAATTGTCACCTTATTCCCCTTCCTTAAAACTAAACTACGTAATTTAAGTTTATGTCATATAAGTCTACATCCTCAGATGATTTGGTGGAGTGGAAACCAGGGGCAGACTAATATGCCGTTAGTGTGTGAGAAAATCAGTTCGAATTCAAAACCCTTTGTGTATGGGAATGAAGTGACAAGTCCAGTTTTAACTGTAGTTGTTGGTGAACAAATTCAGTGGAAGCTGTAGCCTGTAGGTGAAGAGAATGGATGAGTGTGGGAAACAGAGTGATGGGATGAACAGGTTAAGGGTGCCCTCATGAAGGTGGGGGTTAGATAGTGTTGAAATGTGTGTAGTGTGCCAGAAAACCATTATCTTTGTTCAACCCATTGTTGATGTACTGTAGACTGTGTAGAAATTCCAATTCTGGTGTAGAGAGATCCTGTAGCACCTTTGAGACTAAATGAAAGAAAGAAGCTGGCAGCATGAGCTTTCGTCAACTTAAGTATAGTTCCTCAGATGCATTTCCTCCAAATGTATCAGAGGAAGTAGGCTTAAGCCTACAAAAGCTCTCACTCTTAGCTTCTTTGCAAATGGACACTACATTTTTCTTTGCAAAATGGACACTAGATCTTTTCTTTGCAAAGGACACTAGACTTCCTTGACATTATGCGTTTTAGTTGTCTCAATAAAGGTATCATTGTTTGGATGTTATTGGATGTGCTCTTTCTTTTAGTTAGCCTCTAAGGTGCTACAAGATCTCTCTACATACTTTTCCTACAGACTAACACAGCTGCTAGATCTTTGAATTCCAGTTCTGCTGTTTCTCTTTCCAATCTTCCTTTGTCTCTCTCTCTCTACATCTCTTTCTACATACTGATTTTATTGACTAACATGGCTATATCTTTTCATTCTACCACTAAAGATCCCGAGGGTAATGAATGGAAATATTATTTATTTATTTATTTATTTTATTTATATACCGCCTTTCCAAAAAAGATCAAAGCAGTATATAATATATATAATATTATATATTATATAATTATATAATATATATAATATATTTTTAAAAATACCATTGATATAATGTTTACCCTTCCATTGTCTCTATTTATCAAGGACAGTACCAAATAATCCTATGCCATCTGATTCTTTCAGCTGCTTTCATAATATCCTGGTTTCTGACTCCTCCTCCCACTTTAGTCTTCAGCTTACTTCCATTGCTGCAAACTGAGTTCTAAATGCAAAAGCAGTTTGCACTCAGTTTACTCAACAGTGGGGAGAGGTGAGGAATGGCCTGAATCTTGCCCTTCCCAGTAGGCTGGGAAAAAGCAAATGGGTGCAGCTTCTCCTAGCTTGTGTGTTCTTTCTCATTAATAAAATTTGCCATCTTGACCACACTTGGATGTTTCTTAGCCGCACATTTTTTTTTTATCATATATGAAATATTGGAGGGAATATACATTGGTAGCCACTCAGATTTTTTCTTGGTTTAAAAAATTAATAATAAATAAAAACCAAACCAAACCATGAGCAACTTTTATTCCTTGCAAATGGGCCTTGCTAACTTCTTGCCCTGTGAGGCTCTGTGAAAAAGTGTTCAAAGATGAAGCTCATTGGCACCATCTAGTGAAAATTTTTCATAAACTATGAGCTGTTCCTTTCCCACTACTGTCTCTTCAGCAGCCTGCAAACAAGAAAGGAGCGACATTTAACTTTTTTGAAGATGAGAAAGCTTGATTCCTAAACAGCTTGAGCATCAGCAGAATAATATTGTTCAGAGTTTGAATTACAGACACTTGTATGAAGCCAGGATGCCTGACCCAGAGGTTTGGGCAAGTTTCTTTTTTGGGTTTGCAACTTCCAGAATCCTCCAGGTAGCATAGGAGTTTAAGAGTGGGTCCACACTGCAAAATCAAAGGAGTTTCACGCCACTGCAACTGTCAAGACACTATGCTACAGTATCCTGGGAGTTGTAGTTTGGTACCAGAGAGCTCTGTGAAAGACCATGATGAATACCTCACCAAATCCCAGGATTTTGTAGGATAGCATTGTAGCAATCTGTCAATCTGCTTTAATTCTGCAATTCTGCAATTCTCTTATTCCCCCTGGCACCTAACTTGGCCAAAGAGTTCTGGAGAAAATATACATATTGGATAAGATTCTCAAGTGCAAAGATATATCACTGGATGCCAAACTCTGGCTTGTCTTTTAGACTGTAAGCCTGAGGGCAGGGATCCGTCTAATTTATGATTGTATGTACAGCACTGTGTAAATTTACAGCGCTATATAAATAAAGGTTAATAATAATAATAATTGTCCGTGCCACAATATTTGCAGTTTCTATGTATGTTTGTGAAAGCTAGACAGTGAAAGAAAGCTGACTGGAAGAGACTCCTCAGCTCATTTGAAATGAGGTGCTGGTGAAGAGCAATACAAATATTGTGGACTGCTAAAAAGACAAATGAAAAAGCAAATCAAGTCTCCTCTTTCTCTTAGAAGCGAAGATGACTAAAATGAGGCTGTTGTGCTTTGGACATATCATAAGACAATGTACTTGGCAAAGTAAAAAGCAGTAGAAAAAGAAGGAGCATGGATTCCATGTGGATTGATTCCATCGATGAAAGCATGGCCCTTAGTTTGCAAAACCAGAGCTGTTCAGTTGATAACCAGGGGTCTTGGAGGTCTAATATTCATAGGATTTGCTATAAGTCAAAGCCAACAGCAAATAACAACAGCAGCAGTAGCAGCAGCAGCAACAACAACAAATAGCTGATAGTACTGTACTAACACATCATTGGAGATGGTGGCTTGTGGTTTGAGCAGAAGTGTATATTCTGTGACCGAGATTTTGGTTATGGGACACTTCCCTGCCTCGGTCATGAACTGCCTATTCTTGTCAAACACAAGTGCAGCCAATAGTCTGTTGCATTATGCACACAAACACAACAGATAACACCGCGATGGCTTGTAGGACTATGCAGTGGAGTCTCCTTCACTGGAGATATTAATACTGGCTGGCTGGCCATCTCTTGGGGTTGCTTTAGCTGTAGATTTCTGCATGGCAGAAATGTTAGACTAAATAGCCTTTTGGGTTCCTTCCAGTTCTACAATTCTGTGACTTTATGGCATTTCTCAGTAGACTACTCCTTGCAGATTATTAACAAAATAAGGCTTATAGTTTCACTTGGTTACTGGGAAGTGTTTACATATAAGATTATATTGAATTGAATTGTATTGTATTTAGTTATGTTGTAATCCCGCCTCAATCCGCAGGGAGAGGTGGGAGATATAAATAAATTTTTATTATTTATTATTATTATCATATAAGATAAACTTCCTTCAAACAACACTAATACCGATGAGTGAAAATTATTATACATTTAAATTCAAAATGGGATATGTCTTTGTTATTTTTAAAAATATTAGATTTGTTATTGTTGTGTGTCTTCAAGACATTTCCATTTTATGGTGACACTAAGGCCAACCTATCACAAGGTTTTCTAGAGTTGACAGTGTATGACTCACTCAAGGTCAGCCTTGGTTTCCATGGCCGAACGGGGAATCGAACCCGGATCTCCAGTATCGTGGTCTGTTCAAATCACTACCCGCATTAAATATTGAATTTATTTAAGCACATCTGCTATTTCTTTTGTTGCAGCTGATGGAGGTTGCTGTGTCCCCGGTTTTCCCTTGGCCTTGGCGCTGTGCTCATTTCACTAATGACAGCGCTCATATTCCTGTTGATTGAACAGTGTTTGCACGGACACACAGGTGAAGATTTGTGGCAAAAACTTATCACAGCGACCAGCGTGACCCATTGGGACAAATCAAAATGACAGGTAAGGAACAAGATGTTTGATGGCCTCCTCAGAAGATGAACGCAGACATATATTTGTCACTTGTTGCCATATAAATGGTAACTTGTACTTCTTTCAAAACTTTTAATGAATTGCATGAATTCTGGAAGATTTATAGCATTGGCTGAATTGCTCCAAATATTACTTTCAACATATTTGTCACTTTGGCAATAGAAGAAGGAGGGAGGGGGGAAAATATCTCGTGGAAGATATTGTACTTGAAATAAATTATAAATGCATGCATCTTAAAAGAGTTTATTTTGGTCATTAATAGTCACTGGTCCCCCTCCTGTGCAGAATTTAAAGTTAAATTATGCAAAATCAAAAAAACAACCTTATAATACTTCATCAAACATGCATAAAACTGTCAGGTTCAAATAAATTCTCTCAATTAAATCGCTTCAGGTTCTGATTGCATTTACTAATTTAATCAACAGCAGAATAACTTGAATCTCGAGGAAAGATGAATTACTACAGGAGTCTGCATTAAAGGGCTGGAATGAGGCATGATGGGAAAGACCAGAAACTTCTTGCTTCATGTTGGACCTTGTGCAGAGAAGGGGCTGCAAAACTTTTAACCCTTGCATGCGAATCTCTTAGAAAGAACAAAAAAAAAAAAAAAGAAATCTTTTCTTTAAAAAAATCAGCCTGGTTAAAATATTCAGTGAATCACTTTGATTAGAGTGGGCCCTTGGGATCTTCTGGGATTTGGTTCCAGGATCCTCCATGGATACCAAAATCCACGGATACTCAAGTCCCATTAAATAAAATGGTGCAGTAAGATGGTGCATGCTTGAATCCATGGATTAAAAAAAATCTGTAGATATGGAGGACTGACTGTAACTGCAGAATCACTGAGCATGGTTTTTGAAAGGCTATTATCTGGATCAGGTTCTTAGACTTTATCACACAAGGCCAGAAAAGTGGAATTTAACAGTATAAAGGTATCTTTAGATGGTATTTATCACATGATGTGTCCATCCTGCTGCAGCCTTGCTTTCTATTTGTTACTGTTGTGCACCTTTTACTGTTGTGCAGAGCCCAAAAATATGTGAAGTTGAAGGCTTTCCTGGCTGGCATCCATAGTTTTTTGTGGGTTTTTCAGGCAATGAGGCTGTGTGCTAGAAGAGTTTATTCCTGATGTTTCACCAGCAGCTGTGGCTGGCATCTTCTGAAGATGCCAGCCACAACTGCTGAAGAAACGTCAGGAATAAATACTCTTCTAGAACATGGCCTCATAGCCCCAAAACCCACAAAAACCTACTCAATATGGTTTTGGTCTCACTGCTGTTCCATTGCTGCCTTTTGCGATATGTCCCTTCCTCAGCAGTTCCACCACTCAGGCAGTCATGTGGTGTGAGCAGCCATGATTCTGCTCCTTTCCCCCTTGCAGCAATTGCAGCTGCCAACATTTTCCCAAAGCTGGCTGCTGTGTGCGCTGATGGAAGTGAAGGTGCATCAATGCTTATTTCTATGATAATTGGGAGTATTCAAAGATACAGCAGTGTTAGCCTGTAGAATCAGCATGTAGAGAGATTTTGTAGCACCTTTGAGACTAACTGAGTGGATGCACTCAGATGCACTCTCCACCATATGCATCTGAGGAAGGTGAGTTTAGTCTACGAAAGCTCATGCTGCCAACGACTTTCTTTCAGTTAGTCTCAAAGGTGCTACATAATCTCTCTACATATTGATAACTGGGAGCAGAAAGAGAACTTCCTTGATTGTCTCTGTCTTGTTTATTTCTCTATGCTCTCTTGGTCAGTGTGATTCTAAAGAGATCATTTCCCATCCCCTCCCTTTCTCTTGTAAACATTAAGAGTTGGGTTTATAATTCTTTATTCTCTCTTCTTCAAGTTCCTAGGTCTGAGATGGATGCAAGTGCAAGCCTCTGTCTCAAAATGCCTTCCCTGCCTTACATTTGTGCACGAGAGTCAGCTTTTAGGGACTCTTGTACCAATGTACAGATTTTTTTAACTGACTGTCTGTTTTCCTAGATATTAGATGTATGCTTTGTAACAATAAAGTAAGTCTTATTATTATCATACCAAAGTATCCTGTTTCTTATCAGAAGCTCAGATATACTGGGGACACGCTGCTGCTCTGCGTAATATATAAATTGTGTGCATTGTGTGCCTTCCAGTCCTTTCCAAATTATGGCAACCCTAAGGTGACCCTCTTAGAGCCTTCTTGGCAAGATTTGTTCAGAGGAAGTTTGACAGTGCTCATAGAGGCTGAGAGAGTATGACTTGCCCAAGGTCACCCAGTGGGCTTCAAGGCTGAGTTTGGAATCAAATCTTGATATCGGGAGTCATAGTCCAATGCTCAAACCATTACACCATGCTGACTCCAAATACTAAATTCCAACATACACATTCACACAACAGCTGGCTTCAGGAGGTGGTTAGCAGCTACAATTGTTCATTCCTGCCATCTTTCTGGAAGACAGCATTTGGCAGAATGGAAAACAGATCATACAACCATGGATCAACAAAGCACTATCATGGGGGAAAGTGTGATAAGAAATGATGCTAAACCAGTATGCTTCCATTCTTAAATGAACCCAACTGTGGTGGGACAGCAGAATGGTGTGATAAAATCCTTCCTTCCTTCCTCCCCCTCCCCCCGCTTTTTTTTTTTTTTTTTTTGGTCACATTCATGTGCTTGTTTTCTTCCAATAAGTTCAGGGTGATGCATACAGGTCTTCTCCTCTCCACTTAAGCTCCACACCAGCAACAACCTTGTGAGGCAGATCAGAGTGAATGAAAATGGCTATCTGGTTCAAGATCAAGCCAGTGAATTTCATGATTGAGCAAAGGCGAGAAACTGGAGCACCCAAATCTGAGTGTAGTACTGATTTTCAGCACCACACTCCTGTTTTAAAATCTTCAGGGATGGAGATTTGGATGTCAGCAAGTGTTTCCAAACTACCAAACTTTGGGTCACCTTAAGTTCTAGTGTTATGCAAAGCTCAGGGGAAAAATTATCTTTTATGAAAACACAACTCCTAGAATCCACCAGCCAGCATAGTTATTAGCATGGGTGGTGGAGTCTCCTTCTTTGGAGGTTTTTAAGCAGAGGCTAGATGCTCAACCATGGCTCCTTTTCAACCTGGAAAGAAGTGACCAGTGGGGTCCCACAGGGTTCTGTCCTGGGCCCAGTGCTATTCACCATCTTTATTAATGACTTGGATGACAGAAATGGGGGCATACTTATCAAATTTGCAGATGACACTAAGCTAGGAGGAATAGCCAATACTCCAGAAGACAGGGTCAAAATTCAAAATGACCTGAATAGTCTAGAAATGCTAACAATGCTAACAAAATGAAATTCAATGCGGAGAAATGTAAGGTACTGCACTTAGGGCGCAAAAATGAAATGCACAGATATAGGATGGGGGACATCTGGCTGAATGAAACTACGTGTGAAAGGGATCTAGGAGTCCAAGTAGACTATAAGTTGAACAGGAGTCAACAGTGCAATGCAGCAGCTAAAAAAGCCAAGCTATTTTAGACTGCATCAATAGAAGTATAGCATCTAGATCAAGGGAAGTAATAGTGCCACTCTATTCTGCTTTGGTCAGGCCCCACCTGGAATATTGTGTCCAGTTCTGGGCACCACAATTCAAAAAAGATGCGGAGAAACTGGAGCATGTCCAAAGGAGGGCAACTAAGATGGTGAAGGGTCTGAAAACCATGCCCTATGAGGAACGACTTAGAGAGCTGGGGATGTTTAGCCTGGAGAAGAGAAGGTTAAGAAGTGATATGATAGCCCTGTTCAAATATTTGAAGGGATGTCATGTTGAGGAGGGAGCAAGCTTGTTTTCTGCTGCTGCAGAGACTAGAACGCGGAACAATGGATGCAAACTGCAGGAAAAAAGATTCCACCTCAACATTAGGAGGAACTTCCTGACAGTAAGGGCTGTTCGACGGTGGAACACACTCCCTCGGAGTGTAGTGGAGTCTCCATCCTTGGAGGTCTTTAAGCAGAGGCTGGATGGCCATCTGTCGGGGATGCTTTGATTGGGAGTTAATGCATGGCAGAGGGTTGGACTGGATGGCCCTTCTGGTCTCTTTCAACTCTGTGATTCTATGATTTCCTGTGCTCTGGAATGCCCAGTCCTACTGAGGGCGGAGTCACTCAGACGTTGTTGTTTAGCGCAACTATGCGAATAATCTCACTCACAAATTCCGGGTCTTTTATTCACATTATGGAACCGCATTTATATGCATCTCTATGAGTTCTGTTGCTCATATTCGAATAAAGATGATGCGGATATATTCAAAACATGTTCAAGGCATGCAGAGTTTTATCCTGGTTTATGCTGGGTCTATTTTCATGAGTTATTTACACAGCCTAGTATGCATTTTTTTTTTTTTTTTTTTTAGAAAAACTGGGGCGGGGGGGAGAGATCGATCATCCTGGGTTAAGTCGGATTTTTTTGCCAGTCCTCCCCCCCCAAAAAAGCCCACTTTATATTGGATGCATTCAAAATGCATATGAAAAACAAAGGTTCAAACCAGATTCTACCTGGATTATTTTCACCATTTGACTAACCCCCCTGTTTCTTGCAGGAAACTCTTTTTAAGGCATAATTCTTAGAATTTGCCATTGGGGGGAGCTCTTGGCAAATGTATGGCCCATTCCACAAAACCAGCCTGTTATTTTGATGGCTTGGCAAAGCATTCATTAGTTTCATCATGGCTCATCCTTTCCATGGATTGTTCTTCAGTCAATATGAAGTTATAGGAAACCTCTATCCATGTTGGCAGATATGGCATATTGTTTCTGTTGTTTGCCTTCAATTTGTTTCCAATTTATGGTGACCCTAAAGTGAACCTATCATGGGGTTTTCTTGGCAAGATTTGTTCAGAGGGGGTTGCCTTTACCTTCCTCTGATGCTTAGAGAATATAACTTGCCCAAAGTCACCCAGTGGGGTCCTATGGCTGGGTGGGGTTTGAAACCTGGTCTCCAGTGTCATACATAGTCCAACACTAAAACCAGTACACCATGCTGCCTCTCTCTACAGATGTCATGCTCTCCAACATTTCACAGATTAAAACTGGGACACATGCAACCAAACAATATCAGAGTGCAGTCAAGATGACAAAAGCTATTAATGAGGAAGAACAAGCAAGCTGCAGTTTGCTTTTGCCTGAGCCTACTGGGAAGGACAAGATTTTGCTCTTTCCTTTTGTGTGTGAACTCTTTTGGCAGTTTAAACTCAGTTTGCAACAACTGAAGTAAGCTGAGGACACAGGAGAGAAATGAGAGGAAGAGAAAGAAATGGGGATATTTGAAAAGCAGCCAAGTAAGTGGGATGACAGAGGACTAATTGAGACTGTCCCTTGCCTTCTCCTCAAGACAGGGCAAATGTGAGCAAAATATGAACACTTTAGGCTGAGGACCACAATGTTAGGCTAAGCCATAGGAAAGTGCTGTGACAATCTGGTATAGCAGTTAAAAAAGGTGAGGGCAGAACACTGTTGGAATCAACCTCAAAATCAAATTGAAACTAAAGTCCCCAAAGGAAAGAGGGAAATAAAACTCTTCTCTCTGCAGGCGAGAATTGCCTGATCCACACCTTTCATGCACCAAATTAATAAGAGATAAGCATCTAAGCGACCACAGCAGCAGAACGCATGGAGGGCTGTCCCTGGAAATAAATGAATCCATAAATAACACTCAGAGGGGGCTCTGAAAGAGTGAAGTCTCTTAATCTCATGCAAATGAGATTTTCCATAACATGCAGCAAAATGCCTTGCTTCATGGCCACGTCAGCTTGTGAATCTCCCAGTTTGCTCAGTGTGTTTCCCCAGTCAGGGCTGGATTGGGTCCTTTTCACTGACCTGGCAAGCTCTCTTTTGAGGCATCAGACTATGACTCCCCTATCATCCCCACCCATCATGGCTAGGAATTGTAATGCAACACAATTACAGGAGGCCAGGTTTGGGTCCGTCGTGACCTATAAAGTCCTACTTAACCTAGGAGAGCCATTGCGTTTTTGAGCACTGGACTATGACTCTGGAGACAAGGGTTCGAATCCCCAAACTGGGTGGCCTTGGTCAAGCCATACTCTCTCAACCTCAGAGGAAAGCTGACAATCTGACTGCAAAATGGATATAACTTCAGAGGTTATTACAGCACTTTGAATTGTCCCCAGAAGCAGATAGACAGTGAAACTGTTTCAACATGACCAACAGTTGGCATGCCAGGCTTTGCTGGAAGATTTCCCACAAAGAGGAACCCAGATAACTGGTCCAGTTGTCCTGCTCAGAAGTTCCTGCTGATGTTCAGCCAAAATCTTCTTTCTTCTACCTTAATCCTGTTAGTTCTAGCCTTTCCCCTGTGGATCTACTGAAACTGCCTTTCTCATTCTGTGATGAGACAGACATCCAGGGATATGAAACAGACCCTCCTGTGCCTGAAAAACTGACTTCTCCAAGGATGGAAATCTTTACTTATTTCATCCTTACACATAAAGACACAACCTTTCAAAAGGTGTCTCCTTTTTGAAATCAGTGGCTTCATCAGGGGGTGCAGGAGATACAGACCGCACTAGGTGACACCATTAGAGAGAGTGCCAAGGAAATGTCTGTCGGTACCATTTTGTGCAGTTATAACCAAGTAGAACCAGCCTGTATTATTATTATTATTAACCTTTGTTTATATAGCACTGGAAATTTACACAGCACTGTGCATATAATCATTTAATTAGACGGTTCCTTGCCCTCAGGCTTACAATCTAAAGAGACACAACACAGAAGGAGAAGGGAATGGTGGTGGGAAGGGGATGAAGTTCAGCAGTTCTTCTCTCCCTCTGAGGCCTGGACCAAGGCAGATGGGCTGGAGGGAGAGCTCGGCTTCTTCACACATAATTAGGGCACAGCATCCCGGGGCAGAAAAGGGGACATGCCTGGGAACACTTCCCTAAACAATATAGTCTTTAACTCAGTTTTGAAACTGGTTAGAGAAATGATGAGGCACGCGTGTGGAGGAAGAAGGTTTCAGGAGTGAGGGGCAGCAAGTGAGAAGGGACGAATCCGGGATGGGGCAGTGGAAATCCTTGGCTGGGACAGGAAACCTTGACTACCAGAATGGAGGGTATGAGTAGGAATGTAAGGAGGAAGAAGTTCAGATAAGTAAGGAGGGGCCAGTCCATGGAGAGCTTTGAAAGTCAACAACAAAAGCTTGTACTGGATGCGGAAGGGAAAGAGAAGCCAATGAAGGGAAGATAAAAGAGGAGAAACATAGTCAAAGCGGTGAGTGGATGTGATGATACGTGCAGCTGAGTTCTGGACAGAGATTAAAGGATAGAGGTGAGAAAGAGGAAGCCCTGTAAGAAGAAGGTTACAATAATCTAGTTGTGAGACCACTAGGGCATGGACCAGAGTTTTGGCAGTAGAGGCTGAGAGGGATGGATGGATTTTAGCAATGTTATAGAGAGAGAATCTACGGTCCTTGGCAGTGGCCTGGATCTGGGGAATAAACAACAGAGAAAAATCAAAGATGAAACCAAGACTGCAGGCTTGCTGAACCAGTTCAATAGAAGTGGTCTTAGGTGGAAAGACAAGAAAGGTGGAAAGACATGTTGAGCTTCAAGTGCCGATGTAGTGGTTTGAGTGACCAGGCTATTCAAACTCACTGGGTGACCTTGGGCAAGTCACCTTCTCTTAGCCTCAGAGGATGACAGTAACAAATCCACTCTGCTGAGATACCCCATGCTAGGTCTTCCTTAAAGATAAGGTACCAATCTGTATTTAAGGGAATTGTGTTTAGCTCAAAGGTAGAAATGTCTAATAGCTGGCACAATTCAGCCTTGGGGAACTTTTCCCCAAATTTTGCAGAGTCCAAATTCACACTGAACTCCAGAGACAGGATTTGCAAATAATAGTACATTTTATTAAAAGGAAAAATAAATATGCTTGCACAGTAAACCGACACACCACGCTGAAGAGGCTAAGAAAATCAAGGACAGGAGGTTAGGATAAATGTGCGGTGTCCCTGATGTCAAAAGAGGAGGGGTGCCAATGGACGTAATATATCTACACTGTGGAAATAATGCAGCCACCTTCAGTGAACCCTTCCAGACGTGTTGGACTGTTGTTGATGTTGTTATGTGCTGTCAAGTTTTTTCTGATTTATGGCTACCCTATCATGGGGTTTCTTGGCAAGATTAGTTCAGAGGAGGTTTGCCATTGCCTTCCCCTTAAGGCTGAGAGCATGTGACTTGCCCAAGGATACTCCCGTAATCCCAAACCCTGCTATTATGAGATTAGGGGATTTGTAGTCCAGGACATTTGGAAGGCACTGGGATGCAGAAACTGGCATTAAGAAATTTGTTGGATCTTAAGATGCTGCAAGATCCTTTGTCTTCTTTGCACCCAGACTCTTAGACATTTGGCTTTTCAGCTAAAGGATCTGAGTCATATTCTGTTAACGTTAGTTAAGAGAGCAGAGCATTCAGCAGTCTGGGAAGGGGCCTGCCTGTCTCTTGCAATCTAAATGAGAAAGAAGAAATTCTCCTTTGACTGAACTCTAGCAGAACATTAAATCAATTACCAGGCCTAATAAAGCTCCCAAGGTTTTTTAATTAAAGTTTTTAATTAAAGCCACAAGAGCTGGTGCTCTTTTAATATTCGGCAGCAGCACCAATAACAAGGAAAACTTCCTGTTCTTCCCAGGAGGGTGATGTGACTCTTTAGGGGCTAGTTTCCATGGTTCGCTTCTTGAAGACTGATTGAAAAAGTAAGAACCTGCTGTCTGTTTGAGAAGTTTGGAGATGGTTCTCTTTTGCCTAGGCTTCAACAATTACCTTTTGATGGAGAAACCATATGTTAGGCTAGTACTGAAATCAAGCAGGATCAATGATGGCCATGGTGAGATTCCCAAGCTTCTAGTCCTCACTGATTATTTATTTGCCATCCAGCTGATTTTGACATGATAATCTTATGAATAAGAGACCCCCAGGAGCCTTGGTTATCAAATGCTCTGCTCAGGTCTTGAAAACTCAGGGCTTGGGCTTTCCAGATTGAATCACCCACCTCTGATGCAGTCCCTCTTGTCCTACCGCCTTCCACTTTTCCCAGCAGTATGGTCTTTTCCAGTGAGTCACATTGTTTTATGATATTTTCAAAATATGACCACTTCAGTTTAGTCATCTTGTTTTACTTGATTTGCTCTAAATCCCCTTCATTTGTCCTTTTTAGTAGTCCACTGTATCCTTTAGCACCACATTTCAAATGTGTCAATTCTCTTCCTCTCAGCTTTCTTCCCTGTTCAGTTTCCACAACCGTATATAGAAATCAGAAATACCATGGCATGGATGATTCTGACTTTGGTATACTACTCATATATTGTTATACTTGACAATCTTACCCAGTTCCCCTTCCAAGTTCTAGGCTGCTGCTACACTGCAGAAATAAAGCAGTTTGGCACCATTTTAATTTCCATTGTTCAAGGCTATGGAAGTCTGGGATTTGTAGTTTGTTGGGGCACCAGGGCTCTCTGCCAGGGATGGCTAAATACCTCATAAAACTACAAATCTCAGAATTGAGTCATGGAAGTTAAAGTGGTGTCCAACTGCTTCATTTCTTCAATGGGGCAGTAGCCTCTGTGTGTATCTTCCCTGTAGAAATAATACAGTTTGATGACACTTTTACATGCCGTAGTGTCGTCCTATCGGATCATGGGATGTGTACTTTAACAAGGTATTTAGTCTTAGAGTTTCAGCAAGTATTGCTCATTGCCTGGTTGCATGACAAGCAACAGCTGCTGACATTCCCCCTTCTGTGCAATAGTTAACAGTACAAGAGCCCTCTCCAGTTTTCAGTCTGACAACCCTCCAGCAGAGATGGAAAAGAGAAAAGGGGAGTAGTGTGCAATATTTGTCCCATGTGAGTCACATTGTTCTTTCTTGTTTTGTGGTGGTTCGGTGCCCATTAGAGATGATCTTGGAGGAGAAGGTCCAGGATGTACTTGGACTCAGTGGTAGGTTGAATCTGCCATGTTGGGGTGGGGTTATCTTCACTGATGGACTATTTTCAAGTGAACTAAATAATCATTTGGGAAACTCTCCAAAATTTTTGAAATGGGGGGGGGGGGTCCATGAACTCCACTTTTGCATCCCTTGCTTTAGAACTGACTGTCAAGACTACCAAGAAAACGGAGACTGAGAACCCAAAGAGTATTCCCTGGTTCAAGAATTACCAGTAACCCCCTTGATATTGCAGGATTTTCTTTTTCCTTCTGGAAATCTCCAAGAAGAAGAAGAAAAAGAAAAAGAAGAAGAAGAAACTGGGTCTCCGAAGGGAGACATCTGTCAAGTGGCCCCAGTACCTCTGCCTCTCGGTTAGTCTTGTTTGGTGTACAATATGCCCTGAGCTTGCTGGGTTTCTTAAGAAGATCAGGCGTCTTTATATAACCCATTTTTCCTTAACACTAAGTCCTTTGTCAGGATTACCGGCTTCTGAAACATCTGTGTGGGCTTGGAGGCCAGACGTACAGCCAAGAGCTGCTGAAAATAAAAGCTGAATATTATTAACCTTCTAAATGAGGCATTAAACAAACACACACACACACACAAACAGCCTTGAAGACTTCAACAACATGCTCTCAGATGTAACCTGTTCTTAAGACAGATGCAATAGGAATTTGTGGTGCAGAGTTAGTCTGTGATTCCTTGCAAGAATGCTCAGCATTCAGAAGATGCAAGTCTGTTGCTGGAATCCAGAAACAACAACAACAACTCTTTATTTCTGTCATTGACCAATAATTTCGTAATTAGTACAGTCATTCAAACAAGTAGCAATGTTATCTTCAACATCTATAATCAATGACTATTAATCATTTGAAAGCATATCTTACACATAAAGTAGCAAACTCAGTGGGAATGAGTACTGTATAACAATTTGATTCAAATTGTCCAATGGATAGCGTAAATAAAAATAATCAAAGAGTACTGGAAATTTAGTTAGAAGGAATAATCAACTGGTGGTGAATATCGTTATAAAATTGACAATGCAAAAATACATGCGCTGTAGTTTCCATAGCACTAGTATAACAAGGATAAAATCAGATTTCACAGGGAATTTTTCCATATTTTACTTCAGTACCACTGTTGGGAGAACACTGAATCAGGCTAAGGATAAAGGCCTCCTAAATATAGGTATTGTAACACCATGTAAGTATGTTGCTGGGTTAGAAGCCAGCATTGATTGTGAGTAATTAGAAAAGGCAGCAATTTCTATCTGCTCTATATGACAGTTTACTTAACCTTATGTGACTTTTATGTAATTTTACATACGCTTAGCTACTTAGTGTAAGCTAAGAATTGTACCGATGAGTAACGGGAGAGTGAACCAGGAAGAGTGAACAATGCACATTGATACTCAATGTGGATTGGTACTGATGCACATTCATTATGTTGTACTACGGTCACCTTGTCAGCTCTGATGCATAGCAGCATAACAGTAGCCTTCTACTAGATACAGACATTATGAAACCCCCCAGTTTTAATTCCCACATACATTAGTCTACTTACGAAGCTATACTTTCTATACAGTACTCTGGCCTATGCTTCTTTTTCAGATAGAGGTGTTGGTGTGTCTTCAAGCCGGCATTTCTGGGAAGACACATCCATATGACTGAGCAGCAAACATAAGCTGTAGAGTAAACAGAGGAGAGCAAAGCATCAGTTCTGAACACTGCAATGTTGAACCTGGAAGTTCAGGTTTGCAATGTGTGAAATTTTGTTTCCAAATCTCTGTTCCTCTAAACTTGTTACCAGCTACTTCTTGGGGCCTTTTTCCATTTTGCCAAATATGAAGGCACATGAGCCAAGCATGTGGAACCCCACGTGATCCCTTAATGTCTCATGCACATTCTGAAGTCTGTGTCAGCCAAGGATGGCTGGTGTTTTCTTTCTCAATAGGCTTTGCTTCTGTTCTGGAGTGTATTCTGAACTTTAAAGGAATTATCCAAGATACTGTCTTGCAAATGGGAAGAGAAGGAAAGGAGAAACTTGCTTCTTCCTCTGGCTCAGTTTTGCTTCCTGGATCAAGCATATATATATATATATATATATATATGCAAAGTCCACCTCCTGCTGAGCTCCCTACTTCACTGAATCCATACAGACCCATCAGTCCAGCCTTGTCTGGCTGCCTCCCTCCTTCCGTCTCTCACCCGCCAAGGCCATTAGCGTAATGACAAGAGGTCACAAAGTGCAAGTCCAAATTGTCAATTTTCATTTCGCAAAATGACCCCGTTTTAAGGCACACGTCAGCTTTCTCCATCCTCTCTGCCCGAGAAAGAAAAAAAAGCAAGATCCTTCTGGGTCCTTCGATTATTGCTCCCCAAAGACCTGCTATTTCCCAGCTGATTCCAAGTGCCAATAGCTTAGGGAACTAGTAAAATTATTAACAAGGGTCATGGCCGTTTTGCTACTCTGGTTGGACTTCAGGGCTCTGGGGCCTATTTGACAGCCATTTACTGGCTGCCTTTCCCTTCTGAATGTTCATTATTGGGCTTTGGGTGTTTATGGATTTACTGATGGAGCCCAGCCATACATCTTTCAAGGACAATGGTGGCATTGCAGACTCAAAGTTCTACTCTGTTTCCTAGGGAATACTGTAACTGGGTTTGCAGCAAGGAAGGGTGTATCTATATGTGTGTGTAAATGTATGGGAATAGCATTGCTCCCAAATAAGAATTCTGTCCCCCCCCCCATTGTATTTTTTGTTTCTAGCAATTCTGCCCAGCCCAAACTTTTTTCGATATGTTTCAGCATTGTTTTTGTTGTTGTTCCTTCAAATCATTTCCGACTCAAGGCGACCCTAAGACAAACATATCATGGGGTTTTCTTGGCAAGGTTTGTTCAGAGGAGATCTGCCATTGCCTTCCCCTGAGGCTGAGAGTGTGTGACTTGACCAATGGCTTGGCTGTAACTTAAAACTTTCATCGAGCATTGAGAAACACAGTTTAAGTTTCCAAAGAGTAGGATCATGCAAAGTGAGGAGACCACAGCAAAATAGAAGAGGTCTATGCATGAATGACATTCAATGTCTTGCTTTCCTGAATTTTAGAAATTTGGCAAGTGAAGGAAAATTTCATGTGTGCATGTGTGTGCGTGTGTATTTAATTCATTTGTGGAAAGGCAGTGCCTTCATTTTGCCATCTTTATACTTACACTGAAAGCCAGCAGGGCATTGTCCAGGGTAGGACTATGACTCTGGAGATCAGAGTTTGATTCCTGCTTGGCCATGGAAACCCACTGGGTGACCTTGGGCGAGTCACATGTTCTCAGCCCCAGCAAACCCTATGATAGGTCTGCCTTAGGATCACCATAAGATGGAAATGATTTGGAGGCACAACAAGAACAACAACAACGCTATAAGTATCTAAACTGAAATATTTCAGGGGGTATTATTATTCATCCTGCCCTGTAGTTGCACGTCTGTTTTAAAGAGACCTGGGCCCAAATCCAACATAAAACTGGGAATCCTTGTGAACACACTTGCACTAGATTATCCCATTGCGTAAGCAGTTGCACAGAGCTTTCACAAGCAGTTTGCACCCTTGTGTGCAAGGGCTTGCACAAATGGTTGTGCAACCCAAACAATCCTCAGCCTACCTGTCTTTGGTCTCATCCCACCCCTCTTTGATCAGAAATGACTTGAAGGCACACAACAACAACAACAACAACATTACTTCTTTTGTTTTACTCTTTCACACACAATCTCACTTTTTTAAAAATGGGAGCATGATTAATTACATTTCAAACATAACCATATTACTACTGCATGTGTTATTCTTGCAATCTCACAGGAGAGGGTGGGATAGAAATACTTTAATAGTACAATATTTTAATAACTTGCATTCAAGATTAGACCCAGATGTAGTCTCAAAAGAAATAATCTTGAAAAGGCAGGGATTGACTGATTGATTGATTGATGATCCTGATTTATAGCCATTCCCATCCTGAGACCTGAGAACGGAGATTGCAAACACAAATACAGCAGAGATAACTTTCTCAGTGTTTCGCTGTGTCATGACAACCCACCATCAATGGGGTGTTTAATTAAGTGGTTTAATTACACTCTGGCAGTTTTAATTACCTTTTGGGATTACAGAATCAGCTTAGAACACAGCAGATTTCCACTAAGGGAATTATACATGTCGCATAAGAAGAAGAGGCTGCCCTATAGGCACACAAGACACACGTACACCAGTGGAATGGGGATTTTAAGTTAGTGGAAATGCCAAAGTTCCCATAGGATTTTAGACATGTGAGTTTCATGGGATGGGGAAAAGAAAGGCTGCATCTGCACTGCAGAAATAATGCTGCTTGACACCACTTTTAACCACCATGGCTCAATGAATTGGCATTCTGGGATTTGTAGTTTTCTGAGATATTTAGCCTTCTCTATTGCCGATCTCTGGTGCTACAACAAACTACAAATCCCAGAACTCCAAAGCATTGAAATCCTGTTGACCGTTGGCAGCCGTGTTGCCCATCATGATCATAAGGGTCACCTGCCACTCCAATTTCCAGTCTGGAAGGGGTACCATTTTGTCAGTTGACTCAGGCTGAAAAATTGCAGGGCTTGCTGCCCTGGGAAGGGTAAAACTAGATTGGGGTGGACAACTTTACAAAAAGCACAGGGCCATTTTTCCTCCTTGTGGGCTAATTTCAACAAAGTGATGTGATATCACTTCCAGTTTTCATTTTGGCTGGTTTGGGGGCAAGTTTTAATTTTTTTCCCCTTGTGTACTTGGGAGGCTGGAGGGATAGGGAAAACAAACTACAATAGTTTGGGCAGATTTGGGCCAGCCTGGTGCTCCCTGCAAAAAGAGGGGGGAAGAGATTTGACAGCTGAATACAATGTCTGAATTTAAAACAACATTAAAGACCAGTCTCTTCCAGCAGGCCAATCCAGATTTTTTTAAACAGTGAATTTTAAATGATGAAATTTAAAACAGAATTGATTGTTTTACTATGTATTTATCTTGTGTGTGTGTGTTTTTTTAAAAACTGATGTTGTGTAGTTTTAACTGATGCTGTCTGTGGTATAGTTATCTGTGTTGTTCCCTGCCTTGATCCATGGAGAGGCAGGTAAGAAATCATCATCATCGTTGTCATTGTCGTCGTCATCACCATTATCATTATCAGATGCTCCTGTTGTGCTTAAGCACTTTCTAACCAGTGTCCAGATGTGCATCATCAATGAGTATCCTGATGCCACATCTGTGCCCATTTCACATTGAGGCAATGCACCTCAGTCACTCCACCATTGTGCAATGAATGCCTGTCCAATATGGACATTGCCCAACTGCTCTGTTCCATTTTTTGCACACGTAATGCCATTGATGAAGACGCATGTCCCAAACAGGGTGCCAGCTGATGTAAATATGCAAATACGATGGCCATGCCATTAATCCTCTTTGCCTTGCCGTGATATTGTGCCTAAGGACCTCCATAATGAGGCTTCATAAATATGCAAGCGAGGGAAGCCACGGAGCTTTCATCAAGCCTTCCCTGATAAATGGCAATGCCTGGGCCACAGGTGGCAGCGAGCGAAGCCTAATAGAATGACCTCCCTCGACACCCTTCCTCGCAAAATGGGTCAAAAAGACTAGGCTGCAATCCATCCAGAATATTTGAAACCCTCTCTAGCAAAAGTAAAGTACAACTTGTTTGCTTAGATCTTTTAGCTTCACTGGAAACTGACCTGAAGTATCTGGGCTGGACCTTCTATTAAAGTGAGAAAGAGGCACTTGTCTCAGGTTGCACATGCTTCAGGGAAGGCAAAAGAAAGCTCTTTCATTCCACACAAATAAAGCACTGTCATTGTTGTGGCTGCCTCCTATAGAATCCTGGGATTTGTAGTTTGGTGAGGCACTAGTGATCTCTGGCTGAGGATTCTAAGTACCAGTCTGAAAGAGTGAAAGAGTTCTAGGTATGGCCAGAAGCATCAGTATGAGGGGTGCAGTGGCTCTGCTCTACTATCACAGGCTGAAAAGGAGGCCATTGGTCAACTGTGGCAATGAGGAACTGGTTGGTTGTTATATTAATCACCTTCAAGTCTACATTGACTCATGCCAACTCCATGTATGAGACACCAGGTCCTATTATTATTATTATTATTATTATTATATGTCCAAAGTATGACAAGCTCAGTTTAGTCATCTTGGCTTCCAGAAAGAGATCAGGTTTGATTTGCTCTTCTTGTTGTGTGCCTTCAAGCCATTTCTGACTCATGGTGATCCTAAGGCGATCCTATGATGGCATTTTCTTGGCAAGATTTCTTCAAAGGAGGTTTGCTGTTGCCTTCTCTTGAGGCTGAGAGCATGTGACTTGTCTGAAATCACCCAGTGGGGTTTCATGGCTGAGCAGGGGATTCAAACCCTGATCTCCAGAGTCAGAGTCCAACACTCAAACCACTATCCAACCATTTCTTTGTCTTTTTAGCAGGCTACAATGTCAGTACAACATTTTGATTGAGTCTCTTCAGTATCAACTTTCTTCAGTATCCAAATTTTATATCCATATATATAGATGGGAAATGCAATAGCTTGAAGTATGCTATAAGTATTCAGCGATATAGCTTTATATTTCAGAATTTATCTAGCTCTTTCATAGCTGCCCTTCCAAGTCCTTGTCTTCTGATCTCATGTCTGCAGTATCCCCTCTGAGTGAAATAGACATTGCAGAACTATTTTTGTGCACAACAAGGCCATTTCCAAAGACCCCAGTCCTAAGCAGAATGCCAGCCCAGGTTTTTCTAGTGCTTGGGAAAGCTACTTTTTAAGGCTCAATTTTCTGGACATTACAGTCCTCCCCGAAATGACTTTTCCATGGCTTTCCTAGAAATGTGAGGGAGAATGAGTGCACTGCCAAAGTGGAATATAGATACTGAAGTTGGAGATGTAGGTCATTTAGAAAAGAAGAAAAAGTCATGTTTGCCTTGTTAATTCCTCCCTGATGAGGAGCCATTCTGCAGGTGTTCTGGAAATTAACGCAAAATCCCAGTGTCTCAAGTCTCTTCCAGTCTCCTAAAGCCCTCCTATTGTACATAGGATTGCTAAGCAATTAAGGCTTTTCTAAGCATACAGAATTGTGTCCCTAATGAAATGGGGAGGTTTCATTTTGGGCAGGGAATCCAATGCCGCCAGGTAATCCTGCAAACTGCATTTTCTGTAACAATTAATTCCTGGGGTTAAGATGGGGGGCCCTGGCAGAATGGAGAGAGTGGAGTGGAGGAAGGGGGGGAGTCAGTTGTGGGGTATGAATATATAGAAAAGATTTTGAAACTCAGCAATACAAATTGTGCAACATGCTTTCCTTTAGACAGATTGGTGTATTCCTTTTTAGGTTTCCTGGTACCACCTGCATTCTTTGGACGTGGGCCGAAGCTTGGACATTCCTGTTTATTTACACAATCTTTTTAGTTCAGGCTGCTTTTCTGATTTTGGGGTGGCTGAGAGTTCAGTTGAATAGACCGATAGATTTGGACCAAGGGCCTGAGATTCCCCATCTGTACAATAAGACTTACTTCTGCATAAAGAAGCATAGGATTATGGTGCACAGGCCGTATCTTCAACACACCTGCCGTTGTGTGCCTTCATGTCATTTCTGACTTATTACGGATTTTTTTTTTTTTTTGTGCAAGATTTGTTCAGATTTGCCTGCCTCTGAGGCTGAGAGAATGTGGCATGCTCAAGGTCACTCAGTGGGCTTCCATGGACAAGCAGGGATTCAAATCTCAGTCTTCAGAGTCATAGACCAACATTCAAATCACTATTCCATGCTGGCTCTCATTCAACACATGTACTCAGAAGGAAGTCCCAGTGAACCCAGTGGGATTGAATTTGAATCCTACCATGTTTCCCCAAAAATAAGACAATTTTTGCTCCCAAAGATGGGCAAGGTCTTATTTTCAGGGGATGCCTTATTTTTCCATGAAGAAGAATTCACATTTATTGTTGGGGGGGGGGGGGGGAGAACATTTATTATATACAGTATATATATTTATATACAAAAACTTTGCTAGGTCTTACTTTTGGGGGAGGCCTTATATTTAGCAATTTAGCAAAACCTCTACTAGGTCTTATTTTCTGGGAATGTCTTATTTTTGGGGAAACAGGGTATCTATGTGGAAAATGGACAATGAGGAAAGCTGATAGGAAAAAAAATCAACATATTTGAAATGTGATGTGGGAGGAGAGTTGTACAGATACCACGGACTGCCAAAATCACCAGTAAATGGGTCTGAGAGCAATTCAGGCCTGAACTCTTGCTAGAAGCCCAGATGTCTAAGCCTGAAGCTGTCGTACTTTTGACATGATGTCTAAATCTGAGGCTGTCATACTGTACTTTGTTTTACATTGGAAAAGATGATAATGCTTGACAAAATGGAAGATGGTAGAAAGGGAAACAGGGTGAACTACAGGTACGTAGATTGATTCAGTCAAGGAAGCCACAGGTCTTGAGTTTGCAAAGACATGAGCAAGGCAGGCAAGGACCAGGAGGGGTCTTGGAGAAATCGAAGTCATCTTGATAGCAAAATAGCAGCAACAAACACACATTGGGTTACACTATTTATCAATCAAAGCTTTGGCTGAGTGATCTTCAGTTGCCCATATCAATCAGTGTGGATGGAAACTAGCAGCCTTCTCATTTGTTTCTGAACTTGTTTTGCCTCTCATGTGTTCCTCTCACAGAGGGATAGAAAAGAGAAGCTATGGAAGGCAGCTTTTCATCCTGACAGTGGGATGTAGCTTTTCTTTATTCTGTTGTAAATGATCCCTTCTCTAGGATCACAAATATTTTGGATACATGCAGAGCTTTTAAATTAAGCAATCAAATTTATTCAGTTAAAAGGCAGATGATTAATCCATAGCCATTATCTCACCATTTGACAACCTTAAGGCATTTTTGGTCCTTTTCTGATGTCTTTTAAAAAGATGTTCAGAGACGGGTGGAGGTTTTCTTCGGTCCTCCTGCCTATTGTATCAAAAGCGATGCCTGCCAAATGTTAGCTACAGATCTGTTGCTAATGCTCTCCGTTAAATATTAATGCAGAGATTTCTTTTTAAAAATGAATGCCTGCCGAACTTGAGAAAGGAGGCAGATCCTCGGGTTACTTGGGCACGTTGGTACGTCAGCCTCCAACAGAAATCAAACACACATGCGCCCAAGTTGCCGTTGAATTAAAGGGTTGAACACCTGCAAAACAGGAGAATGCATAATTGGTTTTCCCAAGTGACAAGGTGATTCACCTCCTGAACCATTGGTGACCGGAAATGCCCATGTCAACAATGTGGTTAATCCACTCCACATTTTATTTTTGACTGTACAGGAGGTGTCCAAGGTACTGGTCCTATTTGAGAAAAAGGTTTCAACACTTTGCAGAGTTCCTTTACAGGGGCCTGGATTTGATGGCCTTTGAGGTCTCTTCCTACTTTATGATTTTATGATTACTCAATCTGTAGTAAAAACCCAGCTTGGAAGCCATCCACTGCCTTGGCCTGTAACATGAGCCTTGTAATCTTATTTTTAACTTTTCACAACATCAATCTCTTATGTTAAAATGTTAGAGTTGGAAGATAATGCAAGGCTCATCTTGTTCAGCTCCCTACCATGAATAAATACACTGCTAAATCACATCTGAAAGACACAGGTCCATCCTCTGTTTAGGGGCCTCCAGAGAAGGAAAGTTCACCACTCTTTAAGGCAGTTTATTCCTACCTCAAAAAGTTCTTCCAGTCAAGAGGTTCTTCCAAATGTTTAGGTGGAAACACTTTTCTGGTCATTTAAAACCATTGTCTCATGTTCCAATCTTGGAGCAGTAGAAGACATGTTTATTCCATGCTCTACATGACGTTGTTGTTGTTGTTGTGTGCCTTGAAGACATTTCTGACTTATGGTGACCTCTAAGACAAACCTATCATGGGATTTTCTTGGCAAGATTAGTTCAGAGGAGGTTTGCCATTGCCTTTCCCTAAGGCTGAGAGCATGTGACTTGCCCAAGGTCACGCAGTGGGTTTCATGGCTCTGCTGGGAATCAAACCTGGGTCTCCAGAGACATAGGCTGATACTCAAACCACGACACCATGCTAGGTCTCTACATGGCATCCCTTCAGATATTTAAAGAGGGCTATCCTATCACCTCTCAGTCTTCTCTTCTCCAAGCTAAACATGACCAGCTCCCTTTGGCATTTCTCATATGGAGTGGTTTTTGGAGCTCTGATTTAATTGGGTTTGTTTAGACTAGAAAGATTGGGAGAAGGTATTGTAATAGCTACTTGGAATTAAAATGATCTTCAACAACAAGTTCAATGAAAACTTGAAATCCCCCCTTTCTTTTCTTTTTTTGACCAAAAGCTACAAACTGTAAGTAAACCTTCCATTAAGAGTTGTGTCCAAACATGAAGGGAAAAGAAAAGAAGTGAGAGAAAGCCAAAAAGAAAGTGTGACACTGTTGAACATCTCCTACAGTTAAAAAAAAGTTCCCGATAGAATCTTTTTTTCTTGTGATTTGGTTTGTGAAGCATCAGAAAGCAAGCTTTCTGTATCTTTAATGTGACATCCCTTCAGATAGCATGCTCTCTCTCAATCTTCTCTTCTCCAAACTAAACATATCCAGCTCTGTTAGCTCTTCCTCATAAAGGCCTAGTTTCCATGGATCAGCTTGGTCACCCTTTCTCTGGACATGTTCCAGCTGGTCAATCTCATTTTTGAACTCCTCTTTGCTTCCTTCTTCTTCCCTTCAGATAAAGGCTGTAGCCCAACAGGAGACCACATGCTTTGCATTAAAATGAAGTCCCAGGTTCAACCCCCAGCAGGTAGGGATGGAGATAGGCTTTTGTTTGGAGGATCTGTTTCAGTGAAGAAACTACAGAGTTTGACAGAACAAGGCTGCCTTGACTCCCATTTTATAGAGAAAGGTGGCATATAAATTGGATCACTAAATAAACATCTGGAGAACCATATCTTTCAAGACTAGCTGGACTGAGATCTTTTAGGAAAGCCCTTGTCTCAGTTCTTCCGCCCAAGAGGGCCTTCCTGGTGGCTGTTCCCAGACTGTGGTACTGTCTTTCTAGGTAGCCCCCTTATTGTTTTCAAAGTTTTTGGAAAAGCGGCTTCTGATTGATATTTGTGTTTGTTATTGCACTTTTTAAAAATGTGATATGCATTTAAAATAGCTTTTTATTTTTTATTTTTTAATGCGGTGGCTGAAATTCAGCATGAGACTTACGTCTTCGTAAGTGAACTTGCATGTGCAGGTAAAAGAACTGAGTAGTTTTGCAATGACTGTGTTCACCTAGGATAATGTTTAAAAAGGCATAGGAAGTCTACAGATTCTATGTTGTGTTGTTTGGAGCACCAACCTACAATAAAACTATATCAAATAATTTTTAGTATTCCCCTAAGGGCTGCCGCAATGTTACAGCCTACAGGTATCCATTGAGACATGATAGACTGACAGATGCAACATGGCCTGACTCACAATGGGCACCAGCAGGCATTAGGGCACTCTCCATTCCACAGACAGGCACCAGCTGGAAAATACCAGAAAAGAACAGGGGTGCCTGATGCTCATCAGAAGTGCCCAGGGTGCATCAGAAGTGCCTGATGTGCATTCTAGCATTCCTGCCAGGGCACATATGCACATGTTTGCAATTCACTAACAGAGTTTTATTGTGTTTCTGCAATGTAGCTACGGATACGTAAAGTTACAAAATGTAGACTATGATGTAGGATCTTGGAGAAGAAGAAGAAGAAGAAGAAGAAGAAGAAGAAGAAGAAGAATTGCTGCTCTGCTACTCAGCCATATCTAGTCTGATCCATTTTAGATGTGCTGAGCTACAACCCCCATCATCCCCAGCCACCATGCCCGTTGGGGGTCAGAAAATGCCCTTTTCCCCAATCGTGAAGGAAGGACTGTTCCAGATTTTGGACTCCATTTTCCATCACCTCTGGCCACTTACAGCACAGCCACTCAATTGCAAATTTCAATGATAGTTTCCATCATCCCTAGTCAGTCCAGTCAAAGAGGGTTGACCGAAGCCTGCCCCACTAGATTGCAAATTGCAACTACAGCTCCTATCGTTCCCAGCCAGCCCATCCTAGCCACAAAAGGTCAAGAGAAGCCTGTCCCACTCAATTTCCAATTGCAGCTACAACTTCCATCATACCCAGCCAGCCCAGGTACAAGAGGTTGAGAGAAGCCTGCCCCATTCGATTGCCAATTTCAGTGACAGTCCCCATCATCCCCAGCCAGTTCAGCCAAATGAGCGAAGAGTAAGAGACGCTTGTCCCACTTGATTGCAAATTACAACTCCTATCATCGCTAGCCAGCCGAGCTCAGCTGCAGTAGCCTGCCACACTCAATAGAAAATTTGGCCTTCCGAAACAAGAATCTCGATTTCGTAGTTCTTTCCTTGGATTTCCCCCCCTTCCAAATTGCATGAGGATTTTTGGCCTGGCATTCAACACATACCCCACCTTGCCCCACACCTTTTGCATGAGAACAGTCCACATCCCTCCCTTCCTTAGCACTACCTCTGTGCCTTTTTTCCAGCATCTCCCTTGCTTAACTTGGAAGGCGGAAGGGAACAATGAGGGCAAAAGGACAAAAGAGCAGAAGTCAGCCAGGAAGGGTGTTGCGTTACCCAGTCACCAGATCTGGATGCCTCAGAGGTAACTTCCTCCATGAATAGCTGACAATGGCCTGGGAGGACTCTACCGCTCAGGGCTTGTGAATTATGCACAAGTCTTGAGCCGTGCTGAGCAGATGGTGTGGAGAAGGTAACCTGAGCTGAAGCTCCAAGAGAGGAACCAGGGGAAACCAAGAAAACACACACACAAACACACCCTCCAAATTGAGTGTGGCCCTCTATATATCTGTGGACTCTAACTCCCACCAGCCCTGGACATTGGCTATATCAGATGGGACTTCTCCTCCTCCACTCTGGAGGGTATAAATAAGTGATGAATGGATAGCGGATGGCCCTTTTCAAATGTCTTGGACTATAGATGGGAATGGTGGGAGTTGCAGTCTGACCAATCTGGTGGGCACCATTTTGTGGAAGGCTGAGTGATCTTGTCCAGCTATTGAGACATAACACTGACTGCCATCACTTTATCAGATGGGACTTCTCCTCCATTCTGGTAGACAGGGAATAAATAAAGTAACAGATGGATATTGGATGTAGTGGATGGTCCTCTTCAAACGTCTTGGAGTACAGGTGGGAATGATGGGAGCTGTAATCTGATCAGTCTTGTGGGCACCATCAAGAGGAAGGCTGGAGTATCTTGTCCAGCTATTGAGCCATAACTCTAACTCCCATCACCCTATCAGATGGGACTTCTCCTTCTCCATTCTGATAGACAGGGTATAAATAAAGTAACAGGTGGTTAGTGGATGGTCCTTTTCAAATGTCTTGAACTGTAGATGGGAATGATGGGAGCTGCAATCTGATCAGTCTGGTGGGCACCATCTTGAAGAAGGCTGGAGTATCTTGTCCAGCTATTGAGACATAACTAAACTAAAATAAACAAACCAGACCATTAAAAAATCCAAGAAGGAATAGATCCAGTCCCTTTCCCCACTTTTTGATCCCAGAAAAAAATCAATGCTGATGATCATGCCACGGCCTAATCAGTAAGTTCCAGCTAGGGCAAAGCCTGTGAACATCAATTGTAAAATAGTCTATCAACACATAAATAAATTTCAAGAATGGAATGGGTCTACTCAAGTT
This sequence comes from Urosaurus nigricauda, assembly GCA_034509955.1. Taxonomy (NCBI): domain Eukaryota; kingdom Metazoa; phylum Chordata; class Lepidosauria; order Squamata; family Phrynosomatidae; genus Urosaurus; species Urosaurus nigricauda. Next base: position 52,026,431 of record JAOEGL010000007.1, read on the forward strand.
AGAATGAATAACAGAAGTCAATCATTTTCTACTGGCAAAATACGTGGATATTGTGTATGTCTCTCCTGTTCCTTGATGCAACATTAAGAGGTCCTGAGCAAATGCCTCTGAGGAAATAATTTGTGAAAGTTTACAAAAGCTCAAGCTACCAACTTCTATCTTTCAGTTAGTCTCAAAGGTGCTGCAAGATCCCTTTACACACAAACATAAAATTAATCACAGTATTTTAAGAATACTGTGTCTTGATAGCCTTGTCAAAGGGGAATACCTTTGCCTATTTTAAGGATAACATATGAAGTGATAATTTAAATATCATTTTATCAACATAAAAAAGGAAATTCCTTTATTGCAATAGGGCTTGTGTATTTAGATGTTAAAATATTTGATTTCAAATTGGAAATGTAACTTTATTAAAGTCAATGTTATTTATTAAATAAACAAGATGGAAGGAGGGGGAAGGAAAGAAGGAAGGAAGGATGGATGGACAGACAGAAGGAAGGGGAAGGGTTATAATTCAAAGCATTTTCTTATTTATGTAAATACCATGTTGCCTTGAAAATAAGATATACCCATAAACTAAGCCGTAGCAGGATTTCAAAGCATTTGCGCAATATAAGCCATACCCCCCAAATAAGACATAATTATAGGTGTGGCTATGCAGCGTACCAGCGCGGAGCGGTAAAGGCATAGAGGGAGACTGAGGACCTTATCGCACAGGCCCTGGAGAACAGGCCTGGCGCAGAACAGAAGAGGGCAGTAATGGAGCTGAACGGGGATATCATGCATCTTACAGCACAGGAGAATGGTGCCACCACCGCCAAAAGTCCCTGTTCCATTCCCCATCTGTCCCACTGACGCCGATTTTCAAGAACTGTTCAGAACAGATGGGGAACAGAACAGGGACTTCAGGAGGCATCGGCGCTGTTCTCCCGTGGGGTAAAATGCATGATATCCATGTTCCGCTCCCTTCACGTCCCTTTCCGTTCCGTGCCAGGCCCATTCCCCAGGGCCCATGCGAAAGGAAAGTGAAAGTAAGTTTGTTGTACCATACTTAATAAAAATAAGACATCCCTTGAAAATAAGCCGTAGTGTGTCTTCTTGAGGAAAAATAAATATAAGATATTGTCTTATTTTTGGGGAAACATGGTAGATTTGAGGCTTGGTCCATGCAAAGTGTGGGAGGTAGGAGGCATTTTTGCTGCCCACTGGGGTATTCTTATCAAACCAAAGACCACCCTTGCCACCTGCGTTGGTGTGACCATGTGCGGACATGTCCCCCCCTTCTTCTGGTTCCAAGGCTGCAAGGTCAAAGGTTGACGGATGTTTTTTATGAGGTCTCTGAAGGAACTTGCGTCTTGTAAAGACAGGAAATTAAAGTTAATGTAATGATTCTATGTGTTCCCAGGTTCCTCCCAAATTAGTGAGTGGCCATATCCTACTGCCAGCCTCCCGAAGCAAAGATTCACCTCGTCTCCCTGTTGTTTTTTTTACTGCAATGTAATTGAAGACCTTTTCGGGTCACGGGGTCAGCAGTGTTGCATTAAGCAACTGACCATGGAGGTCAAAATCATTAGTGTTGGGAATCAAGGAATATCATGCACAACCCATCTCTCCCCCTTGCTTGTTTCCATCTTTGGGAAACTGTGGCCCAAGCCTTTGAAATATCTTGTGATGATCAGCATGGCGACAGTTTGCAGGAGACACATCTTTCTCTTCAACAGGTGAGTCTCTTCTGGGATGGAGGTGCAGGAGACACAGCCCTCATAGAATCATAGAGTTGGAAGAGACCCCAAAGGTCATCCAGTCCAGCCCACTGCAATGCAAGAATACACAATCCAAGCACTCCCATGGATGGCCATCCAGCTTCTGTTTAAAAACCTCCAAAGAAGGAGACTCTGCCACTCTCCAAGGCAGCATCTTCCACTGTCTAACAGTTCTTGCCATCAGGAAATGCATCCTAATGTTTAGGTGGAATCTCTTTTCCTGTAGTTTGAATCCATTGCTCTGTGTCCTAGTCTCTGGAGGAGCAGAGAAAATGTTGCTCCATCCTTAATGTAAAATCATTTAAAATATTTAAACATGGCTATCATGTAATCCCTTACCCTTCTCTTCTCAAGGCTAAACATATTCAGCTCCTTAAACTACTCCTCAAAGGACATGCTTGGCCATCACTGCTGTAAAGACTGGCCTGAGTCATCTTGTTATTCTCAAGTAGGGCAGATTCACTGAATCAGTTAGATTTACCTATGTGTGAGGTGACCAGTGTCACACTGGACGATGACTCTGGAGACCAGGGTTCGAATCCCAGTCGACCATGGAAACCCACCGGGTGGCTTTGGACAAGCCACAATCTCTTAGCCTTAGACGATGGCAATGCCAAACCCCCTCTAAATAATCTTGCCAAGAAAATCCTGCATGTTTTCTGCATATGTATTCCTGTGTGGCAAGGGTTGGACTAGGGGAACCCTTCCAATTCTATGATTCAATATATCTGCTCCTTTTCACATTGGAAAGGGCAATTCAAAGCATAAAGGGCAATAATTTTATAACTCGGCTATCAGCAGAAATAAAAATAAAAATATTCACAGGTAGCATTAGCTGTGGTTGTGACGCTCCCTCCCAGTAGTGAGTCCTTTCTATTGCATGCACACTCTACCGGATGCTGCTAAAAAATCATCGTACCCATATATGGGCAACCTTGCCTTAGACCAGCAGCTCACAAATCACCTTGACAGATCAATCGAGAAACTTGTGGATCCCCCCTTTCCCCCCTCCCAACAATCCTGCTTTTGTTGAAGGATGATTCACCTTCAGCAGCACAAAACAGAGCTTCCAAATAAATCTGTCAGGGCACTTGTGGCTTGAAATACACAGGACTTCCCATTGCTGGAGGAGATTTTGGTATGTTCGAGGGTCAATTTTCCACTGTTGGGATGCTCCCGGGACTGCATGGAGTACCAACAAGAAGCAATTTTACTTTTTAAAAACAGACAAAACCTTCTAATAGTCCAGATTAATTCTCAGTCATTCTACTTTCTCAGCTGCTTTTAAAATGTCCTGGTTTCTCTTTCCTCCTCTACCTTTGTACTCGGCTTGCTTCAATTGCTGCAAAACTGAGTTCAAAGTGAAAAAGTAGTTTGTGCTCAATTTACTCATCTGAGTGGAAAGGAGAGCAGGGGCTTCCTTGTAGATTCAGGCAATTAAAGTACAGCCATGGCAATTAAAGTACAGCTATAGAGCTATCATTGCCTGGTATAAAAAGATCCTAGGGGAGGCAGGATGCTTTGATATTGTAGAAAGAATGCAGTTTGACATCACTTTTAACTGCCATGGCTCCATGCTTTGGAAATCTGAGATAAAAGACATAAAAGAGACATAAAAGATCCAACACAGGGAGAGGCAGGATACAAATATATTATATTATATTATATTATATTATATTATAAATTAACCCCATACTGCTTATATTGGTGTAACTCTTGTTACAATAATTCTGCCCACTATTAATTGCTAATAGTTTTATTGTGTTTTTAACCAATGTTAGATTTTAATTGTACTACTGTTTAATTCTGTTTTAAGGGGGGGATATGGTGTATATTTGTATTTGTATTTTATCTTTGTAAGCTGCTTTGATTGTTCCCACAAAAGCAAGGTATAAATTAAAGTTTTATTTATTATTATTTTATCATTATTTATTATTTACAACCAGATACATAAACACATGAGAGCAAGCATAGCATAGTGGTTTGAGTGTTGGACTATAAGTCTGGAAATCAGGGTTCCAATCCTTGATCGGGCCATGAAACCCACTGGGAGTCTCCTTCCTTGGAGGTTTTTAAGCAGAGGCTGGATGGCTACCTGTCGGAGATGCTTTGATTGGGAGTTCCTGCACGGCAGGGGGTTGGACTGGATGGTCCTTGTGGTCTCTTCCAACTCTAAATTTCTATGATTCTATGGGTGATCCCGGGCAAGTCACATTCTCTCAGCCCCAGAAGATGGCAATGGCAAATCTCCTCTGAACCAATCTTGCCAAGAAAATCCCATCGTAGGTTCCTCTTAGGGCCACCATAAGTCGGACTTGAAGGCACACAGTAAAACATGTGGTTGCTGAGACCCTCTGGGGCTGGTAGAGTAGAGCAGTGGTTCTCACGTTTTGGTTCTCCAAATGTTTTGGACTTCAACCCCCAGAAGTCCCAGTCAGCAGAAATTCTGAGATGAAGTCCCCAACATCTGGAGGCATAGAGCTTAAGATCATAAGTCGGAAATGACTTGAAGGCGCACAACAACAAGAAGCATAGACACACACATGCACGAGTGTGCCTCTCGCTTTACTTTTCCTCCTTTGTCCCTGCACCACTGACAACTTCATTCTCACACTCTCCCCAAAGGAATGATGAATACGTCAGCTGCATATTGATCACCCGACCAGTGATTGATGGCCAGATCTCTTTGACAGATGAGCAGGCTAACAGGCCTGCCAATACTGAAGCCTTAGCAGGAGGCCTCTTCGGCAACGCCGTCTAATGGTCTCTGACCCAATGGGGCAGGCCAGCGATGTCCTCATTTCGGTGGGGAGCAAAGAAGTCTGCCCGCTTGTGAGAAAATAATTCATCGGTACCTTAAAACACTTGGACACCACCAGATTGCAAAAGGGGAAATATGATGGATTATGGCTTGAAAAGAGCCGACTGGGCAACGCTCAAATTGATCCCTTGGAAAATGTTTTTGTCTGCTGTGAAAAATGGGCAATATCTCGGTGCCACCGAAAAAAGGGGCTCTTAATCGGGAAAATAATTTGCTCTTGATTCTCCCTTTTTGTTACCCAGAAGGTGTGCCTTCTTTTCGCTTCGGTCCACTGGTCCAAAAGAAAGATGCTGTTAGAAGGAAAAGGGTGTGCTTGTGAAAATCACTAACAGTTTTTAATTTGGCGTTCGGATAGAGCTCTTGGATCTCACCTCTCTGCTTGCTGTTTTGCAGAGGAGAGAGTGAGCTGTAAATCAAAAGCAATTTGATGGGTGCTGATTCTGCAAAAGCTCCTCATATGTCTAGAAAGTCATCAAAGTCCTACCTCACCCTTCTTTTCCATGGAAGGATATAGGGATGCCAAATATTTGCTCCCCACTCCTGATTGCATGCAAGAATAAATTATTTCAGGACTTTCCCCCCCAAACTAGGAGCCATTAAGGGAGTTTTGGCACATTTTTAATGCTTCCCCCCCTCCACAATACATTTATGTTGGGGGGGGGGTCAAAAGTCTGGCTGTTGCCACAATGGAGAATTAATGCAATTTGACACCACTTTAATTGTCATGGCTCCATGCTACGGAACCCTGGGGTTTGTCGTTTGTTGTGGCACCAGAGCAAGTCTCTGACAAAGAAGGGTAAATGGCTCACAAAACTATAGATCCTAGAGCCATGGCAGTTAAAGCAGTCTCAAACTGGATTAATTCTGCAGTGTAGATGCCAAATTCCATTTGTCCAAATGACACAAAGCAGAATCATGTTAGTGTTCTGTTGTTGCTGCCGTGTGTCTTCAAGTTATTCCTGACTTAAGGTGAACCCAGCACGGGGCTTTCTTGGAAGGATTTTATTCAGAGGTTCGTCATTCTTTCCTTGCTCTTAGGAGGTGTGAGAGTGGTGCTTGGCCAAAGTCACCCAGTGGGTTCCCATGGCTGAGCTGAGATTTGAACCCTGTTTTTCCAGAGTCCTAGTCCAGCACTCAAACCACTACAAAACCGCTGGCTACAGGAAGCATGCATCTCCCTTGTTGCAACAACTCCAGGCACAATTCAAAGTACTGGTGATGACCTATATGGTTTGTCTCCAAATCCATGGTATTTGATGGATTGCACCTCCCTTTAAGAGCCCATGAGAGTTCTAAAATAATCTGGAGAAATCATTCTCTCTCTGCCACCACCTTCTTAGGCTTGCTTCTTATTAAGAAGAGAGAAGGTCTTCTTGGTGGCTGCTTCCAGACTTTCGAACTCTTCCCTGGGAAGCCTTGAACGCCTCCCTCATTGCTCTCCCTTCCCCAGCAAATTAAAACTTTTTTTGTGCCACCAGACATTTAGAAACTGAATGGCATGAGCTGTTTAATAGTTTATATGCAGAGTCAGTGTGGCATAGTGGTTTGTGTGTTGGACTATGACTCTAGAGACCAAGGTTCGATTTCCCACTTGGCCAGGAAAGCCACAGGATGACCTTGGGCAAGTCACATGCTCTCAGCCTCAGGGGAGGTCAATGGCAAACCTCCTCTGAACAAATCTTGCATGATAAGGGTCACCATAAGTTGGAAACCATGTGAAGGCACACAACAACAACAAAAAATCTTTTAATAAATTCTAATGCCTTTAGTGTTTAATTGTTAAGTTTATAGATTGGTTAATTATATTTTAAGATAACATTTCTATTTATATTTTTATCAAAGTTTTTGTATTGTTTTGAATTTGTATTGTGTTCAAATAGCCTTGTCCCGTTATTGGGTGAAAGGGATATAAATGAATTATAAAAAAGAAGAACAGGAAGTAAAGGATCAAATGAATATAAAACTGATGTAACTGTGTAGTGCAAATACACCATTTATCTTTCAAGAGGACATTTCTTTAAATAGAACAGTCTTCTTCAAACTAGTGCCTTCCAAATGTGTCAGCCACTCAGTCAAATTTTGTTGCTTTTGGCCAATGGCCATTGCATAAAAGAATGCCACAATAACGACAACATACAACAAAATAATACATATCATATACTCAACATCAATCATATGACCATACAGTAATTTACAATTTACAAAATTTGCCTTCCAAATGTGTTCCATGACAACTTCCACCATCAGCGGATATGGCCAGTGTAGTGATCTAACACATCTGGAAATCAAACTAAAATAGGTAACATTTTTAATTAGGGACCTGTCCTCTGTAAGGTGGGATGCATTGCTATCCATTGAAGGAGGGCAGTGAATCCCCTTTGGATTTATCCCATCCTTTCAATGAGGTATCCAAAGTAGTCAATGCACTAGCCAAGATATTCCAGTCCTAGAGTGAGCTATCCAAGGTGCTGAGCTATGTTTCTGGAATTTGGGCAGCTCCTTTACAATCTGGAGACGAAAAGTGTATCTGTGCTGTAAAATTAATGCTAACTGCCATGGCACCATTGCATAGAGTTCTGGGATTTGTAGTTTTGTGAAGCACTCATGCTCTTTGGCAGAAAAGGCTAAAGAACTGATAAAATTACAAATTTGAAGCTTCTATAGGATGGAGCTACAGCGCTTAATGTAGTGTCAACCTGCATTATTTCTGCAGTGTGGATGCACCCAGTATGAATTCACTACATCCCAGACTGCACCTTGTGCATGCATTTTTACAAACCCCAAACTAACTTAAAATGTGGAAACAGTCCCCCCAGAACAACTATTCTGTGCCCTTATATACATTCCTTGCTCAGTTGTACTTGCTGTTGCTATAGGACTCTTCCAGATTTGTACTGAAGCTGCAGCCTTGATACCCCATGAGATGTTTTCCCTTCTGGAAGAAAAGGAATTAATCAATTACTTAACCAATTAATTCGTTAATATCCTGCCTTTCTCCCCGCACAAGGCTCAAGTCAGCTTACAGCCATTTAAAACAAAGTACCACTAAAAACTATGAATGCAAATGTGAAAAGCAAATTAAACCTCAATTCTGTTTTTAAAAACCCATAGGTTAGAAACAGTTTTTTTAAAAGAAAAATGTTTAAAACAAATTAAAACACAACAACAACATCCCCCATTTGAAAAGCTCCATGTGCTGCAACTAATCAAATAGGTTTTCCAAAATAAAAAAAGGTCAGGGAGGGGACTTAACTGATCCTCCCAAGGAACAGAGCTTCACAACTTGGGAGAAGCCATTGGGAACACTGCTTTCCATGCCTGTACCAAAAGTGAGTATGATGTTGCTGGGACTGAGACAGGGTGAGCAGATGTCCTCCTTTTCCAGGGCATGTCCTACATTTCAACCTTCTAGCCAGGAGGAATTCCAGAATCTCCTTCATTTTGAGCATGGCTAAGAAGCACCTTGGGTAACACTATGCTTGCTGTTCCCCTTTGAGATATGGATCTACAGTGATCCCTCCACATTTGATGGGGTTAGGGGTGAAGGATCCACCTGAATGTGAGGAAAAAAGCCCACACATTAGGGGGAAAATCTTTTTTTTAAAAAAAGTACCTAATCTCCAGGTCCTCCAGTTCAACTCTATGGTCAACATCTGCCAGAAACTGATCCTAGAATCATGCTGGAGGACCTACAAATGCCCAGAGAAGTGTTTTTTCTAGGAACCTGTAGGTTCTCCAGCACAATTCTATGGTCAATTTCCAGCAGAATTGTGCTGGAGGACTTAGAGACTCCGAGAGAGAATGTAACAATCAAAATCTCATATAATCAAATCTGCAGAAGTCGAAGCCGCACATGTGGAAGGTCAACTGTACTTGGCAGCGTATCCTTACTGCAAACAGGGGAACAAGATGGATCCTTATAAAGTTCTTTTCTTCTAAGAAGCAGAGCAGTCTATCAAGAAAGCTGCGATCGTACTGAATTCCTGGCAGAGATGATATTTTTCACAAAGACTTGGAACATTATTCAAGCTTTTGCAATGACATTGGCCAATGTGCTAAAATTCACTGAGCAACAAATTGTACATAGGAACCTAGGTTAGGCTCCTGTTGGTGCACATTCAATTCTCTGTCTTGGTTCAGTTGTACAAAATTGTCATTCAACACAAGGGCTCCATTGCACAATTAACGTATAACTCCACATGGGAAGATTTATGCCACACAGATGTTAATCGCAGCTGATGCATAGATTTATATACACAAACATTGCCTTTCCGTACACCCCAAGTAAATTGCCCAAAGAGCAAATAGGCATCTGATCATAATACATATATAAATCATGTTTCTGACAGGTCTCCAAAGAAGAGGGTCCGGTGCGGGAAGAGAGAATCCCTTGCTAATTCTTCGGTGTGGCCATTTATTGAAATTAAGCCGTAGAGATGAACTATGGCCAAATCAATAAATATCTGTCTAACACGATGAAGCTCCTACTAAGAGGTGTGTCTGGGTGGCTCAGTCATCTGGAGAGATCAAGCAAGGGTAGTGGTTGTTGAGGAGCCAGCATGGCACAGAGGTTTCAGTGTTGGACTACAACTATAGAGCCCAGGGTTTGATTCTCAGCTCAGCCATAAACCCACTAGGAGATCTTGGGCAAGTCTGCTCTCATCTTCAGGGGAGGCAATGACAAACCTCCTCTGAACAGATCTTGCCAAGAAAACCCCATGATAGAGCCACCTTAGAGTCTCCATCTGTTGGAAATGAAGGCGTACAACAATAAAACAAATGGTTGTTGCGTCTCTCTGGGGCTGGTAGAGTAGAAAAGATAGTTCTCAGATTTTGGTTCACCAGATATCTTGGCCTTCTGCCTCTAAATGTCCCAGCCACCATGGCTAATAGCATGGTCACTCAGCAAGTTTCCATGGCCAAATGGGGAATCAAACCCTGATCTCCAGAATCATAGTCCAACGCTCAAACTACTACACCATGCTGAGTCTATGTTTTTGAATAATATACTTAAAATACAATAGCTTCTGTCTACTTATTCTTGCTGCCAGTGAGAACTGAGGTTTGATTTATTCTCAGACCCATTTATTTGTCTTTCAGGTTGTCCATAGAACCCTCCTTCAGCATCGCATTTCAGATGAATGTACTGTATTTTCTTTCTTCTTGGCAGCTTCTGACACAAACACATTTCCTTCTTTTGGAAAAAAAAACAAAAAGGGGGAAAAAGTTCTTTCCAAATGCATATTGAGTCAGCAGCATCTGCAACGCTTTAATTCCAGTAGCCGTTCTCATCTTAATGTTTTGCCTTAGAAATCAGGTTAAGTGTAATCTGTCCTAGATTCTCCTACAGATGGTTCGTTTCTTAAATACTTGAGAAGAGTTTAGTTGATCCATAATTCCTTAATCTGGGGACCAAGACAAACAGCTCTGGAAGAGACTTTTCCTTGTTTTGTTTGAAAGGATAAAAAAAAAAAAAACCCACAGCACTCCTGTGTCCTTTTTTTTTTTTTTACTTGTTTGTCCGTTTGCAATTTATTTATTATATTCCAGGCGTCCCTTGCTTTTCGACAGATCACTTAGCAACAATCCACTCTTTCCACACTGTTAAATTATTACCAGAACCCATTTATTTGAAGCATGGTCTGCTGCTCTTTTGGCAAATAAAAGCACAAATATAAGTATGAATACCTGCCCAGTGCTACATTATAAGCACACAATGACATCACAAATTACTTCTTAACACAAAAACAGCTCATGGTTGCAAAAATGTCATGCAAAGTGCCATCTTTTTGTTCAGTCTGTGTACTGTATACTGTAGAATTCATTTGTGATGGTGGTGCTTATAATACAGCACTGTATAGGTATTTATACTTATATTTGTAGAGCAGCATGGTGTACTGGTTTGAGCCATAGTCCTTTACACCATCCTGGTACATACTGTCTTTATTTTGCACTGAGAAACACTGCCCATGATGTAGTCCTTTGCATAGCATACAATGTGTGTGTTTAACCCATGGAACCCTCTACCACAAGATGGAGCGATGGGCTGCCAACCCAGATGGCTTGAAGAATATGTGTGTTTGTGTGTGCATATACTGTATGTGCCTTCAAGTCACCTGTTGACTTATGACCAGTCTGAATTTCATAGGGCTTCTTTAGACAAGGAATACTCAGTTTTGCCTGTTCCTTCCTCTGAAATAGAGCCTGCATCACCTGGTCTTCATTGGTGGTGTCCCATCTAACTAACCAATACTAATCAGAGCTGACACTGTTTAGTTTCCAAGATCAGATGGGATCTGGTCCCTTTAGGGTATTTAGGGAACTGGATAAATTAAGGGACCTTCAGCAGCTATTGGTCAAGAGATCCAGCATGGCAAAGAGGTTTGAGCATTGGACTATAGCTCTGGAGACCAAGGTTCAATTCCCAGCTTGGATATGAAACCCATTGGGTGACCTTGAATGAATTTATTTATTATAGTCATAGATCAGCACAAGTAGGGTGAGCTTGAGTAAGTCACACACTCTCAGCCTCAGATATTTCTGGCTTGATCTTTCCTAGGACCCATTTGTTTGTCTTTTTGGGTCTCCACAGATTCTCCAGTATCAAAGGCAGTGTGTTGCAGTATATGAGATGGGGCAACTGTAGAAGGAGTGGGTACTATTTTTCATGCACATCTCCAGCTAGTTACACCAGTACACTCAATATGAACAGAAGTGATATCATTCCCAGCTTCACTTTTGGCCAATTTTCAAGGAAGGTCCCTGGAGAGACATGATGGCTATGTAGCATCCCTATTTACTGCACTGCCTTAGAACAATCCCTTAAGAGAGAAAGCATGTCTCTCCTGCGTTTTACAATTTGACATCAACACTCCTCCCACAGCAAAAGTGTTGGAAGTATTCCAGGAAAGGATGGTATTTGATCTTTCCAGGAACTGCAAGTCAAATGGCTTTATGAAAGCAGGTTTATGGTCATTGGTGGAAAAGCCACATTTATTTGAATATATTACAAGCATGAACCCTGGAACAAGAGGATTCTAGATCCCAATAAGACTAGGCCAGGAATGGTTTTGAAATCCTCTTTCCCCAGAATTGATCTGGCAAAACTGGACCACCGAGATGCCTGTGTAGTTAAGCCTCTGCAGAAGTTATCCATCAGATGTCCACTAAATGATCATGCACCGAGAAATATTAAGAGTGAGGCACTGATGGTGGACAAATGAATTATTAAGGTTGCTGAATTACCCCAAATTGCCAAAATAATTGCCAAAATAATGTGGGTTTGAAAAGATAAACCTACTGAAGATTTTCTGAAAAATTGGAAAGTATTTATGGATATATTTTTTTGAGCAGTAAGAAATCTTCATTTAAAACAATACGTGTAAACATTCCAAAACATATGAAGCACTGGGAAAGTTAGCGCAATTTAAAGCGTGAACAGATCTCCCTGCTCCAAAACACACTGCAGAAATAATCCCATTTGAGACCACTTTAACTGCCCTGGCTCAATGCTAGGGAATTCTGGGAGCTCTAGTTTTGTGAGACATTGAACCTTCTCTGTCAGAGAGCTCTGGTGCCACAATAAACTGCAATTCCCAGGATTCCCTAGCACTGAGCCAAGGCTGTTACAGTGATCTCAAACTGGATTATTTCTGCAGTGTGTTTTGCACCCCTGTACAGCAAGCGTTGGGTTAAGGTTTCACTTCTGTCTGTTTTGACTAGGGAGATGGGAATTGATGTCCACTACGCCCGGAGGGCTCCTACTTGGGCACAACTACCCCAATGCTATGTCCACTCTCCTTTTTTTTTTTTTTTTTTTGTGGTAGCCATTATAAATTTCCAACATCATTTCCCCAGACCCTGCAGATGTTGGTCTTCCAGTTCTCCTCAATAGGTCCCTGATGACAGAAAGCTATTGATTTTTTCACCCAGGGACTGTGCAGACAGAATAACACATTGATAAATAGCCGAGGATTGATTTGCACTTAATTGACAATTTGGTGAACCCTGTTTTAAGAGGCCCAGGGGTTAGCTTGGGGAGGGAGCATTCATGGGTAATATATAGCCTGATCAATAAGTCTTGGCCTAACATCCCATAGTCTTAGCTGCGAAGCCAGCCGAGCTGTCAGCTTTCAGTCTCCAGAAATTAGCGTTCAGGGATGGGGAGGGAAGGGTGGGAAAGAGGGGAACTGGTCCTCTTTTTTGCCAACAAGGGGCAGCAGAGGCTTTGGAAATAAATGCAATAGGCCCATCTTTATACAGATATGCCAGCTGGCAAGTGAAAGAGTTTTCTGGAGATTAAGGCCCCATTCACACTACAAATATAATCCAGGGTGAATCTGGATTATTAAAGCCCCATTCACACTACAAATATAATCCAAGATGAATCTGGATTATTTCCTTGGTGTTCACACTCGGCCCGAATGCAATCATTTGGGGGGGGGGGGAGGTTATAAAAAACCCTGGGATATTTGATACCATTTTTAATGAGTTTTCTGAAAGATCTGCATCAATCTGCATCTCAGTGTTAATACACTTCCCAATTGATTCATATTGCTCTGTATCATTCATGGGGACTGAGGTGTCTCCATTTTATCCCAAAACAATGGCATGTATGAAAAACACAAGGGTTAAAATGACTTGGTGATATTCGTGAACCCAAAACATAACCCGGGGGGGGGGGGTTGGGGACTGGGTGTGAATGCCCTTAAGATGGGCCACTGGACTGCTTGTGTTTTTTTTCTGTTGTATCCCCTGGTTGCCAAACCAAGAAGAAATCCCAGTTTTTATGCTCTCTAACTGTCCCAATTTGGGAGGATTAGTTGCAAGACATCCCCTGCCATCCCACTTCCTCAACTGTTTTTAAAATGTCCCAGTTTCTCTCGCCTCCTCCCACTCTCCCCCATTGCTCTCAGTTTATTTCCATCACTGGAGACTGAGTTCAACGGATAAGAGGTGTTTGCACTCAACTGTTTGCAGTGGAGGGAGGTGGGATGGGGTTGAGTCTTGCCCTTCCCAGTTGGCTCAGGAAAAAAGCAAACTGTTGCAGCCTTTTCCTCCATATCTTTTGCCATCTTGACCCCACTCTGATGTTGCTTGACCGTAGATGTTCCAGTTTTCATCTGTGAAATGTTGGCTAGGAGGCTATTCTGAGACTCATTCAGCTACACAGCATCTAGATAGCTTTTCCAAATGTTGCCTCAAACCCATATAAAACAAATCATCACGTTCAGCTGAGGGTATCCCTTGCAGTCTCTTCCAATTCTATGATTCTTTGATAATCCTCCAACATTTCACTGGGACACATGTGGCCACACAACATCACAATGTTGTCTTCTGGACTGTGGGTATGAAAAGTTGTGATTTCCACCTAAACATTAGGAAGAACTTCCTGATGGTAAGAAATGACAGTGGGTATGAAAAGTTGTGATTTCCACCTAAACATTAAGAAGAACTTCCTGATGGTAAGAAGTGTTTGACAGTGGAAGATGCTGCCTTGGAGAGTGGTAGAGTCTTCTTCTTTGTGGAGGTTTTCAATGGGCATCTTCCAGGAGTGTCTTCCTCCATGGCAGCACACTGGACTGGATGATCCTTGTTGTTTCTTGCTGTTATGCAAAAAATTAACACAACACAACAGGTTCACAACTCAAGAAGTGAACTCTAGGGAAGAAGGGAAGCGAGAAAATAGCACAAGAAAGGATGGAAAGAAAGGGGGAAAACAGAAGGGGGAATGAAAGAAAGAAAAGAAAGAAAACAATACAAAGAAGGTTAAAAAAAGAAAAGAAAAGAAAAAAACTCAAGATGATCCCCTCATTACAGACTGGTTTCTTGTGGCTCATCAAAGACTAAGGACAGATCCATGTAAGCCAGAATACCCTTTTGACCCGACGTTGCCTCAACTCCCCCACATTACTTGGTACACTCTGATGTGACACTGGGTAACTGTTCATATGTGTATCTCACTGTGTCACCCAGCAATGCCACCAACCACCACCAGTCATTTGTTCTGAGATCAGAACAAGGCTCTCAGTGTCGATCGGATGGCTTGGCACCTCCTTCTAACCTTAAAATGAGGAACTCACATCAACTGCAGCAATGCTGGGCTGCACATAGAATCACAGAATCATAGAGTTCCTGTGGAGAAAGGCAAATTCTACTCAGATCTACGCCCTCATACAAAAAGTTTCTGCAGAAGATAAAATCATTATCGTTGGTGACTTCAATGCCAGAATAGGAAAGAACTTTGAAGCCTGGAAAGGTGTTCTAGGCAAGCATGGGGTTGGAAACTGTAACAATAATGGATGCCTCCTGCTAGAGTTTTGTGTAGAACAGCAGCTGACTATTACAAACACCATCTTTCAGCAGAAAGATAGCTTGAAGACAACCTGAATGCATCCCTGATCCAAACACTGACACCTCATTGACTATGTTCTAGTGCACCAGAGAAACATTCGCGATGTCCGTCATACTCGAGTGATGCCCAGGACAGAATGTCAAACAGATCATCGCCTCATAAGATGCAAACTAAATCTTCATCTTAAGCTCAACCCTAAGAGGGGTGGCATCTTAAAGAGGAAACTCCAAGTCAACAATCTTCAACAAGCTGCCATGAGAGATAACTTCCAGGCAAATGTGTAATCAAAACTTGAAGACCATCCTATAGATTCTTCTCCTACAGTGCTTTGGCAACATATTAAAAACAGTATCCTGCAGTATCCTGCAGTCTGCAGAAGAATCCCTCGGGTTCTCCCGCAAGAAAAATCAAGATTGGTTTGATGAAAACAACCAAGAGATCCAGGAGCTGTTGGCAAAGAAGAGAACTGCTCATCAGGCACATCTCACTCAATACAATAACTTTATTACGGTCAATGACCAGCTCAGCTATCTTGCCATGTAAGAAAAGCAGCCTTCCGTTCACATGTAGTAAACTCCAGTAAAAACTCTGAGACATTCAGAACAAGTGGTGGATCAATTTAGCAGAAAAGACACAACTTTGTGTAGATCTGGGTGATTCCAGAGGATTCTATGGATCTATTAAAGCTGTGTTTGGACCTACTTATTAGGTCCAAAGCTCCTTATATAGTACGGATGGTCAAACACTAATCACAGACAAAGCCTCCATCCTGAATCGAAGGGCTGAACATTTCCAAGGTCTCTTCAGTGCCAACCGAGTAGTCCAGGGCTCAGCTATCCAACATATGATACAACAACCGATGAAAAATGAACTGGACATGGCTCACACTTTGGAAGAAACCATTAAGGCCATACAGCAGATGAAAAATGGCAAGGCAGCTGGGATTGATGGAATCCCACCTGAAGCCTGGAAACACGGAGGTCATGTACTCCATGCTAAATTCCACAAGCTCCTTGTGAGTTGTTGGGAAAAAGGTGAACTACCATCAGATCTCCGAGATGCAGTTATCATCACCCTGTATAAGAAAAAAGGAGCAAAATCTGATTGCTCAAACTATCGAGGTATAACACTGCTCTCCATTGCTGGAAAAATCCTTGCAAGGATACCCCTAAACAGACTAGTTCCTGCTATTGCAGAAGAACTTCTCCCTGAAAGCCAGTGCGGCTTCATAGCTAATAGGAGCACTACAGATATGGTATTTACTCTTAGACAACTGCAAGAGAAATGTAGAGAACAGAACAAAGGACTCTATGTAACATTTGTCGACCTTACCAAAGCCTTTGACACTGTGAGTAGAAAAGGTCTGTGGCAGATCCTGGAACGACTAGGATGTCCCCCCAAATTCCTCAAAATGATCATCTTGCTGCATGAGGGCCAGCAAGGACAAGTCAGATATGGTGATGCTCTCTCAGAGCCCTTTCTAATAATTAATGGTGTGAAAAAAGGTTGTGTTCTCTCTCCAACTCTATTTACAATCTTTTTCAGCATGACGCTCCAAAGGGCTACAGCAGATCTCGAAGAAGACGGCATCCATACGTTACCATACTGATGGTAGCTTGTTTAACCTAAGCCATCTGAGGGCTCGTACAAAGACTCTAAACTATCTAGTCCGTGAGCTGCTTTTCGCTGACAGTACTGCCCTTGTTGCCCATACAGAAGCAGCTCTGCAGCGCCTAACATCCTGCTTTGCAACGGCTGCAGAGCTGTTTGGGCTGGAAGTCAGCCTGAAGAAAACGGAAGTCCTCTACCAGCCTGCACCACAGGTAGAGCACCATCACCCCCACGTCACCATAGGCAAATCTGCACTTAAGTCCATCCAGCAGTTCACCTACCTGGGAAGTATCATCTCCTCAGATGGCAAGATTGACAAAGAGATCGATCACAGATTAGCAAAGGCATATAGTGCACTTGGAAGGCTTCACAAAAGAGTCTGGAGTAACAAACACCTGAGGCGAAGCACCAAAATCAGTGTGTACAGAGCCATTCTATTGTCCATTCTCCTCTATGGGTCTGAAACATGGGTCACCTATCGCCAACATCTACGATTCCTCGAAAGCTTTCATCAGCACTGTCTATGCACAATCCTAAATATAGTCCTGGAGCAAGCAGAGATCACCAGCATTGAGGTCATGGTATTGAAAACGCAGCTGTGCTGGGCAGGACACGTTTCTAGGATGGAGGACCACTGTCTTCCCAAAATAGTACTCTACGGAGAACTCGCCATGAGTCAGCGTAATAGGGGCGCCCCAAAGAAGAGATACAAGGACTCCCTGAAACAACGTCTCAAGCTTGGACAAATTGATCACCAAAAATGGTCTGCCCTGGCCTCACATTGGGAGGCATGGAGGAGCACTATCCACAATGCTGCAGCCTCTTTTGAGAACTTATGCTGAATGAGTCTCGAAGAGAAACAACAACACAGAAAGAACCACAGCTTGTAAACATCACCCAAGGAGACTTTCTGCTGTGCTTTCTGTAACCGGACTTGTATATCTTGGATTGGCCTTTTTAGTCATCAATGCGCTTGTAGAAAGTATGGGATGAGTCCTTCCTGAATCTTCGTTAGCGAAGAAAAGCCAGAGAGAGAGAGAGTTGAAAGAGGCTTCAATTGCAAGTCAGTCCAACTACATTCTGCCACGCCAGGAAGACATAATCAAACCAATAGCAATAGTATTTACATTTCTATGTTATTTATCAGTGAACTCAGCACTTATAACGTGGTTTACAATCCATAAGACAATTGCCCCCAACAAGGTGTGTACTCATTTTACCAACCTATGAAAGGATGGAAGGTTGAGTGGAAGGATGGAAACTTTGGAGCCCTGGGATTGAATTTACAGTACTGGAATTTAACCACTGTACCATCAGGGCTCCTAAAGTTCTCACAACAGATGGCCATCCAGCCTCTGTTTAAAAACCTCCAAAGAAGGAGACTCCACCACACTCCAAGGAAGCAATATATTCCACAGTCGAACAGCTCTTACTGTTAGGAAGTTCTTCCTAATGTTAAGGTGGAATCTCTTTTCCTATAGTTTGAAACCTTTGCTCTGTAGCCTAGTCTCTGGAACAGCAGAAAACTAGCTTGCTCCATCCTCAATATGACACCCCTTCAAATACTTAAATTATCATATCTATCATATCATCTCTTAACCTTCTCTTCTCAGGCTAAACATACCCAGCTCTCTAAGCCATCCCTTAGGGTTTGGTAGTTTCCAGACCTTTCATCATTTTGGTCGTCCTCCTCTGGACACACTCCAGCTTCTCAACATGCAAGGGAATGCATTGTAAACAGTGGCTCACGAGCACAGTGAAGGACTCTGAAAGAACCAGAGCAAAAAATAACTTTAAAAAAGTTTAAGAGGGTTATGTGGTGGGTTCTAAGGAATGCAGTGGCTTAGTGGTTAAGATGCCAATTCTGATGACTGGAAGATCAGAAGGTTGACAGTTTGAGGCCCAGCTTCTGCCAGCCTAGTATATTAAAAGCATGCAAATGCAAGTAGATAAATAAGTACCACTTTGGTGGGAAGGTAACAGTGTTTGGTGTAGTCATGCTGACCACATGACCACTGGAGTTTTCTTTGGACAATGCTGGCTCTTCATCTTAGTGACAGAGATGAGCACTGCCCTTTACTGTCAGTTATGACAAGGTATTTATATCAAAGGACTACCTTAACCTTTTATGGTGGGTTCTGTGCTGAACTGACTCGATGTTATCTGGATAGTTTGCACCAGGACCAGGTATTGGACCCTGCATTGTCTGGACTCCTTACCGAGAAGATGGGAGGCCTTTTTTTGGCCTATGAGGACAACTCCAAAGAAGTATCACCATACCACCCTAAACATACCCCATCTTGTTTGACTCCAGAAGCTAAGCAGTGTCAGATGTGGTTAGTTCTCAGGTGGGAGATCATCAAGAGGGAAGACCAGCATCTCTGAGTATCATTGGGAGAGACTCCTGCCCATACCCCTGAAGTTTCATAGCTGCCCTGAAAATCCATAGATGTAGCAGTTTTGCCATAAATAAACGAAGAGCCTGACTCAATTTAAGGCAGTGGCTCATGATGTCTTCCGACAGGAGGTTTAAGGAATCCTTTGCTTCCCTTTTGAGGGAAATTCTGCCCTGTTCTTCTCCCTATGGCAAAAGTTGTCTGCTGGCTCATGCTAATCACAAAAGGGTTAATCTGAACAACCAATTCCCTCTTTTATTTGTTCTGCATTTTTTTCTTCTCCTCTAGTTATGTTTTAGCGGCTTTACCCGGTAATCCTAACTGTAAGTAATAACATTTTTTAATATTTTATACATATTTGCTTAATCCCATGTTCAAAATCTAAGATTTATTCGTCAAAAACCTGGATCTGCCTGAGGAATTATGGCATTGCCTTAGAGAGCGGTCAGAAAAGCAATTTGATGGGAGCTTCAGGACAATGTTGATGGGGGAGGTTGCAAGGTACAGCTTAGACATCCTTTAATAATATTGGGATGCAGAGAAAGATTGGGGGCAGGGTACCAGCACCAGCCGTTTCCACATTTTGGATCCACCTGTGCATTTGACCATGGCAATCGGTGCCTTCCATATCAATTGGAGTGTAAATCCGCTCCAAGTTTTAGCCTGAATTTTAAAGGTGCTATCTAAAGGGCTGGCAATATTTGGGGCATGGGGTGCAACAACTTGGGAAAATGCCTGTAAACTTCCTACAAAAACCCAAAGTGGACTCCTAGCCTCCAACATGCAAGCTGCTGGATTTGACTTTTCCTTTCCTGAGGGGACTTGCAAATTTCCTTGACAAGAAGAGGAATCCAGTAGAATTAGGTTTGCTCATTCTGCAACAGAAAGGGACAGCTTGCTATTGTTATTGGAAAGGAAAGAACGCCTGCCCTCCTTAGTCATTTGATTCTCAGAGGTAGCAGGCAAACAGATGTTAGATCGCTGGTAGATAAGGCTTCTCACATTTCATTAACCATTGGACAGGAAGAAAGGAAGGAAGGAAGGAAGGAAGGAAGGATCCTTTTCCATTTTGGGGCGTAATGTGTTCTAGCAGCTATAATCATATAGTGCAACACTTTATAACATAAAAGCATTTGGTGCAGTCATGCTGACTACATGACCACTGGAGTTTTCTGGATAATGCTGGCTCTTTGGCTTAGTAACAGAGATGAGCACCACCCTCTACAGTTGGTTGCAGCTAGACATTCATGTCAAGAGTCTACCTTTAATTTTACCTTATAATGTACAGACTTAACCTGTTCATCCAGAATTCCCTACAGCATCAATTCTGGTTTCAGTTCTACTTTTAATTTAAAGATTTCTTGTAGCCATAGAATCATAGAGTTGGAAGAGACCACTCCAACCCAATTCTGCCATGTAGGATGAAGACACAATCGAAGCACCCCTGAGAGATGGCCATCCAGCCTCTGTTTAAAAACCTCCAGAGAAGGAGACTCCACCACCCTTTGAAGCAGTGTCTTCCACTGTCAAATAGCAATTTCCATCAGGCGTTTCTTCCTAATGTTTAGGCAGAATCATTTCTCCTATAGCTTGATGCCATTTTTCATGACTGAAACAGTCTTCAAATTTGGAGAGGAAGAAATAAGTAAATGCACACACTCATATTATAATATTTGTATTGGAATGAATCACTACAAATGTAAAATAACAAATAAATACATGAACAACAAACCATGATGTAATATTACTTGTTAATTTTCATTCATTCATTAATGATAATGCTGGTTCAGCTAACTTTTGTTAGACTTAATAGCTGAAATGCATATTCTGAGTTCAGATTTAAAGTTTGTCAAACAGGTATTAGACTTATTTTAAAGTATATCTTTCTTTCTGTTTTGACTGTAAAAGCTCATAGCATTTCTTCAAGCCTTTGCAGTCTCCCTGTAAGGACATCATGGTCCCCCTGAGGTTCATGGACCAAAGTTTAAGAACCTCTGGCCCAGAAGATGTTTCCAGCAAGGATTACAAACTACAGTAATAAGAGGAGATTTTAACACAGTACTGAACAGAGATTTAGATGCCACCAGGAGCAAATATTAATGTTAAGTCATGACCAAAAAGGGCATTTTTAAAGCTCTGGAAAGTAATAATGTATTCCATGTCTGGAGGTTCTTTAATCCAAATAGATGGGATTATAACTTCATTGAATAAAACAAATGATAGATTCTTTCATCTATTTGTGTTGCCAAGGCCCCCAAAATAAAAATTGGATCATACCCCAGAAGCAGGAGTTTACAAGCCACAGGAATGTTGGCTAGATGATGCTGGAGTGCTAAACTCTTTATTCACTGAATCATAGAGTTGGAAGGGACTCCAAGTGCCAGTTTAACCTCTGTTTAAAGGTCTCCAAAGAGGGAGAGTCCACCATCCTCTGAGGCAGTCCATCCTACAGCTCTTGCAATAAAGATGTTTTTCCTAATATTTAGGTGGAATCTCTTTCTTTGCCATTTGCATCCAGTGGTTAGCGTTCCCATCTCTGGAACAACAGCTTAGATTCTCATTCAATTTTATACATGACAATCTTTGAGATACTTAAAGATGGATAACATCATCTCACTATTTTCTCTTCTCCAAGCTAAACATATTCAGTTTCCCAAGTGGTTTTACCAAAATGGTGAAAGGTTTGGAAACTATACCTTATGAGTAGTGGCTTAGGGAGCTGGGAATGTTTGTCTGGAGAAGAGAGGGGTGACACGATGGCCATGTTTAAATATTTGCAGTGATGCCATATTAAGAATGGAGCAAGCTTGTTTTCTGCTGCTCCCGAAAACAGGACTCAGAGCAATGGATTCAAACTACAGTACAGAAAAAGAGATGCCACCTAAACATTAAAAAGAACTCTTTGATGGTAAGAGCTGTTAGACATCAGAAGATGCTCCCTCAGAGAATGGTGGAGTATCCTTCTTTGGAAGGTTTTAAACAGTGTCTGGATGGCCATCTGCCAGGGTTGCTTTGATTGTGTCTTCCTTCATGGCGTTGGACTGGATGTCCCTTGGGGTCCCTTCCAACTCTATGATTCTCAGGGCTCATTCCCACTTACGTTTAAACTGGTTTGGGATTGGTCTTCACTCAGTGTTGATAAATCTATTCCAAAAGGTCCGTCGTTCCCACTGTGGAAGCAAATCTTTTCATTATCCCCTTGTGATTGCTTCTTTTTTGACACAATTGTAGTTCCCACTAGTTTTCACCGCTTCAAAATGCATGCCAATCATCTATGCATCATCAGTGACGTAAGCGGCAGCCCGGGCAACCCAGCCTGGGAACTGTATGTATATATATATATATATATAGAGAGAGAGAGAGAGAGAGAGAGATGATTCGATTCATTGGTTTTGCAACTACTTGCCTCACTGATTGCAAGTATTTGCAAAACCAATAAATCCATCTTCTACCAATTTATTTTTTAAAAAAGATTGATAGGAAATTCGATTCACTGGTTTTGCAACTGTTTGCCTTGCTGATTGCAGCTAGTTGCAAAATCAATGAATTGAATCTTGTATCAATTTTGTTTTTAAAAAAACCATGCACCCAAAAGTCACATCACAAGCACAAAGGCAGAACTGGGGGGGGGGGGAGGGGGGAATGGTGGATCTTCCAAAAACTGAGGAGGGATGATAAACACCCCTCTGCCATTAGTCCCCCCCCCCTCCAGAATAATGGGATTCTGATCTGTCATTCCCACTTGTTGAACACGCTTTGGAACTGATTCTTAAAAAAAAAAAAACCACTAGGAAACTAGTATCTGAAAAAAACAGGTTTGGGGTTTTTGTGTGTGTGTGTGTGTGGGTTTTTGTTTTGTTTTGTTTTGTTGCATTTGCCTTGCTTTATCATGAAAGAAATTGATCAAAGTAGGATCGGAACCGGTTTCAAATCGGAATGACAGTCAT
The DNA here is from genome assembly GCA_034509955.1 of Urosaurus nigricauda. Lineage (NCBI taxonomy): Eukaryota > Metazoa > Chordata > Lepidosauria > Squamata > Phrynosomatidae > Urosaurus > Urosaurus nigricauda. The sequence goes on from JAOEGL010000007.1 coordinate 52,049,323, forward strand.
ATACCCCAATCAGCTATTTGCTTTAAATCAAAGTGGGAATGTGCCCTCAATTCTGGCCAAAGAAACCTCATGATTCTTTTCCCGGGCTCAGGTTTTGTTATGTGTCTTCAAGCCATTTCTGAATTACAGCAACCCTAAGGCAACCCTATCATGGGGTTTTCTTGGCAATTTCCTTCAGGGGAGGTTTGCCATTGCCATCCTCTGAGAGGATGTAACTTGACCAGGGTCACCCAGTGGATTTCATGGCTGAGCTGGGAATCGAACCCTGGTCTCCAGAATCATAGTCCAACACTCAAAGCAATTATTTATTTAATCTTTGTGGTTCAGCTGCTCTCCTCTCAAACTTGACCAAACAGGGACTCCATTTCACTCACAAAAATATAGACCTTATTGATGCCTCTCTTTTTTGAAATGCTGCTGCCATTTGTTAATGCATTCCATCATTTCCATCATAAATGCAAGAGCTATGGCTTGAAAGGTCTCAACTGTGTCTTTTTACATAATTAAAAGATGAAGGGGTTGTATATTGTTCTCCATCCATCTATCCATCCATCTATCCATCCGAAGGGCAATGGATATTATTTACATAAAATTTGGATCAGGGAAGGCGGGCTGGGGGCCTCTTGCATGCATACATATTTTATAGTTTTAAACTTTATTAAAGTGCTGGCGAGGCTGGATTGCTTGGTTGGTCAATCAGATTCTGGGAGCGTAAATCAAAAAGCCGTTTGATTTGTTATTCTTGGCTGGCCATAAATTAAGCCATTCTTGATGAAAAAGGGCTGACTGTAACCACAGCTGTTGAGAAGGGATCGGAATAGGTTTGGTAAAACATGTAGCTACAGGCAGTCGTAATCATGGGAGGTAGACCACCAACTTCAACAAGGCAGAAGAGATAACTAAATCATCTGTCTAAACCAGTGGTTCCCAAACTTTGGTCATCCAGGTGTTTTGAACTTCAGCTCCCAGAATTCCTGACCGATAGCCAAGGTCGCTGGAGCTTCTGGGAGCTGAAGTCCAAAACGCCTGGACAACAAAAGTCTGGGAACCACTGGTCTAAATTATACACAATTGCCAACTCTAGTATTACTGCAATGCACTCTGCATGGGGTTCCTTTGCAGAGTATTCACAACTTTCAGCTTGTTCAAAAATCTTAGAACCTTAAAGCTGGAAAGTACCCCATTCTGCCATGCAGGAATACCCAACTAATGCACTTTTGAAAGATGCCCATCCAACTTCTGTTTAGAGACCTCCAAAGATGGAGACACTCTCCAAGGCAGACCATCCCACTGGAAACGGGTCTTATAGTAAAAAGGTCCTTCTTAATGTATAGGCAGCATCTCTTTTCCAGTCATTCAAATCCATTGCTTCATGTCCACGTTTCTAGAGAAGCAAAAAACAAGTTCCACTTTCATTTCATCTTCTGCATGACACCCCTTCAGATATTTAAATAAAACTTTTTAAATACCTTTAAAGATAGGTATCATTTAAATATTTAAAGATTGATATCATGAACTAGCAAAAACCCTTCTGAGTATTTGTCGCCTAAGAAAACCCTATGAAACCTGTGGGGTTGCCATAAGCTGACAGGCGACTTGAAGGCACATCATGTCACCTCTCAGTCTTCTCTTCTCCAAGCTATGCACCTCCAGCTCCCTCAGTCATTCCTCATAAGGCTTAGTTTCCAGACCTCTGATAATTTGTCTCACCCATATCTGACCAAAGGGACACTATAGTAATGAACTGAATGCATGGCAGCAGCAGGATGGACACGACGTTGTGTGGTAAGTACTGGCCAAAGACTTTTTAAATCCTTGTTAAAATACAGTACCACTTTCTAGGCTCATGTGATAAAGTCCTTATTGGCTTCAAGGCAGATGGTGGATGCAGAGCAGAAGGTGAGCACTGTCACCACAAAGACTGGGAGGAAAGAAGGAAGCTAACTAAGTAAATCTATACACACACACACACACACACACACACACACACCAAGGGTCTTTGCAAGATGTAGTAACAAATAATTAATCCTTGTAAATTATATCAAGCTTCTGCTCTGTTTAGTTTATCTGGAGATTTGCAGTCCTTTCCTCTTTCCCGGAGCCGAACCCCCAAAACTGGAGAATGCTTGGAAATGTCTCATGAAAATGGGAGACTCGGAGTCCTGTCTTGAGATCTAACAACCTATCGGAAAGTTATTGTAGTCTCTGATACAAGATCTCGGTCCTAATAAAAAGAAAAAAGAGAACCCAACCAGCTTTTTTAAAAAAATCCTCCAAGATCACAGCAAAGACCTGCCTGAATTTTTAAAAGTTTTTGCCTCCCTGCAGAAAGAAAACAGAGGGACCAGCCTACTGTCCCAAGCCTCTGGAGACCAGGGTGCAAGAGTGTGGGAATGGTACCATGAAAACATCTCTGAGTCCTGGTTTTGTGTCTCTCACTCGGCAACATGAAAGATACCACTTTTCTGGTTTAGAGGGCACTGTTAAAAGTCTCAAGCCTGTTGCAACCCATGACTCAAATATCTTCCTAGAGGGAATTTATCTCCCAGGAAATGTTATGGTAACAAATTCTTTAAGCAAAGCATAGCCTGTTGTTTGGGTTGGTTGCATGGATACCTTTTCTGGGATCACATTTGTCCTGGGAGTATGTAGGTCTTGCTCCCACAGACAGTGGGCTCATTCCGACTTACCTGTGCTAGGATCCAAAGCATTGGATTCGAACTACAGAAAAATGACAAGAAAAGAGATTCCACCTCAACATTAGGAAGAATGTCTTGATGGTAAGAGCTGTTCAACAGTGGAAGATACTCTGAGTTTGGTGGAGACTCCTTCTTTGAAAGATTTTAAACAGAAGCTGGATGGCCATTGATCACAGGGGAGTGCTTTCATTGTATCTTTCTTCATGGCATAATGGGGTTAGAATGGATGGCCCATGGTGGTCTCTTCCAGTCCTATGATCCTATGATTCTATAAAGGCCAAAATCTTCTATTAGGCTCACATAGGCCCTTTTCACATGATGCACTTGCCATGCAGTAATTGTAGCCCAAACATTGCCCAAACTCTCCAGAAGCATGAAGGTGGGATTGTCCATCATGCTTCTGAAGTGTCACAGAAGCACGTCCACTGTTTTTCCATCGACGAATCATTCATGAAGAAGCCATTTTTGTAAAAACAGAATTTTTCATTATTACAAAAATGGCTTCTCCACATTTGGCTTCTCCATCGATAGAAGAACAACGAAATGCCTCAATTACGTTTCAGAAGTGTGGTGGACGATCCTACCTCCGCACTGCTGGAGGGTTTGAGCAATGTGGTAGGTGCCTCTTGTGGTAGGTGCCTCCATAATGTATATCTCCACATGAGAAATTATATTGAATGGCAGTATTAAACAAACAAACAAACAAACAAACAAACAGCTTCATTTATATACTGCTTCATATTGTCTTCAGGATTGTCTAAGCGGTTTACAACTGTAAGCTACTTGCCCCCAACAATCTGGGTACTCATTTTAGCAACCTCAGAAGGATGCAAGCCTGAGTCCTTTCGCTGATCTTGAACTCGCAACCTTATGGTTTTGAGTAAGTGGCTGCAGTACAGGCATTTAACCACTGCAGCACCAGGGCTCCTATTTATGCACAAATTGAAACAAGATACCACATGTGGAACCAAATGGACAAGGAAATCTGGGTGCACATAAGTGTGGAGTATGTATCCGTGCACATCAATATATGTCAGTGCACAAAACCACTTTTGCAAACTTGACTTGAATGTGGCCATTTTGCACTGGACAAAAATGTCCAACTGCTTCAGTAGGGGAATTTACATAAGCAAAAAACACCAGCAGGATTGCTAGCTAAGTGATAAGGGTCTACTGTGACATATCCTACTCTTTCACTCCCCAAGATAGTTCCTTTACTAAGGAGGGAGCAGGAAATATCCTTCAACACCGCTTAACCCAGTCTTTTTCATGAAGTAGCAATACAATCATTTTAGTTTAGAGCAATCAATAAGCTGGACTTTCCTTTGGCAACTTAAAGGGCTATTTTTCATACTGTTTTGTCAATAGAAATCCTCACTTATGAGGGAGATGAACATTATATAAACTAAGCTGGAGAGTTATGAGTTCCTGCAGACAGAGCGAGCATCAGCCTGAGCTTTTTTTTTTTTTAAATTCAGAATAGCTAGAAAGAAACATCAAATCATAGAATCATAGAGTTGGAAGAGACCACAAAAGGCCACCCAATCCAACCCCTTGCCATGCAAGAGAGAGAAAGGAAGGAAGAAGGGAAGGGAAGGGAGGGAGGAGCAAGTTGTAGCTGAGTTTTAACATCACTGTCTATGTTTTGTAACTTTATCAATCTGTAGTTACATTACAAAAGAGCAATGTTACTAAATTGCAAAGATTCACTAGTCTTCCAATACTACTTATTATTATTATTGTTGTTGTTGTTGTTGTTGTTGTTGTGCTATAGGTGTTTCTGATGTGTATTGGATGCTCTTGATGAGCATCAGGCACTTCTGATCTCCATTTGAGCACTTGTAATACACATTGGAAACGTCTGATGTGCATCAGGCACTCCTCTTGCACTCTGCCACTTCCTAGCCAGCATCTGGGTGCACATCGGGAATCCTCAATGCTCATTACACACTGAGGCCATGGTGCATTAGTCACTCCACCAGCTAGCATTGTGCATTGGATGCTCGTATATTGTAATGTCATACAGCTGCTGCTTGGTGAAAACAAATGTTGTATTTGTTGGGATAAAGAGTCCCAAGGAAAATGTACGAGAGCCTGGTTTGGGGAATTTTATTATTAGCTCAAGTTGCGAGATGGGCCAGCTACAATAACCTTGTGAGGTCGCCTCCCGCTGTGTATACCATTATTATTATTATTATTGTGCTATAAGTGCTTCTGATGTGTATTGGATGCTCTTGATGAGTATCAGGCACTTCTGATATGCATTTGAGCACTTGTAATACACAATGGAAACTTCGGATGTGCATCAGGCACTCCTCAGGCTCTTGGCTACACAAGCTCAGAAAAGCTCTTTATGGGATTAAGCAGGGTGCGCGCTGTTGGAACCTCTGTATCCATGAGGAGCTGGTGAGGCTGGGACATAAGCACAGTGTTGCAGATGCTTGTGTGTACACGAAAGGAGGGGTCACACTTGTGATTTATGTAGATGATCTGTGTGTGGCTGCTCAGACTGAGCAGGAAGTTAAGGCCATGCAGGAGGAGTTAGTCAAGAAGTTTGTGTTGAAGGACCTTGGAAACCTCAAGGCATACTTTGGAATTGAGGTGGAGAGAAGACAGGATGGTAAGATCTTGCTAAGTCAGACTAGAAAGATAGAGAGGCTGATAGAGAAGTGTGGTTTGTAGAGTGCCAAGGTAGTAAATAGCCCCATGACTCCTGGCTATGCCAGTAGTGAATCAGTCAAAGTTTTCGAACATCCAGATTTGTACAGATCAGTGATAGGCAGTTTGCTTTTTGTTGCCAATAACACCAGACCAGACATTTCCTTTGCTGTAGGTCTTGAGCAGGAGACTCAGCAGTCCGAAGGTGGAGGACTGGACAGCAGTGAAGAGGCTGCTCAGATACCTGAAAGGGAGCAAGGAAAGGAAGCTAGTGCTGCAGGGATCTGAAGCACAGCTGGGGTGTTTTGTGGACAGCTCTTTTGCCTTGGAGTTACATGACAGAAAGTCTGTAATAGATTTGCTAGTCAAGTATGCAGACAGTTTGGTGGTTTGGAGGAGCAGAAAGCATAGCTGCATGGCACTGAGCACCTCAGAAGCTGAGTTTGCTGCACTGTCTGAGATGGCAGGAGAAGTGCAGTGGGTGAGGCAATTGCTGGAGGACTTGGGTGAGAAGTGTACAGGCCCAACAGTTGTACACGAGGACTCACAGTCTTGCATTGCCATGTCTGAGGCAGAAAATCTGAAGAATAGGACCAGGTACTGTATGATATAGGAAGATCCAAAGAAACACACTCCATTTAAAAGCCAAACTTATGTACACATTGTTCATTTTGGAGGGGCTTGTTGGGATGATGAGTCCCAAGGAAAATGTACAATGTGTGATGGCCAAAGACCATTCAAGAACATCGGCCAATCAGATGCTGGCTGGGAGAATTTGAACATTCTGCTGAAAGTTGGGTTTGGCTGGTTTTGACAGTTGGGCTGTAGATCAGAATCAGTTGACTCTGTGGCTGCTTCTGTGGATAGATGGTGGACTTTATACATGTTTGTAGATAGCTCTGTACATACTGTAACTTCTAAGAATAAAAGCCTCATCTGAGAGACCTTTGTCTACAGTGTCTCTTCAGTTATTCTGTAAGATGAGAGGTAGTTCTCCAACTCACAAGCTGCTGCCTACACTACAGTCGCAAAGGTGATCCTGTCACCAAACATAGCCGTGGTACCTCATCACAGACTGCGCTACTCAAACTCTAACAAACCAGTTAGCATTGTGCATTGGATCCTTGTATGTTGTAATGTCATACAGCTGTTGCTTGGTGAAAACAGATGTTGTATTCACCAAGAAAGTAATGGTGCCATTTTATTTGACACAGATATAGAACAAGGGACATCAGTCTTGACAACAATACAGGCAAAAGGGATTTGAGAGTCTTAGTAGATCATAAGCTAAACATGAGTCAACAGCTAAAAATGCTAATATAATCCTAGGCTGCATCAATAGGAGTATAGACAGAGGGAAGTCATAGTGCCATTCTATTCTGATTTTGGTCAAACCTTACCTGGAATACTTCATCGAGTTCTGGAAGGATGTTGACAAGCTGGAGTATATCCAGAAGAGGGCAACCAAAATGGTGGAAGGTCTGGAAACCACCTGTTCCTATGAGGAGTGGCTTAGGAAGCTGGGTATGTTTAGGCTGGGGAAGAGATGGTTAAGACAAGACACAATATCCATGTTGAAATCTTTGAAGGGATATCTCATATTGAGCAAGCTTGTTTTCTTCTGCTCCAGAGACTAAGACTCAAACCAATGGATGCAAACTACAGGAAAAGAGATTTCACTTCAACATTAAGAAGACAATGCAAGATACTGGCTCAGAGAGTGATGGAATCTCCTTCTTTGGAAGTCTTTAAACAGAGGTTGGATGGCCATCTATAAGGCGTGCTTTGATGCTGTCTTCCCGAGTGGCAGAATGAGGTTGGAATAGATGGCCTTGATGGTCTCTTCCAGCTCTAAGATTCTGTAAAACAACTCAATTCTATTCCCTGCACACACAAAGAGGCACATCCCAGGCTGGATTTCAATTTGTGTTTATCAGGGCTGGCTTTCTGAAAGCCTGTGCTGCTTGCCCATTCAGAAGCGTGTGGTGGTAGAGCACGTATGCTGGAATGATGAGGATCAAAATGTCACACATTCACATCTCTGCTAAGCCATGGACTTCACTGATTGACATTAGGCTAGCAATATCTCACAGCCTAACCCATTCCACAGGGTCTTCTTTGAGGATAAATTAGGCATACGCAGCCAGCGAAGGTAGGAGACCCCATGCGAACCTGAAGTGATCCCCAGGGCCCCCATAAGAGGGTCTTTTGCTCAGAAACCAAAGGTGTGGCATGGAAGATCAGCCAAAAGCTTTTTTCATTATATGTGCATGTAAGTAGAGCTTTATGACAAGCAACTACAGACTTTATCACACAGAGGCAAATTGGAGCTAAATTGGTTAAATCCCATGCAGAAACAGGATTTTAAAATCCGTAAAATACCCACTTCTGTGGGTTGTTTTTCAGATGCATTGGTGTCAATGAGAAATAATGCAACATTAATCCAAATGCATGTCTTGTCTTAATCGCAAATCTTTTCCCCCAAACTTTGTAGAACCAATCAGCTTCTTAAGATCCACTGTCTGATATGGTTTTAATATCATATATAAGCTTATCTCAGTCACCTTTGTTTTCACCACACCAACCACAAATGCTCAAGTGAAGCAGGTTTCCTGTAAGGATGGTTTCAAGTTTACAACATGACTGCATTAAGCAGTCAAGTGCAGTTCTAGTAAGCTATTTGTTTTTCCCACTTCACCTATTTGCAGCATGAGACATTGTAATGTGTACCAATTCAGCTGAAGCCCCTAATTGCTACAAAAAGTGTGGAATCCTGATATTTATAGTTTTGGGAGGGACTATGAATTCTCCACCAGAGAGCTCTGTTAGAGAATTCTAAATAGCCTTTATGAATCTACAAATCCCAGAATTCTGTACGATGGAGCCATGGTAGTTAAAATGGTATCAAAGTGTAGTGTGGATACAACCTGTGCCTGCATGCCACCATTCTGGCAAGGCTTCTGGCAGTGAGGTAGACTTAAGTCAATTGATTCATATTTAAATCAGACACAAGCCACTTTAGTGACTTGACTTGGACTTGACTTGGCAATAAATGACTCACTGACCTGACTTGGCTTTAGACTTGTATATTTTTAGTGACTGACTTGCTGGTGCCATTCACTTCAAGCACCAAGCAAGACCCTCTCCCAAAGTGTGGGGTGCATTTCTCGGAAGGGAACAGCAAATGCATTAGGCAATGGGCTTGAGGTGGAAGGATCCATTTAAAGCTTTTACAAAAACTTTAGAAAACTCCTCCAATGTGCAGCAGGGAGTGGCTGCCGAGTAGACTTCAACTTCCATCTCAAGTCCATTGCCTAATGTGGATATGCACCTCCTTTTTTTTCTGTCAAAAGTTGGCTCCTAATCTTGAGACTTGACTTCAAAGCCTATTGCAAGGACTTAAGACTTGAAGGTCGAGACTTGAGACTTGACTTGAGACTTGGAATAAAAGACTTGAATACATAATAATAAATAATAAAATAAAAATCTCCCTGCAGATCGAGGTGGGATTACATCAGAGAATAAAATAGACAATACAAAATACAATGTTATCTAAAAATATAATCAGTAGAATCATAGAATCATAGGATCATAGAGTTGGAAGAGACCACAAGGGCCATCCAGTCCAACCCTCTGCCATGCAGGAACTCTCCATCAAAACAACAACATCGTTATCATTCACTAGAATGACCAAATCGTCGTCTCTTTTTCATGCCATCATAGTCAGAAGAGGGTGTGTTTCTTGAGTTCACCTACAAGAGGTCAGATGGATAGGCCCACTAGAAGAGATCCATCTTAAGCACCTTCTTGAAAGCTTCTAAGGTGGTAATAAGATGGATCTCTTCCGCTAGGTAGTTCCATAGTTTGGGGGCCGCGGCGGTAAATGCTTTATGGGAAGTTGTTATTAGTCTAGTTTTCATGTATTCCAATAGATTCTTCCCTGATGTTCTGAGAGTGCGGGGCGGATTGTGTAGAGAGAGGCGTTCCCTTAAACAATTTGGGCCCAAGCCATGTAGGGCTTTAAAGGTAATAACCAACATTTTGTATTGCACCCGGAAGCTGATCAGCAGCCAATGAAGAGATCTTAATACTGGTGTAATATGGTCTGATCTGGGTGTTCCCGTGACTAAACTGGCGGCTGTGTTTTGGATCAATTGAAGCTTCCAAACTTGGTACAAAGGTAGCCCCATGTAGAGCACATTACAGAAATCGAATTGAGAGGTTACCAGTGCGTGTACCACTGCTTCAAGGTCCCTCTGGGCCAGGTAGGAGTGCAGTTGGTGTATCAACCAAAGTTGATACCAAGCACTCCTAGCCATCGTCTCCACCTGCGATGTCAACTGTAGAGACGAGTCCAGGAGCACTCCCCAACTTCGAACTTCATCCTTTAGGGGAAGTGTGACCCTGTCCAGGACTGGTTGGCAAATCTCCTTCCCTGGACCAGGGGTACCTATTACAAGTACCTCCATTTTCTCTGGATTCAACTTGAGTTTGTTTTCCCTCATCCACCCCATTACTGACTCAAGACAGGCATTCAGAGGAGAGATGGATTGGTCACTGCATCAGTTGGAGATATATTTGGGTGTCATCAGCGTACTGATAACACCATACTCCTTGTCTCCGGATGATCTCTCCCAGCGGCTTTGTGTAAATGTTAAACAGCATGGAGGACAGGATGGCACCCTGAGGGATGCCAGATGTCAGCTCTGTTTTACGAGAGCAACTGTCCCCTAGCATCACCATCTGGAATTTACCTGAGAGGTAGGAATGGAGCCACTGAAGTGCAGTGCTCCCAATACCTAACTCTCTCAGGCATTCCAGAAGGATACCAAGGTCTATGGTATCAAATGCCGCTGAGATGAGATTCGTCAATATTTACAAACTCAAAATGATCCAGTCTAACATAGTACATGAAGTCACTGGATGACTCTCTTATATTTTCTGTTATAATGCTCGTATCAAGATTGACCCTTATCTGAGAGATTTTATCAGCAAAAAAAGTCATTAAATATGTCACAGCAGGCTTTAGTCGGTTCTACTAAAGGGTTCAGGGTGGGAGGCAGTTGGGTTAGCTCTTTAACCATCCTGAACAGCTCTGCTGGACGAGACTAAGCCGAAGCAATACATGCAGCATAGAACAAGTTCTTTGCTGCATAGAACGAGTTCTTTGCTGCCACGTCACTGGCTTCTGCTCACAGTTTACTACTGGTATGCTGTTGTACATAATGGGATTTGAGCATCCACAAATTTTAGTACCCATGAGGAATCTGGAACCAAACCCCAGGAGATATCAAGGGGCCACTGTATCTCTGGGCCTGACCAAGATATGATCAGTCTCTTGGCTGAAGAAAATTTAGAATGATCACACATTTTCCCAAATGGCCTATCTCACCTCTGAATGGTAGTTTCCCAGACAATGCTTCACATTGCTCATGGAGAAATTTTGGAAATCTAGAAACTAGGTAGAAGCACCCAACCTGCAAGTTTGCTTGATGTTTGTAACTTCTTCCTGACCCCAAATGTGGCAGCAAACTAAGTCCCAGCATGTCTGAAACCTCATCCATCCACGCAAGCATTGCGTTGAGCACTCCAGTTAATATATTTTCCATACAGCATTTTAAATTATACGTCGGAATGAGTCCAATAAATTACCGATAATAAAATTCCCCTGCACATAATTTCCCAACAGAAAAGGGACCTCTAAAGAGATATTTCCTCTGCCACCACCTCTGTTCCCATTCCCTGAACGTATAGCACTTATTCGAATATTAAAATGGCAGCAGCTCTATAAATTGTGAATCATTAACGCACTTCATTGATCCCCCCCCCTTCATCCTCCCAGCCTAGGACAGCCTCGGTGTGTGAAGATCAGTCTATTGGATTGAGATTCATAAGCTATTTGAGGGTCAAAGTCCAAGACCTCTTGTGCTTGAACTTCTATCAGCCCAAAGCTGATCAATACTTGGAGATATATTTGATTGTGGGCTGCTAGCACAAGGTAAGTGCCCATAAAACCAATTAGAGACACAAGACCATTTGGATCAGTGATTAAAAGCATGGGGAAAACACTACAGAACCTGATGGTGGGCATGAAGCAGCTTCAATGGACGAGGAAGGCTGCTGTTCCATGCTTTAGAGTTCAAGCTAGGGCTGCATCTACACTGCAGCATTAATGCAGTCTGATGCCACTTTAACTTCCATAGCTCAATGCTATGGATTTTTGGGATTTGTAGTTAGGTGAGATATTTAGCCTTCTCTGTCAGAGAGCTCTGGTGCCTCCACAAACTACAAATCCCAGGATTCCATATGATGGAGCCATGTCATGGAACCATTAGTTCAGCCAAAGGTTCATCAACAGTGTGGTTGCCCTACAGAGGAAGAGATTTCTGTGCTACACAAACAGTTGTAATGATGCAAATACACCCAGGAAGGCTATATTCATCCATGGTTGTTGTGGTTGTTGTTGTGTACCTTCAACTGATTTCTTACTCATGGTAACCCTAGGGTGAGATTTGTTCTGAGGACGTTTGCCATCAGCCTCTTCTGAGACTGAGAGAGTATGACTTACTCAAAGTAGCCCAGTGGGTTTTTCATGAAGGAGTAAGGATCTGAACCCTGGTTTCCTGGAGCCCTAGGCTGCATCTACACTACAGAAGTAATGCAGTTTGACATTCCTTTAACTGCCACGGTTCAACCATGTAATGCTGAAATCTGTAGTCTTGTGAGACATTTAGCCTTCTCTGTCAGAGAGCCCTGGTGTCACAACAAACTACAAATCCCAGGATTCCATATGATGGAGCCATGATAGCTAAAGTGATGTCAGACTGCATTACAAGCCTCCAAAGGAGTTTCCCCCACTTGCGGAGGCAGTGAATTCCATCATCAAGATGCTCTTACCATCAGGAAATTTTTCCTAATGTTGAGGTAGAATCTCTTTTCCTGTTCTTATTTTATTTATATCCCATTTTCCTCCATGATGGATCTAAAGCCCCTCATACTATATGTTAAAACAATACAGCAGAAAAAAGAAATAGCTTATGATACAAGACTGATTACTTTAAATGTTTTAAATGTGTATGATGTATGTATGTACAGTATGTTATACGTTTGTCTAATAGATGTGTGTATAGTTGTTTGTTTAGATTTTCGATAAAACTTCACAATAAAAACAACAACAGTGCAGCTAAAAACAATCTGGACCACAAAAATGTAAAAATTTTAAATGCAAACATTAGTTTAAAACAATTAAAAGCACATTAAAACCTACCTATTGCACCATCCCAACCAGTTAAAATCATACGATTGGTTTACATAGGAATGTTTAGACATTAGATAGAACTTTTTGTTTTACTATAAGAACTACTTGATGGGGAAATGGATTGTCTCTGATGGTGGTGGACTCTCCTTCTTTGGAGGTCTTTAAACAGAGGTTGGATGGACACCTTTCAGAGGAGCTTTAATTGTCTATTCCTGCATCGAATCATGGAATCATAGAGTTGGAGGAGACCACAGGGGTCACCCCATCCAACCCCATTCTACCATGCAGGAATACACAATCTAATCTCATTCCACATTCCCTTGCATGGCAAGGGGTTGGACTACATGACCCTTGTGATCCCTTCCAACACTACGGTTCTATGATTCTGTGACACTTCACAGGGGTATGAAACTGTGCAGTGCAGATGCTCCCTTGTCACTTGCCACTACAAAAGATACAGTTATTCCTGGGGTTCAGGGTAATCTTTCTTTGAGGCAACACTCTTTTTTGTCTTCCCTTCATCCCATGTGTGACAATGGCAACTGTGACCTTAGTGGAATCAAGGAACACGCACATTGCATTTACCTGGTCCTGTTTAAAGTGAACAGATGTGTGGGGAGTGGGGGAGGCAAAAAGAAATAATTTAATAATTTTTCTTCCTGCTGGGGAAAAATGTCAACTGTTTTCATTTCAGGATTTGCTCAGCATAAAGGAATGTGGGGTTTTTTGGGAGGGATGCTCAGAAAATTCCATTTTTCTGCACAAAGATGTTCTTTTTCCAGCAAAATAATCATATTCCCTAACCAGGAAATATAGGATAGCCAGTGTGGCATAGTGTTTTGAGTGTTGGGCTATGACTCTGGAGATCAGGATTCAAATCTCTGCTGAGCCATGAAGCCCACTGGGCGACTTTGGGCAAGTCACACTCTCTCAGCCTCAGAGGACAGCAATGGTAACCCACTCTGAAGAAACTTGCCGAGAAAAACCCATGCCTTAGGGCTGTGATAAGTCAGAAACGATTTGAAGGCGCACAACGACAAACAAAAAGTTATGCCATCTTCTACACCAAAACAAATCCCATCCAAAATAAATCCTGCATGAAAATCTACAAATATTTTCATTCATCCAGGATTTTCCTCATCCGTTTTTTCATCTATGATTCAAATGTTTTGGAACAGTCTACCCACCCCTACTCTACACACACACGCACACACGCACACAATCTTTGGACTTAGTTCTTTGCGGGTTTTTCGGGCTATGTGGCCATGTTCTACAAGAGTTTATTCCTGACATTTCACCAGCATCTGTGGCTGGCATCCTCAGAGAAAGATCTTCTCTGAAGATGCGAGCCACAGATCCTGGTAAAACGTCAGGAATAAACTCTTCTAGAACATGGCCACATAGCCCGAAAAACCCACAAAGAACTATGGATGCTGGCCATGATAGCCTTTGACTTCACAAATCTTTGGACTATCACTCCACTAAAGGGAAAATGTTGATGCCACACCAATCTTTTATTAATGGGGATGCATTAAGGGTCAGGAGAGTGTCTCATGAACCTGTTTATTCAACAACCTCTCTAAGAGTGCAGTGCAGGGAGGAGGGAGAGTATATTTTATCTTAATAATGTGAAAACCTGAGAATTAAGCAGCATTAAAATATTCAAAGACAGTGGCCTTCTTTTGGGAGCTTTGGCACTCAGGAATATTGCTTACTTATTTTTAAATACTACTTACAATATATGCCCCCACCCCACCCCTTTACAATATTACGACAGATAAGAATGAAGTCATATACCATGAATCATAAGGGGGTGGAAGACCACCTGGAACCCATGTTAAACCCCTCAGTGGCTGGGTTGAAGGTATGGGGGATGTAACAAAATGAATAAATCTCTCCATAAACAAAAGTGAAAAAGTGATGATGTGAAAACCAGGGAATTAAGCAGCACTAAAAATCCTGAGAGCCAGCGGGGTGTAGTGGTTTGACCGTTGGACTGGGAGACCAGGGTTCGAATCTCAGCTCGGCTGGGGAAACCCACTGAGTGACCTTGGGCAAGCCATACTCAGACCCAGGGGATGGCAATGGCAAACCTCCTCTGAACCAATCTTGCCAAAAAAAAAAAAAAACAACAACAACAAAAACAACAACAACAACAACATGATAGGTGAATGCCTTAAGGTTGCCATATGTCAGAAACAACTTGAAGGTACACCATCACCACCACCGCAACAAAAGATCCTGAAGTGTAAAGATCTATAACTGAATATTCATAGAATCCTAAGGGAAATCCCCTGCTCAGTGTAGGATCTTCAGCTAAAGCACAGGTCCAGACATTTAATTTTTTTTTGAAAGGCTATGTGGCCATGTTCTAGAAGAGTTTATTCCTGATGTTTCACCAGCATCTGTGGCTGGCATCTTCAGAGAAAGAGATCTTTTCTGAAGATGCCAGCCACAGATGCTGGCGAAGCGTCAGGAACAAACTCTTCTAGAACATGGCCGCATAGCCTGAGAAAACCATGAAAAACTATGGATACTGGCCATGAAAGCATTCAACTTCACATTTTTTGGAAATGTCCAGAGAAGGAGACCTGCCATCTCTCTGGGTCATTGGTTCCATTGTTGAACTGCTCTCACTGTGAAGTAGGCCTTTCTCATGTTCCATTGAAATCTACTCTTCTGTAAGTTCAGACCATTAGACCTGCTCCTACTCTATTGGGCAGCTGAGAACAAACTTGCCCCTTTATCTTGGTGGAAGCCTTTGAGGTATTTAAAGAGGGCAACCATGCCACCTAGCAGTCTTCTCTTCACCTGGCTGAGTGTGCCCAACTCCCTCAACCTTTCCTCATAGGTTTTATTCTCTATACCTCATATCAGCCTCAATGTCCTTCTCTTAACCCACTCCAGCCTTTCTATATCCTTCCTAAAATGAGGCACCCAGAACTGGATGCAGTACTCTCGAGGAGGCCTGATCAGTGCAGAATATAGTGAGATTATTGCTTCTCACGTCTTGTCTATTATAATGCAGGCTAAGATAGCATTCACCGTCTTTACCACAGCATCACAGTCCTGGCTCATGTTCCACTTAAGATCAACAATAATCCCAAGGTCCTTTTCACATGTAGTACTGCTGAACCATATATCCCCCATCCTAGATCTGTCCATTTGGTATTTGTGGCTTCGATGTAGAAGGTTGCATTTGTCTCTACTGAATTTCTTTTCAGTCATTTGTGCTCAGTTTTGTGGTTTATCGAGGTCCTTTTGAAGTCTGTTCCTGTCTTTTTAATCTAAAAGGGGTGATACTAAAAGGGCAGTCCAGCAAGCCTTGATTCCATGACACTGTTACTCCTGGCTGAGTTGCACTGTAGATGGTTGACATTTGATAAGTTTACCTGTTGCTTTGGATATTTGGTCCAGCAACTGCTAATAGATTCCATATCAGTTGGGGTAATGATTAACTTCAGGTTTTGATTGAAATTTTTAGGAGCTATTCAAGTGCTGAACCTTATCTTCCAAATAGTTTCAGCACCTTGGAAAGCCCCTTCCCACATATCTGATGGGTTAGGGCCCATCAGACCATAAGAAAGTGGAATTGGTTGAAAACTGGAAGCCAGTTTCTCTTAGCTTCCAAATGCATTTTGGCAACAAAAATGCAAATAAGACACTATCAATTTTGAATGTGGCAAAAGCTAAATAACTCTCTCTCTCTTTACACACATACACACACACACAGAGTAAAATGAACAAAAGCTTAACCTTAATATCCTGCCCTGTGATTTATATTACTGTATATATAATTATATTATATTGTTGTTATTGTGTGCCTTCAGGTCATTTCCATCTTATAGAGAACCTATCAGAGTGTTTTCTTGGCAGGTTTTGTTCAGAGGGAGTTTACCATTGCCATCCTCTTAGCTGAGAGAATGTGACTAGCCCAAGGACACCTAATGGGTTTCATGGCTGAGCAAGTATTCAAACCCTGGACTCCAGAGTAATAGCCTAATACTTAAACTACTACACCATGCTGGCTCGTTAATGTATGTATGTGTGTGTGTGTGTGTGTGTAATAATGTATACTGTTTTATAAACACAAATTATTGTTGTGTGCCTTCAAGTTGTTTCTGAATTATGGTGACTCTAAGGAGAACCTATCATGGGGTTTTCTAGGGCTGAGAGAGTATGACTTGCCCAAGGGCACTTCATGGCTTTCAATGACTGAGTGAGGCTTCAAACCCAGATCTCCAGAATCATAGACTATCTCTCAAATCACTACACCATGCTGGTGCTCTATAAGCATAAATACAGTATAGTAATACTGTAAGAGATGCATTGCCCAAAACTCAGAAGTACTATGGACTGAATGCAGATTGGAGAAGCAAAAGATGATGTGCAGTCACAGAGAGAAGGGAAAAAGCTCCAAGCAGCGGTCACTCAGTCCCAAGTGAGCCTCTGTAGTCAGCTTCCCCTCTCAGTTTCCTTTGGAAGCAGTGTATATACATGCATGGATGCAAGCCGTCCAAAGCAAGTTTCCATAGGAAGAAGAACGGACAATATTCTGCTGCTTCCACACTTGCAAATTATACAAGTAAGAACTGTTAATTCAAGGAGGGGCTTGCTCTTTCTATAGGCAAGCCTTGGGACCTGTATACAAGTGAGCAATCCCAAGCAAGCTTCATAGGCAGGAAGAACTGACAAAAGAGCAGATCCCATATTGAAACTGAAATTGAAATTATGGAACTTGCCTGTAAGTCGCAAGCATTGAAAGAGCGAGTCATTAGAAAGCGAGTCGACAAAAGTTGGGGGAAAACTGTATTAAAACATGGAGCAGATTCACCACCCCACTGATGTGAGAACCACTGGCCACTGCAGCTGGGGATCATGATGGGGACCCTACAGAAGTTGTTGGACTGCAAGTCCCAGCAGCCCTAGCCAACATTGACCATGCGGAGGAATGCTGAGAGCTGTAGTCCAGCAACCATAGAATCATAGAACTGAAAGAGACCGCAAGGGCCATCCAACCCTTTTGTTACGATCAACTAATGTAGATTCATTGGGTCAATAATTGCATGATGAGTCAACACACAGGTAAATCCAGTTGAATCATAAAGTTGGAAGAGGTCCCAAAGGCTATCCAGTCTAACTCCATTTTACCATGCAGAAATACACAGTCAAAGCACTCCTGACAGATGGCTATCCAGCCTGTGTTTAACCTCTGAGAATTACATGTTTGCCAACCCCGGTTTTAATCCAGTCCCATGGGCTCCAACTTCAAAATGGCAAGTCAAGACTGGTGTGAATTCCATTGATGTGATGGGCTTACTCCTGTTTAGGGTACCAACTGGAGTTCAGGAGTCCTGAGATGAGTATCAACCATTCCAGTCTTTTCCTGTTGGTGGGACCAAGATGCCATCGATGTATGAATATGGAGGGTTTATGGATCAGACCGGCAGGTTGGTTTTTACCCTTCTGCCTCCCTGCCCTTGAAGTGTCCTTCCAGGGAAGTCTTCATTAGCATAAAGAAAACATTTTTAGCCTGCTAGAGAAGTCCGATGTATTATAGTATAATATATTTTCCGACATAACCACAGGTCTTTATTGTTATACATTGAGGTCACTGACAAGTAATATATTCAATCTGTTAAAGTTATTAGGGAGATAAATAATTTGGGTACTGGCTGAACTGTGAACCTTTACCTTTTTCCCTGACAGACGGGCTGCTCTGTCTAATCTTGCTGGCTCCAGAATAGTAATTCCATTAGGTTTATGAGTGCGGTGGTACATATGCAAGACCCTCCAATGCAATTTCTTTTTTCCCTTTTTTTTTAAAAAGGCAATAGGAATATTAAACTTTAAGCCCAAAGAGGATATAATTTAACCTGCATTATTTATGGAGGGACACAAATCCTTTACCATAGCAAAAGAAAAAGAATTAGGAAGAGAAAGATGCCATGCACAAAGAAACCAAATGCACTCAGGGAGCTGGGTAGCTGCCTTGAATCCCTGTACTGAGAGGAAGGTGAGATATAAATAAACCTGATGATGATGATGATGATGATGATGATGATGATGATGATGTTGTTTAAACTGGAGGAAAGAAGGCTGAAGGCTAACATGACAGCCATCTTTAGATATCTGAAGAGATGCCAGGTAGAAGAGGAAGCCAGCTTGGTTTCAGCTTCTCCAGGGACTAGATCATGAACTAATGGGTTCAAATGAAAAGGAAAGAGAATCCATCTAAACTCTGCACTCTTTCAAATGGGAGGAATTTCTCCCAATGTCGAATGGAGCGAATGCAGATTCATGTAAATTCGCTAGTTTAGCAAATTTACATGAACCCCTGCTCCGTTCGGAAGAACCCCTGCTCCATTCGGAATTACTTCCCATTACCCGAAAATAACCCCCTCCTGCCCGAATTTGCATGCGAAGCTTTAATTCGCAATAACGTAAAACCCATGATTGCATTCAAATTGGATTCCCTCTTGCCCGAATTTGCGTGCGAAGAGTTAATTCGCAATAACGTAAAACCCATGATTGCATTCGAATTGACCTTAAATTATACTTCCAATTTAGCCTCGTATGAAAGAGTCCACTGAGAAGAACTTGGCTTGAAGAGACAGTCGAATACACTACCCTTGGGAGGTGGATCTGAGAAGGTCTTTAAACAGAAGATGGGGGCACATCCTTCAGGGGTGCTTTGGTTGTGTATTCCTGTGTCCAAAGGGTGAAGAAGATTGCTCTTGTGGCCTCTTTCATCTCTAATGTCTTGTCTACATGACCTTAATACACTGGATTCCCCCCAGGCTAGCTGTGTATTCTTGACACAACATAGTCTCAAAACTCTGAACTGAGTCTGGGCTGTTTACAAAATACCTAGACTCAATTCAGGGTTTCCATCACTTGTCCCACATTTTAAAAATTTACCTTTTGCTCTGGGTTTTGCAGACAATCCGGAGCAAAAGGCAGTGATGGGCGATTTCCTTCCCATGCAGTGCCTGTGAGCATCACAAGTTGTTCCAAGGTCAGAACAAGGCTGGGCACCTTGTTCTGACTTCAGACAACTTGCACTGACAGTGTTCAACTCACAGGGTCCATGTGGAAAGGCAGCCATCCATTGTTGACTGCAGCAGGTAAGAGGATTCAGGAGCCAGAATATTCCCAGGTCAGCCTGGAGTTACAGTTTGGAACGAAACCCAGTTTCATTCTGTTCAGAATAAAGTTGTTGCTGTTGTTGCATGCCTTCAAGTCATTTCCAGCTTATGGTAACCCTAAGGAGACCCTATCATGGAGTTTTCTGGGGCTTTGAGTGTGTAACTCATAGAATCGTAGAATCATAGAATTGGAAGAGACCACAAGGGTCATCCAGTCCAACCCCCTGCCATGCAGGAACTCCCAAGCAAAGCATACCTGACAGATGGCCAACCAGCCTCGGCTTAAAGACCTCTAAGGACCGAGACTCCACTACACTCCGAGGGAGTGTGTTCCACTGTCGAACAGCCCTTACTGTCAGGAAGGTCCTCCTAATGTTGAGGTGGAATCTCTTTTCCTGCAATTTGCATCCATTGTTCCGCGTCCTAGTCTCTGGAGCAGCAGAAAACAAGCTTGCTCCCTCCTCAATATGACATCCCTTCAAATATTTAAACAGGGCTATCATATCACCTCTTAACCTTCTCTTCTCCAGGCTAAATATCCCCAGTTCCCTAAGGCTTTCCTCATAGGGCATGGTTTCCAGACCCTTCACCATCTTAGTCACCCTCCTTTGGACATGTTCCAGGGCAACTACTCATCCAACTCTTCCAAGACTACTCAGTGGGTTTCCATGGCTGAACACAGATTTGAACCTCAGTTTCAAGAGTCCTGGAGAGAGAAACTGGATTATTTTAAAAGCAGCTGAAAAAGTGGGATGATAGAGGATTCATGAAGCTGAAGGCTTTCAAGACCAGCATCCATATTTTTGTGGGTTTTGGGGGGCTATGTGGCCCTGTTCAGGAAAAGTTTATTCCTGACATTTAACCAACATCTGTGGCTTGCATCTTCAGAGAATGCTGGCACAGAAGTGAGTGGGGTATATACTCTTTGTGACACTCGGTTGAGAGGAAGTGATTTATATGTTAATCTGTAAAATTTGCCATTCAACAACAGACCAACACATGGATTAACATGCAAATATCACTTCCTCTCAACCAAGGATCACACAGTACATATACCCCACACACTTCCATGCCACCATTCTCTGAAGATGCCAGCCACAGATGCTGGTGAAACGATAGAAATATATTCTTCCAGAACACGGTCATATAGCCCAAAAAACCCACAAAAAATGACAGAGGATTAATTGGGATTTTAACTGTCAAATCCAGGACAGCAGAAGAGTATGGTTTGGGATTCTTTCAAATGCCTCATCATTTCCAGGTTCCATTCGTATAACAGTTCTGTTTCCCTAGCAAGTGAAATATATATATCTATAGACAGAGAGAGAGAGAGGTGACATCATATTGAATTAGATGTTTATCTTGGTATGTCCAATCCTAAATATGTCAAAAGTTGTATCACAATATAAAGAGTATAAATATATCCAGAGTTGTATCATAATACTGAAAGGATTTTGACAACCAATATGCATTATAGCTGTTTGAATGTCAACTTTCTTTTCGATTTAGATCCCTGATGCCAATGGATTGTTTTCAGTGATGCTGTTTAAACTGGTCATCTAAATAATTAACTAGCTTTCAAATATGGGTTATCTAATTGGAGGAGTCAAGTAAGAGGAATGATACATGAAAAAGAAGCCATAAAATTTCCTCTGTCAGGGTTATTAATTTTCTCCCTGCAAATTGCTAGATATTCAAATATCTTCCTTATTTAAATAAGACACTTAGTTTAATGAAAAAGGGATTTGCATAATAGGAACTCGCTAATTAGATCCTAAAGCCTTGTCCACCTAGATACTTAAAAGATTAGTCCGTGTTCAGAACTCTAAACTGAGCATGAAACAAGGTCTTTTCACGAAAAGAAAAATTGTTCCTACAAGAAGATTAAAGATGCTAAATACATGCACTAAAAGACAAATCCAACAGAACTCAGCTTGCAGGTAAATTTATCTTGGCTTGAGTTGCCAGTCTTATGGGATTTGGTCTGAGCCTGGAGAATTGGTTTTAAAAAACAATTAGTTACAGTTATAGACTGAAATCTAATTGCTAAACCATTGAATCAATAGCTGAATGGTAACTCAACACTTACGGCCATGAATTCAATGCATCTCCTCTGGATGAGAGCATCTGTTGGATTTAGTCCAGAGCTTCAAGGTATGTAAAAATAGTTTGTAGTGCTGTGATTTTTAAAAATTCATTGGTGGTTTCTCATCCAAGTACTCACTGGGGCTGATCCTGCTTAGCTTCTAAAATCAGATTGGATCTGGTGCCTTGAGAATATTTCAGTATTTAGGCCCCTTGGATAGTTCTTTTAAAATTCAGTCTACTGTCCCACTGAGATGAGTGCCACCAGTCACCCCTGCCACAAAAGTGTATGTTTTATTGCTCTTAGTCCATGTTTCTGTTCCGAGCTTTCCAATTCTAAGCGAATCCAGGAGTTTCTGAGGTTTCAAAAAAAAAAAAAAAAAAGACAACAAGATATTTTCCAAACATCAGTCAGCACTGTCAAATCATAGGACTGGACCAGAAGAGCAGTTTTGCAAAGCTGAGCTGCATAGAAATATTTGGCAGTGGACAAAAATGTCCAGTTTCTGTGGGGAAGTTACAGGTAAATGAGATACTGACAAGATTCTGGGCAGTTTCTCCCAGTGACCTCTTCCAATGAACATCTAATTGGTGTTACAGAAGCTGCATTTAATCCAATATTGACATCTCCCCCCCCCCCCCCCACTTTAAAGTCACCACTATGAGGAAACTTGACAAATGGCCAGGATAGCACTTTGCTAACCAAAATCAGAGAATTGAAAAGAACCACAAGGGCCATCTCACTCAAATTTCTGCCATGCAGGAAAACACAACTAGAGTATCCCTGAAAGATGGCCATTCAATCTCTGTTTGAAGACCTCCAAAGAAGACGAGTCCACCACCCTTTGAAGCCCTTTGTTCTATTCTTACATTCAAGATGTAGTTCCTAATATTTAGGTGGGATTTCTTTTCTTCTCATTTGAATCCATTGGTTTATGCTCTGGACTCTAGATCAGCAGAAAACAAGCTGCTTCCATCTTCTACATGACAACCCTTCAGGTAATTAAATATGGCTATGTAATGTCATGGTCTGGTATTGAAAAATGCTGTTTGATTTATTGGTGATATATTAGACTATGGAGAACCAGCATGGTGTAATGGACTATGACTCTGGAGACCAGGGTTTGATTCCACACTCAGCCATGGAAACCCACTGGGTGACATTGGGCAAGTCACACACTCTCAGGCCCATAAAAACCCCATGATAGATTTGCCTTTGGGTTGCCATAAGCTGGAAATGACTTAAAGGCCCACAACAACAATACAGACATAGCTGTGTTAGTCTGGAATATAATATGCAAAGGGACTGTGTAGCACCTTTGAGACTAAAAGTACATTAAACTACGGAGAGCCATCATTTCATAGTGGTTTGAGTGTTGGACTAGGACTCTGGAGATCAGGGTTTGATTCCCCATTTGGCTTTGGAAATCCACTTGATGACCTTGGATGAAAGACACACTTTCGGCCCCATAAAACCCAGTGATAGGTTCTCCTTAGTGTCACCGTAAGTCAGAAATAACTTGAAGGCATACATCTACAACAACAATAGTACCCCTTAGAGCATTGGCCAAGTCAAACATCAGAACTCCATGGTCTGTAAACCTGTTGTAAACCCTAGATTGATTCTGCAACTTGGATAATTCCTTTAAAGTTCAGAGGAAAACCCAGAGTAGATTCAGAAGTCCACTGACATGGGAGCCACCAGCCCCCATTCTCTGGCCTGTAGCCTTATGAAGAGTCTTGTCATGGCAATGATACCAGCAGAGATGGTTCAGAGGTTTGTTCCATTCATTTTTGAGAAGAACATACCTAAACGTTCATGAAAAAAAACAAAACACCCCTCTATAAATCCAACAGGAGCAAAGAAGGGGGGGAGCTATGATTTGTTTTAAGAGAAATTTAAATGTGATCGAAAAAGAAACAGAGAGATTTATCATCCAATAGAATGGGGAAAAAAAACTTTTTGGAACAATGTTTGACTATGATGTTTCTGTAGTCTTTGAATTCAAAGCACTCTGCAACCATCCTTGGAACCCTTGCTATTGAAAGCCTACACAGACTGCTTTGGAAATGCCCCATCCACTACTATAATCATTCAACTACAGCTGTGTTGTGTGATATATATTTTTTAATTCAGAGGCGTTGGCAGTTTAGGATTGACGACGCTGGGGGCAAGCGAATGTCAAGCACTCCTAATGAAAGCGACTCCATTTGGCCTGGATTCTACCAGCTGCCAAGAGATGCAATCTACCGGCATATGGAGCACAAGCTGGATGGATCTCAACAAGGTCATTACCAAGAGGAAGAAAATTTATTATGTGCAGCCAACAGCTGTGGCAATGGTAGGTTTAACCTTCCACTCAACTCTGTCAAGGAAAGAATCAAAGTGTGACTTTAATGCCTTACATCAGGCTGAATGTTCATATTAACCAGTCCATAGTAAGTTGGCCGATCCTTCAATTCATCCTATGCCCAAATGAATAGTTCTGTTCACTTTGGGTGGCCCTGTGTCTAACATTTGGCATTCAAAGGCAAGAATCCCAGCTTTTGCCTGTTAATAATATTAATAATACTGGTTGAGTCTCCCTTATCCAGAATTCTGACATCCAAAATATTCCAAAAACCAACCCTTTTTTCATGGGTGGCTGAGATAGTGACACATTTGCTTTCTGACCAGTCAGTGGATAAAAATCTTATCTTACGCACAACATTATTTAAAATATTATGTCTAAAATTAGCTTCAGGCTATGTGTATAAGGTGTACAAGAAACTTCAACAAATTTTGTGTTGAAACTTGGATCCCATGACTATACATATAAATATACATATACATATACAATGGGCCCTTGGTATCCTCTGTGGTTTGGTTCTAGGACTTCAGTTGAATGCCACAAACAGAGATGAATACAGAGAGATTCAAACCAAGACTTTCTCTGTGAATTTTGAAAGCTCCCCATCTGCTCAAATGAATATTTCAGCCTTTCACCCTTTCATCTTCACTGCCCATCTCACGTTCCCCCTCTCCAAATTCACAATGCAAGAATTTTGGAAGTTTTTGTCCCAAACCAAACTGACATGCTCACCCATCCTTAAAGCAGAAGATAGGTCTATCACTAATCAATAATACAGTATCTTACTGTTGATTTTATTCTGATGTAAAGTTACCTGGGGGGGGGGGATAATTCAGGATCAAAATGGAAGCATCTTCAATAATTAAATGAACAAATAAAAATTATTATGTACTCCATACTGAAAAGAATCCACTACATAATTTAGTGTTACTGTAGAATCCTTGCCTATTTTATCCTTCTGTCTAACATATGTCTTTCATGTAGGAACAATGGAAAGTGTCACAGGTGCTCAAAGAATTTGATGTTATCTGTGAACGGTGAAGGCAAGAGACATGGGGCCTGTACAGTCCGGCACTTTGTGCCAGCCTGGGCCTGAACCAGGGTTGTGCGAGGGCTGAACATTTACACGCTCTGAAACCCTACTGTGTGCACTACCACACGTCCCGGATGCCCCACACATCCCAGTGCTGTGCATGAGGGGCATCATAAGGCTGCACCACGGCCCTTATGGTGCCGCTGTAGCGCCAGAAATAGGAGCCACGTTTCACAGCTCCTTTTTCCAGTGGGTTGGGGGCATGATGTCTGGTGAATGTGAGAGGTGGATGGTGAAGAAAGCTGATTGAAAGAGAACCATCTCATATGAAATGTGATGCTGCAGAAGTGTTGTGCAGATACCGTGTATGGCTAAAAAAGTAAATAAATGGGATCTAGAGCAAATCAAGCCTGACCTCTTCCTAGAAGACAAAATGACTAAATTGAGGCTGTTGTACTTTGGACACATCATGAGAAGACACAACTCAGTAGAAAAGGCAAATGGATCCTTGAACAGATCAAGACTGAAATCTCCTTGGAAGCCAAGATGATCAAATAAAGGCTTTCATACTTTGGCCACATCATGAGAAGACACGATTCATTAGAAAAGACAATAATGCTAGGAAAAGTAGAAGGAAGGAGAAAGAGAAAAAGTCCGCACATGGATAGACTCAGTCAGGCAAACAACATGTAGGAATTTGCAGGACCTGAGCAGAGCACTGGAGGACAGCAGAGCTTGGAAGTATCTCAACCATGGTGTTACCATGAGTCAGGTTTGACTTGGAGGCCAGTTAACAACAACAACAACAACAACAACAACAACAACATGGAAGGCAGTAAGAAAAAAGGAAGGCTGTATTCCATATGGATAGATTTAATCAAGGAAGCCACAGCCTTAAGTAGTTGTTGGTGATAGGGTGACATGGAGGTTTTTCTTTCATAGGGTGACTATAAGTCAAAGTTGACTTGGTGGCAGTTAACAACAACAAGGGGATGATGAGAGACAGTGTGGTGTAGTGGACTGAGTGTTGGACCATGACACTGGAGTCCATGGTTCGAATATCCATACAGTCATGAAAACAGCTAGAGTGATCATGGGCAAGTTACCTTCTCTTAACCTCAAATGCAAACCCCCTCTCAAAAATTCTTGCCAAGAAACCTTACAATAGACTTGCCTTAGGGTTGCTATAAGTCATATACAGACCTGAAGGAACACAACTACAACAAGGGGTAGTTGGGTTGTAGCTAATGAACAGAATTGTGTAAAAAGTCCATCTGCCCTGGTCCAGGCCCCAGAGGGAGAGAAGAACCACTGGACCTCATCCCCTTTCCACCACCTTCCCCTTTTCCTTTTGTGTTGTCTTTTAGACTATAAGCCTGTGGGCAGGGATCCGTCTAACTATAAGATTGTATGTACAGCACTGGGTAAACTTACAGCGCAATAATAATAATAATAATAATAATAATAATAATAATAATGTAACCTGTCTTCACTCCACTCCAATCCATTCAGAGTGAGCACCTTTTGGCATAACACAAGAGGCCACCTTTTCTCTTCCATCTTCCATTTACCAATTCTGCAGAGGACAGTGAAAAAACCTCATTTCCTGGAGAAGATGGAACAAATAGCTTTGATGGTTTGTGTTCATTTTTAAAAAACTGCCAAAAAAATCTCTCACATTACCTCTCTCCTTTGGAAAAGGTGTCAGGCAAAGAAGAGATCGTGGAGTCAAGCTAATGAAAGTTCTTGTTATGAAGTCACTGCTCTGCCATTAATTAAAAACCCACTGCACAGAAAGGACCGGTTGGCACCATGGCTTTCTCGCCCCACAGTTGCAGCAAGCTGCAATGGCAGATCCATTATGCTTCCCTTGAAAGCCCTGTCAAATTTTTTTCCTCCAAGGAAGAATGAAAATGTAAATAATGTTTAAATGATTCAATGTCTTTGCACAGCAAGGGAGGGGAAAAAAGGTCACCCTCCCTGGATCTCATTTATCCTCATTGCCGATTTAAAGAGCTTCTTTCCTATTAGCGGTTTTGTGAAATTAATGTTCATCCAAATGTTACTAAAGTAATGCGAACAATTACGGACTGGAAGGGATTGATTGTTTACATGCGCACAGGATTGAGATCTTTACAATGAGGGGCATATATTATTTCAAATCTTCTCTTATTCTCTCCCCCCCGCCTCCCAGGCTTTTGATGGATGGTATATCAAAAATTGCTGATGTGGTTTAATTTAAAAGAAGACAAAGAGGCTGTACCAAGAATGTGGGGAGGGTTTGATGGAGTATGCAGACTCCCAGGCAAAACTTTAAGAGTGGAAGGTTTAGCCTGGGAAAGAATAATAATAATAATAATAATAATAATAATAATAATAATAGAAGGTTCAGCTTGGGTGTTGAGGAAGAGATGCATTTTTGAAATCAACAAAGCAGGAGAAATCTGACCGTATTTTATTGCCTAATCAATACATTTTCTTTTACTGGATGAGATTCTTCATCATTGTGCGTGTTTCACAACTTTATGAATTCAGAGCTACATTGCTTCAAAGCCCTGTTATTGAACTCAAAGAATGTGCATCCAAGCATCAGCAAGAGTGTTCCAATGCACATCAGCTGTGCTCCTGAGGAGCACCAGGAATTTCTAAGAAGCATTAGGGACTTCTGATAAATGGTGGATGCTTGTGATGTGCATCAGGTACTTCTGATGTGCGTTGGACATTTCTTATGCTCTTTGGGCACTTCTGGTGAGCATCCGGAACTTTTGGTGTGCATTGGGCACTCCTGTTGTGCTCTAGCACTTCCTAGCTGATGTCTGGATATTCATCAATGCCCATTCCGCCTGTTGTGTATCAGTCACTCCGCTAGCTACTGTTACACAATGAATGCCCAAAATTTGTAACATCAGAACACTGAGATCACTGTTTATGTAGAATCCTTGCTGTATTTGTGGTTCATTGTCATCAAGTCAACTTAGACTTATGGCCATCCTATGAATGAGAGACCTCCAAATCAACCTATCCTTAGCTGCCCTGCTCAGGTCTTGCAAACTCAGGGCTATGGCTTCCTTGAGTCTATCCACCTGTTCCTCTTTTTTTCTTCCCACCTTACCAAACATTATTGGTAAGTCGTGTCTTCTCATGGTATCTCCAAATTGCAGTGTAGTTTAGTCTTTGTTTAGTCATCATGGCTTCAAGGGAGAGTTCAGGTTTAATTTGTTCTTGGAGCCATCATTTTTTCTTTGGCAGTCCACTGTATCTGCAGAACTCTCCTCAAACACCAAATTTCAAAAGGACTTGATTGTCTTCCTTTCAGCTTTCTTCACTGTCCAGCTTTCAAAACCATACACAGAAACTGGAAATATGATGACATGGATATTTGATGTGGACTTTGGTATTCAGCCATATACCTTTACATTTGACTAATATCGGGGCATTGACACAAAGGCTGGCATTGTCTTGAAAGATCTTATATTTTTCTATTTTTATTTTAATATCCTTTAAAGGCAGCTAAATGTAGACCATGTTACAGTAATTCAAATGGGATTCAATGAAAGATATGTGTTATTGTGGCCTATTGTCTGTAGTTGATACAAAGAGCTAGCTTGTTGTAGTGGTTTAAGTGCATGACTATGACTCTGAAGACCATGGTTTGAGTACCTTCTTGGCCATGGAAACCCACTGAGTGTCCTTAGGCAAGTCACACACTCTCCGCCTCAGAGGGAGATGCTTGGCAAAGACTCCTCTGAAGGAATCTTGCTAAGAAAACCCTTGCCTTAGGGTCTCCATAAGTCTTGACCTGAAGGTACATAATGATTTGAAAGCACACATACAAAGCAGCAGCAACAACAACAACAAGCTTTTGATGCATCTTTAATCATACAAGGCACTGTAGAGGCCTAGAACTTCAGCTTCAAGGTTGGGTTCAGAATACACCCAAACTGTGAACCTAAGTAGATGTAACTAAGTCATATGGACACACACACACACAACATGGGAATAGTTACTTCCCATCTCTGCATGTTCAGATACATGAAATCATACACAGAAATCTATGTCTTCCAAATTTTCTATAGCTAGAGCTTTTCCTCATTTTTCCCATACTTTTTTCCCCCTGAAATATCTTTTCTGCACTCATTTCCTATGTTTTGTTGGGCATCACAGTCTTATCAATGGACCTTCTTATTCCAGGTTTCAAAAAAAAAGAGACCATATTCCACAGCTTGCACAAATATGCAGGCTTTCTTTCTCTCACACACACACAAGCGCACACTCCTTTCCCCCATTCCAATCCCCAATGCAATTCTCATGCGGTGATTTTTCATGGCCTCCAACGACAATCTTCCATCAGGAACAACAGAAGCGATTCCCAAATTAATTTAGATTTCATGTCGGCTTGCTAGGCCAGCTGGATAGAGCAGGCGGAATCTTATCTAGGAGCAGTTTGAACATCCCAGGGGGACACTTAGCAGTTTATAAATCTGTCAGGACCTTAAAGCGGATGACTGTGGGCTTTCACTGTGAAGTGCTTTCTAGGTGGCAACGCCACACACAGCCTTGGAGTGGAGATACAAATCACCAGGATTTTTAAAAATTACCCATATTGGAAGGATTTTGCATTGCAGTTTTATATAGCAGCAACAAAGCAGGGTGTGTTTGTGTGTGATAGTCTTATTTTAAATCAAGCCTTCCAGCAATGTGAAACCTGTTTGCTTGTTTCCATACAGTGAAGAGATCCTATATCACAATCTAAATTTTGTAACTTTGTAATTCCATAACTACACTGCAGACATGCAATGACACCCTGTTAGTAAATTGTGAAAATGTGCCAGGAAGAGGGGTCCAATGCACATCAGGTACTTCTGACGTCTGTTAGGCAAATCTCCCACTCCACACTTCATAGGTTGCATCTAGGTGTGCATCAGGGAGTGTCCCAATGCACAAGATGCAAACTGCAGGAAAAGAGATTCCACCTCAACATTAGGAGGAACTTCCTGACAGTAAGGGCTGTTCGACAGTGGAACACACTCCCTCGGAGTGTGGTGGAGTCTCCTTCCTTAGGGGTCTTTAAGCAGAGGCTGGATGGCCATCTGTCAGGGATGCTTTGACTTGGAGTTCCTGCATGGCAGGGGGTTGGACTGGATGGCCCTTGTGGTCTCTTCCAACTCTATGATTCTATGATTCTATGATTCTAAGAGTGCCCATTGTGTGCCTGGCCATGGCGCATTGGTCACTCCACCATTGTAATGTCAGGGCAGCCCCTAGCTGAGTATGAACACTGCTAACTATTCAATTTAATTTTGTGCACCATAAGGCCATTTAAGTACCAAGCAGAATGCCAACCATTACTTTTGGAAATCTCCTCTTCCCATTTAATTGTAAAATTAAATAAATTCCAGAGGAGGGGAGGAAAAAGGAGTGAAAGGAAAGGGGAAGAAAACAAGGGAGGTTGTTTGAGCATTGGACTATGATCCTGGAGAGCAGGGTTTGAATCTCTGCTCAGCCATAGAAAATCACTGAGTGATCTTGGGGAAGTTACACTCTTTCCTCCTCAAAAGATGTCAATGGCAACCCCCTTATGAAGAAACATGCCAATGAAACCCCATGATAGGTTTGTCTTAGGATTGCCATAAGTCAGAAACACACAGCACACTCAATGTAAGGTGACCACAAAAGTCAGAAATGACTCAAAGGCACACAACTCACACAATGCATGGTCACCATAAGTCAGAAAAGACCTGAAGGTACAGAGCAAAAGGAAAGGAGAAGGGAGGAGAGAAGAGAGAAAGGAAGGATGGAAAGAAGAAAGGAAAGAATGCACAGAGGGAGAAGGAAGGAGGAAATGGGGAACTAAATATTCAAGAAAGGGCCTGGGACAACCTTAAAGAGCTTCATCTGGGCAGCTCAGTCCTGAACCCAAGAACTGATCTGGATGGCCCTTAGAGGAGGGTGACCAAAATGGAGAGGAGTATGGAAAACCGTGCCCTATGAGGAGTGACTTAGGGAGCTGGATATGTTTAGCCTGGAGAAGAGATGGTTAAGAGGTGATACAATACCCCTGTTTAAATATCTGAAGGGGTGTCATATTGATGATGGAACAAGCTTGTTTTCTGCTGCTCCAGAGACTAGGACATGGAGCAATTTATTCAAGCGATAGGAAAAAAGATTCCACCTAAACATTAGGAAGAACTTTCTGGCAGTAAGAGCTGTTGGACAATGGAAGATGCTGCCTCGGAGAGCAGTGTAGTTTCCTTCTTTGGAGATTTTTAAATAGAGGCTGGATGACCATCTGTCCTGGGTGCTTTGATACTGTATTCCTGCATGGCAGAGGATTGGACTGGATGGCCCTTGAGGTCTCTTCCACATCTATGATTCTATGATCCCCTTGCACATGGCAGGGTGCTTTGCTTAAGGGTCAGAGTTGGAGCCAAGGGACTTCGGTCTTCTGCCAGGTTTCCTCGTCTGCCTGCTGTGTCACTTGCCTCCATCCAACAAGTCACCAGCCAAGCAGTCTGCCAGTGGAAGCAAGGCAGATTAAGAGGGGCATTCCCAGTGATCTATCCCAGGAACCCCCCTGGGCTCTTCCCTGGGCATCCTGCCGCTTCATTAGGTAGCAAATTGTTCCATTAATGCTAACCAGCTCTGTGGAGATGTAACTGTCAAGGATGATTTACTCCCTTCCAGCTGATGGGGAGACATTTACAAGCTTCGCCTGGAGGCCTGGAGGAGAGGCGGAACCAGGGGCAGGTGGTCCTGCTTGTATTCATGTATGTACTGCTTTGTGCCAGTGGCAAGTGGGAGGGTGGCCTTTTTAAAAATTATTTATTCCTCCCCTTAGAGATCAGGGGACTTGAGTCCACTTCAATAAGCATCCAATCAAATCAACCACCATAAACCATCAGCACTTAAATGTGGCTTAATGTTTACACACACACACACACACGCATGGCAGTGGTTTCAGTGTTAGACTATAACACTGGAGACCAGGATTTGATTTCTGGTTTGGCCATGAAGTCCAGTGGGTGACCTTGGGCAAGCCACACACTTTCAGCCTCAGGGGAAGGCACTGGCAAAGCTCCTCTGAACAAACCTTGCCAAGAAAGGGTCGCTGTAAGTCAGGCGGGACTTGAAGGCACATGACAACAACAAAATATATACTAAAATATCTTTTACTATTCCATCAACATGATTCTATATTCCTGTAATAAAAAAAGACCAAGATCAAGGAAACAGAAGCCAAAAGCAAATGGAAGGGAAGAACAAACAAACCCCTGGAGTCTCCTGATCCATGCAGAGACCTATTGATCGCACTGCTACCCCCCACAATGGGCTGACAACCATCCCACAGTCTGCACTGCTGTGAAGATGGACCCGACATAATAGAGCAATCATGGCTACATGCTGCACCACAACATTATCTTTTTCTGTTCTGCTGCACATACGTGTGCATGAATGCACCAGCAGACAATCAGCTCCCTTGTTATACCAAGACACCAGCCCATTGGTCACCCTGCACAACTGTTTGCTCAACTGCATGAGGGATTGACTGTCCATAAGGCATATCAGTGTGCCCAGAGACACATTGGCACCACACAATCACAGAGAGGCCCCTGTACATATCCCCTTCCACCATGGCCCTCTGGCCAGTTTGTTAATGTTTGTATTAAATTAATTTTGTTGTTGTTGTTGTAATCTGCCATGTTTGTCATTTCACTTTATAGAGTGTGCAATGGGTCGATGATACCAATGACCACTTGTGCACGTCTGCAATCGATCCATGGGTGGGCAACAACAACAACAACAAAATATGGCAAGCAATGGAGGCAATGGCTGCCTGGTGTTTTGCATTGGATAAAAATGTCCAACCACTTCTGTAGGGAAACATACAAATACATAAGGCACCAATGGGATTCCAGCCCTTATTTACCCATGTTTGAAGAATTCAGAGATATACCTGTGTTGGTGTGTAATATGAGTATGCAAAGGGATCTTGTGACATTTTTGAGACTAACTGTGATGCACCTGAGGAGGTAGACCAAGATTGTGAAATCTTATGCTAGAACTTTCTATTACAACTTCATTTGCACAGATGTATCTGGGCAAGTAGACCAAGTCTGTGAAATTTTATGCTTCAATTTATTTCGCTACAAGAGCCCCTTGTTAACCCATGTTGGTTATATACCGTATGAATTTGTAGTCTCAGTTTTGTATTTGAATGTTATTTTTCTTGTTATTGCATTTCTCCAATTCATTTCCGTGCTTTTTCAAAGGGACATGGAGACACAGAGGTCATTTAAAGGTCCATATGTAAGGTGCACCCCACCACACACATACACACCCAAAAAGGACAAAGACTGGAAACTACTTCCCACCCTGTTCGCAATACACTGTTTACAACAAGTCAGGTTGTCAGGTTTCCACCTGCCTAGAAACAGCAAGAGGGGTGATCCCGCTGGATTAGTGGCCTTTTTTGGACACATCAGTCTCCATTTGGCTTCTCTTGTTTTCTTCTCTTTTTCACCTGTCTCAGGTTACCCGTCTGTGCCTTGCTAACGGTAGGTCAGACAGTCCCAGCTCTTTCAGCCAGAATAAAAAGCTTACCGGACTAAGAAGGTGCACTGAAGAAATCAACCAGTAAAACCATCACAAAGAAGCTGATACACCAATTCAGAGTGAATTTATACTGGTGAGGTCCAGATGCAATTAATGCCACTTTAAAGTATCCTATAATCCCTCCATGCAGTTTCTTTCTTTCTTTCTTTCTTTCTTTCTTTCTTTCTTTCTTCTTATTTGTTTTTAATAAAAGTTATACATATTAGTCTTTCACACATAACATATATGCAAAAATACTGTAGCATGTAAGTAACATTTCTATAGAAAGAAAAGTACATCTTACTATAAGTTTGTGTGTACATATATATATAAACTAAAGGAAAAGATAAGATACTTAATACAAACATGGGGGTTCCTTCTGCAGCTCAGCTAGGATCCATTCACACTACAGAATTACAGTGGTCCTCCGGTTTACGAAATTAATTCATTCCAGCACCCTTTTCTTAAACCGAAAAGTTTGTAAACCAGGGCCCCTTAAACCAGCCCCCGCACCATTTGAATTTCCCGCCGCTTTCTTTTCTTAAACCGGGGTTTTTTCCATAAACCGGGGCCGTTTTTCCGGCCCCGGCTCTTTCTTAGACCTGGGTTTTCATAGGCCGGGGTATTCGTAAACTGGGGGACCACTGTATAGCACTATGTTTCCCCTGGCACTTCCATGATTCCATTCAATGGATTCCTGGGAGCTGCAGTTTAGGGCGGAGTATTTAGAATTCTCAGCCAGAGAGTTATAGTGCCTTGGTAGTGTTATTATTGTTATTGTTGTGTCCTTTCAAGTCATTTCCAATTTATGGTGACCCTAAGGTGATCCTATAATAGGGTGTTCTGGGGCTGAGACAGTGTGACTCTCTCGTGGTTTAAGATAGTGGGTTTCCATTACTGAGTGGGGAATTGAATCTAGGGCCTCATTCCCACTACCTTTTAAATTGATTTGCAAATCAATTCAATACTGGTTCACACGTGATCCAAATTGATGAAGCGGTTTGCAGCCCCCCCCCCCCCATGCTAGACCCATATAACATGTGTCATTTTGACGCTCATTTTTTCAATAAAGAAATTTATTTTTCAATAAAGCGATTCAGTCCAGTGTGAATAAAGTGTGGATTTGAATCTGCTCCCTGTGACGTGGGTGAAGGTGGGCTTGCCCCTCTTCCCAAGCTTCCTGGGGGGGCCCTATGTACCTGAATGTGGCTGCTGCAATGGCCGCGGCTGCCGATGCTATTTCCCTGACCACATTTCTTCCCCTCTGTACTCACTGGGGAGCCCCCTGAACACCCCAGGTACCTCAAGGGACAGGCGGTGACGCGGCACCAATGGTCTGGCACAGGAATGGCCTCTGTCTCCCACAGAAGGAGGTGGTCCCCCTTTGGCAAGCCACTGCCATTGCCGCTTTCTTCAGCCACCTGTCTCACTCGCGCCATAGAGGGTGAAGCAAGATCAGGCACAGGGAGGGAACCTGTGCTTCTGTAGTCCCTTGCCCCTTCCTCAGCAAAAGGAGCTGCTTCGTTTAGTACAAATATTGGCACAAATATAGTGTGAATCACGCTCTGCTTGCTGCTGAATTGATTTATTGATTTGGATCAGAAAGCAAATTATCTCTAAGTGGGAATGACCCCCTGTCTTGAGAGTTGTGGCCCAACGCTCAAACTGCTATACCACACTGGATCTCAAGAAAAATACACTTGATTTAAATTTAAATGTTTAAGTTTTCAGGTTCCACTGAGATATGAACTCAGGTCACTGAGATATGAACTTAGGTCATTGGCTTCAGAGTCCAGAGTGCTAACCATTACATCAAACTCTCAATCTTAGGATTCCATAGGATGGAACCATAACCAGCTCAAATGGAATAACAATGCTATACAGGAATTGTATAGTGTGAATGGACCCTGGTAGAGAACTTCCTTAAACTCTGATCTGTCTTGCATTCCTCTTGGATTTCTTCATTTCAGGCAGATGGCATCTACTGTGTTGTTGTGCATGGTGTGGTGCAGCTGAGTCATTCTAAACCCTGGACTTAATGTTCACATGGAGAGGGTAATTATATGGCCTTGCATGTTACTTCAGCTGTGAAGCACAAGACTAACATTGGTCTACTATCACCCTGACTTATTGCTCTTCCATGAATTACAAGTGCTGCTAGTGTGTGTGTGTGTGTGTGTGGTGTGTCAAGTTGCTTGTTAACTTATGGCAACCCCATAAATTTTGGTGGGTTTTATTACACAAGGCATATTCCGAGGTGGTTTTGTCAATTGCTTCCTCTGAAATGAAGCCGGCAGCATCTGGTGTTTGTTGGCAGTCTCCCATCCAAGTACTATCCAAAGCTGACCCTGCTTAGCTTCCAAGATCAGACAGCATCTGATGCCTTTAAGCCCATTTAAACTGATCTATTAAAGTAATCAACAACAGTTTTCCAACCCTGGTAAGCAAAGGCTTCATCTACACCACAGTTTACCTTAGGGTCACAGTAAGGTGGAAATGACTTGAAAGCCCACAACAGTAGTATGTATGTGTATATACATATGTGTATGCAGAATCAGGATGGTGTAGTGGTTTGAGCATTGGACTACGAACCTGGAAACTGGGGTTCAAATCCCCCTTCGGCCATGGAAAGCCACTGGGTGATCTTGGGCAAGCCACAAATGGTCAGCCTCAGAAAACCCAATGATAGGATTGCCATAAGTCAGAAACAACTTAAAAGCACACAATCAATATGTATTTTTGTTGATGTGTACCTGCAGGTCATTTCCAATGTATAGTGACACTAAGGCAAACTTATCCTGGGGTTTTCTGGGGCTGAGAGTATGTGATTTTCCCAAGGTCACCCAGTGGGCTTCCATGGCTGAAAGGGGAATTGAGCCCTGATCTCCAGAGTCCTAGCCCTATTCTCAAACCACTACATTACTCTATATATAGTCAGCCCTCTGTATCCACTGATTCTTTATCCACAGTTTGAAAGTATTGAAAAATGTATATAAATTCCAAAAAGCAAACCTTGATTTTGCTACAGTATTTTATATAGAGGACACCATTTTACTATGCCATTGTATTTAATGAGACTTGAACATCCATGGATGGTCCTGGAACCAAACCCTAGAGAATACCAAGGGCCCACTGTATATGTATATATGTCTGTGTGTATATGCATATGAAAATGAATATGATTATGCATATGTATTAAAGAGGGCTCATGGAGATTGAGATGAGTCTCTTGAAGACTTGGAGTCCACAAGGCAAGAGCTAGAAGCTTTCACTTTTCCCATCTCTCCTATAGATCCTGACCATAAAAACATCCACTATTCTATCTCAACGGATCCCCCAATGAGCCGGCAATTTTCACACAACAGTGCCTTGGACCTCATAGAGATGATGTGATGAAGTAGACCAGATTTAAGTTTAAAAATTCTCATTTAGTTTCAAAAGTTCTTCAGGATACTTTAATATCTTTTTATGCTGAAACAGACTACCAGGGTTATGCCTTTGAAATGTGTAGGTTAGAAAGTTGTACTACCAGGATCCCTTCCATAAATATCAGGGAATGTGAATTCAGGAACCATGTTGATGCTTCTTACCTTCACGCTACATGGCACTATTGATCATTGTGGTATGAATCGAGTAAAACACTCTGTTCTGAGCTGGAACTGGGTGTAGACTTTGATAGTAAAAGCTGTCACACATCGCTGCTAAAAGCTGACATTTTGCTTATCTTTATACATAGCCTTATGTGTGCATAAAAATGAACTGAGTAGTTTGGTAGTGTCCATATTCAGTTTGGAGGTGCCATGGTGTTACAAAATACAAGCATTCATTGTGTGGTGGCAGCTGAA
Organism: Urosaurus nigricauda; assembly: GCA_034509955.1. NCBI lineage: Eukaryota > Metazoa > Chordata > Lepidosauria > Squamata > Phrynosomatidae > Urosaurus > Urosaurus nigricauda. The sequence continues at coordinate 52,086,992 of JAOEGL010000007.1, forward strand.
GGAATGACCAATGCGCCATAGGCCTGATGTTCCATAGGCACCAATGTACACTGGGGCACTCCTGATGTACATCCAGGCACTGGCTAGAAAGTGCTAGAGCACAACAGCCTGGTGTCCATCTGGAGTGCCCAATGCACCTAGAATTGACTGATGCACATTGGAATACTCTTCCCAATGCCATGATACACATCTGCACAATTAACTAACAGAATTTCCTTGTAATGTAGGATCTCTGCCAAGATTTATTGGTAGTAAATCAAAATGTCCTGTCTCAGCAGTCACCCAGAGCAAGGCGGTGCACTGGGTTGTAAAGCTGTCCTTCCAGAGCTTCCAGCCCAGCGTTTAGAATCAAGCCAGCCCAGTCAACAGAGGAATTGAGGCATCACATCCAAAGGTATATTGGTAATAAGGTCAGTCCATGAAGCAGGGTTCAAAGAACTTGGAATCACACAAGCTGAGAATCAAGAGCAAAGCTGGCTGCAACATCCAGAAAGACCGGTTGTCAGTAACCACCTTCCACAGTCCAAGCTGGTATATTTATGTTCTAATACACTCCCACAGCACTGGCCCGATTGCCGGACATTTTTAAAAATAAAAACTATTGGAAGATTTCAGCATTCTCTCTCCTCCTCCCTCTTTGCTACTTAGAGCAAGTGGGATTTTCAGATAGCTAGAAGTTCCTGCATGTAAAATTCTGTTGTCTTTCCTCATTTAAATCCCCCATTTGTTCAGTACTAGGACTGAATAACAATCAAAACTATGGCCTGATCCAGACAGGCCTGAAGAGGTGCCATCGCGGTGCCATTAGGGTTCGGGAGTACACATCATATACACGCTTCTGAACCCTAGTATGTAATGGCACTGCCACCATTACGTAATGCCGTTTAGACGGCGTACGTAATGCTCCACTGCAACTGTGCAGCTTCTGCATGGAGCTGCACAGTTGTGGCGGCGCTACAACTGTGCACCTAAAAAGGAGAGCGGTTTCCCCGCTCCTTTTTAGGTGCGCAACTAAAAGTATCTAGCTGGTGCGGAGCAGTTACAGCACCAAAAGATGTGGCGCCAGAGCGCCATTTTTGGGCAGTCTGTACCACCTCTATGTGACTCAGGTCACTTCTTTTTAGGAAGTTACTCTCACACAAAATAGATCCTCTCTCTGTCCAGTTGCCATTATGTCCCTTCTCCCATATCTTCCTCCAGAATGATGGAGGTGAAAGATTAAAGAGATTAAAGATTTTCTTCTTTAACTGACCTATTTATCAGCCAGTTTTAGGATGTAGGCTTTCCCATGCATATGTAGTTTCAAGCCATCAGTATCTCTTCCAGCAGGCCTACCCAGTCAATTTTAAATCATGACTTTTTAATTGGTATATGTTTAAAAATGTATTACACGAATGTATTTTAATGGCTGTATAGCATTGTATTTTAACTATTGGCTTTATATATTTTCTTTTTTTAATTGTGTTTTGTATTTTAACATGTATCCCGCCTGGAGCCTTGAGGATTGCTGGGAAAGAAATAAAATTTATTGTTAGTAGTAGTAGTAGTAAATCTTTTATTAATTGAAAGCTACTCATCAACTGTTGTTTGTAAGCCAGCCTCAGTTCTTAGAGAAGCATCATCAGACTAGGATGCACATTTGTTACTCTGCAGATTTAAAGCTGCAGACTTAGTTTTGATATTTTTGATATTTAAATATTTTGTTTCCTAAAGAAAGGCTGACGCCTTAGGAAACTTGAATTGCCCCACAAATACACTCTGAGTACCACAAGCCTCCCTTTCTTGTTTGTGTTCACTTGTGATAGGTATGATCTGGTTTGTATCTGTGCCTTGTGGCTGCTGTGAGGTACCCCAATTTGTTTTCTGCATGGACAGATCCTTCAGTTCTTCCCCTGGGTCTTGAGAACGAGGTCTGCCAGTCTCTTTCTCTGTGTCATACTCCAGACCCAGGTTCTGGGAAAGGGGCATAACACCAAACAGTAGGTGGCCTATAGCTGAGGAAGCATCACAGTCCCTAGACAGATGGGGTTTAGCATTGCAGAAAGTGCTAGAATCAGACCCCTAAATAAATCCTACCCTCTCCAGACTGTCATTCCAAATATCCAACATTGGAAAACAGGTCTCCTGGGATGGGTGCGCACATACTCTTCCCCAGGTGAAGCAGTTGGTATATAGATCCCTGGGGCTATATAAAGGGGAGAAGCAAATGACGGAAACTGAACTGCCTAGTCATGACCCATCTTTCATCCCAATAGATATGAAACGTTTATTATCAAATTGCTATAGGAAAGTTTACTCCCCCCTAGACATAGATCTGCTCCTAGCCTTAAACTGCCAGTTTAAAGAGAAACTGTCTAACAGGGGCTGGTCAACAGAAATTAAAACTTTTAATGGCATTAGACAGCTGTTAACATTTGGTCACGATGGTCATTCTTATGTCTAGTGTGGGGATATTTGTGGGGGAAATGGACAAAAAATGTTTTTTGTCTGTCAAGATACGCTGACGAGAAGAAGTCTAAAGTGGCAATAAGCTTTGCCGGTTGGGACTTATAACACAATTTTCTGCACATAAACCAATATTCCTCTGCAGTAAGCAGCATTTTCCATGCAGAAAATGATAATTTCTCTGCAGGTTATTTTCTGCACACAAAAAACTGCTTCCGGGGCAGAAAATGCTGTTTTCTGTACAAACCAGCCACTGCCAATTTTTGCACAGGATCATATTTTGTGCAGGAAAAACAGCATTTAAAATATCCATAACAGAAATATTATTTTCTGTGCAGAAAAGGTTGTTTCCTGCACAGAAATGCAGGTATTGGAGACTTAGTCTGTGCAAAATTGGCACACGGTTGATTTTCATAGAAGGCATCATTTTCTGTGCAGGAAATAATGGTTGGAATTCAGTATAGGATTTAGACTTTCAGAAGTGGACTTACATGTGCAGGCAATAGAGCGATTTCACAATATCTGCATTTCCCTGAGGGTTTCTGTGACATTCCTACCTATGGCCCTCTATTGCACAGTGGTGGAGTGATTGATGTGCCATGGCCCAATGCGCATAGGGCACCGATATGCATAGGGGCACTCCCCAATACCCATCCAGACACCAACTAGGAAGTGGTGGATCACAACAAGAGTGCCCAATGTACATCAGAAAACCCAGTGAGCATCAGACATGCCCAATGTACATAAGAAATGCCGCCTCCTCCTTCGTATAGCACCATCACTGTACATGGTGCTTTACAAATAAAATGCCAACCAAAAACCCTTGTTCCCTCCCATCAGGTTTACAAAACATTTAAGACATGATACAAAAAGAACAAGAAGATGGCAGTGTGGGAGAGGATTAAGTCCAGCATATACTGCCTCTTCTTCTCTCCCTCTGAGGCCAAGGCAGTGGCAGTTGGGATCTGCTTCTGGACCTTGGCATGGTGGAGCTGTGCCTGTTTCTTCTCTCTCTCTCTCCAAGGCCATGGCAATGGCATTTGGGATGGAGGAAGGGCCTTTTAGTTGCTTCTGGGCCTCTGGGCTTAGGCACGATCAAGCTGTGCCAGCCTCTTCTCTCCCTCTGAGGCCAGGGCAACAGCAGTTGGAATGGATGGATGGCCTTTCATATGCTTTTGGATCCAGGCATGTTCTTCTCTTTCTCCACCACAAGGGCAGTGGCAGTTGCAATGGAGGGAGGGTCTTTCATGTGCTTCTGGGCCTACACATGATGGCACCATGACTCTATCTTCCCTCTCTTTGAGGCCATGGCAGGGATGGCCTTTCATTTGCTTTTGGACCAAGGCATGATGGAGCTGTGCCTGCCTCTTCTCTTCCTCCACCATGAGAGCAATGGCAATTGGGATGGAGACTGCCTCCAGGCCTAAGCATGATGGACCCCAATGTGTATCAGAAGAGCCCACTGCACATTGGGCAATGCCCAATGCACATCAAAAGTGCCCAATGCACATTAGATATGCCTGGTGTGCATTGCAGCATTCTTGTTGGTTCCCTGATATGCATCTTCACAATACACTTACAGAGTTTTATTGCACCTCTGGCATGTAAGTAAGGATTTGTAAAGACTGCAATGTAGAATTTCAACCCATATTATCTCCTGTACGGAAAATGCTGCACTCTCTGCACATCAACATTGTATGAATTTTGCATCAAATAAATCCCAGATTGCGACGAGGCTTCAACAAACGTGGTTTCCAAAGACCTTCTTGCAGCAGAAAGAAAATTGCTAAATTTACTTGCTGCTTCCTTCAAGAAGAATACTATTGAAGAAATATATTGCTAGCCTGGTGGCAGCATCTATGTCTACTACAGACTCAACTCTTTTGCTGACAAATTTATTGAAAGTCTTAATGGTATTTGATTAGAGAGAGAGAGAGAGACAGAGAGAGAGAGAGAGAGATACCAGACATAACACATAACCTACAGTTAATACTCAGTTTTACAGGTTATGAGATATATATAGTTTTTCCTTTCTTCAAATCTGTTTTCATAGTGGTTTGTTGTGAACAGCCTGATGACGCATAGAACAGGATGAGGATGGGTATTTAGAAAACTCATTTTCAAGCGGCATACAAGTGAGGTGGTATTCCAAAGAGACCTGATGAAGGAGTTGGACAAAATGTCTACATACAAGGAAGTATTTGGCAACCAGGAAGCAAAATGGTGCAACCTTAAGAAACATTTGCTATAGTGTTGTGATCAAATAGATTTTTCTCCAACCGTGTCCCTGTGAGCCTCCCCCCAACATCTAGTGTAATGGGTGGATAGGTACAAAATACCCCATCATCTACAGGAGCAAATAAATAAATATAGAGCAGACGGATCTCATCTGATGACAACCCTCATCCTTCCCAGAGCTCATAAATGTTATTTTGAGCTGGAATTCCTAGCCTTTTGGAAACTGTAGCCCCCTCAAAGTGATGTTTATCAGCTCACCCTTCAATTTCTCAGTAAAAAAATGATGAGTTCAACCCATCATAGAATCATAGAGTTGGAAGAGACCACAAGGGCCATCCAGTCCAACCCCCTGCCGTGCAAGAACTCCCAATCAAATCATCCCTGGCAGATGGCCATCAGTTAAGAATATTTTGCTAGCTCAAAAGAGACCCCCGTCCATAGGGAAGCAGCTTTTCATTGAATCATATGGTAGAATATGGGATTTTCCATCTTCCAATGTCATTTGTAGTACAAACAAATATCGAAAGGGCCAGTGCCAGTGAAGGGGGACCTAACATGGCTTTGCATTGGCTAACACTCTCCACCCCACCCCCAAATAGCTGCATTTCTTTTATTTGCATATCTTGGTCCTAGGGAAAACTCTTCCAAAAGAATAGGCTGACACTGTGAAAGTTACATGGTTTATATTATTCCCTACGACACCAAGAGGCTGGGGAATGGGTTATCTAGCAAGCACTGGGGACTGGTTGTTTATGTTACAGGAAGCCATGCATGACCAACTGGTGACCAGAAGTCCAAACTTCCATCAAATTCATTGGCTTCATGGAATTTCCCAGTAGATACGCTTGCAGTAGTGGCTTGGCAAGCTATATTAAAATGTGATTGCTTAGGGCTCCCATTCTGTTCAGGTTCTGATCTGTGAAGGTGAGAAACAGAAATGCATGTCTTTCTCCATATAATGTTAGTTCCTTGATTCACCAGCATGGGCTACCAATGCCACTTCTCCAGCTTAGAAGAAGTAGTTCCACCTCTGGAGAACAGGGTGTGTGTATATGTATCCTCATAGATGACTAGTGCAGATTTAACAGATCAGGGCCAATCCTAGAAGAAAATCAGTGCAGCTGGTACCTCTCTGCAGAGTTGGCGGAGTAGCCCTGCTTTCCTTCTTTCCCTTCAACAGCAGACAAAAACTCATAGTCTTAATCAGCTAGAATTACTTTGAACAGATGACCGTCCCTAGATAGATGGTACCTGCGAGTGTATCTACACTGTAGAAATGATGCAGTTTGACACCATTTTAAGTGCTGTAGCTCTATCCTAGGCAATCCTGCGATTTGTAGTTTTGCAGCGTCTTTATCCTTCTCTGCCAAAAGCATGCTGGTGCTTCACAAAACTACAAGTCCCAGGATTCTGTAGTATGGTGCCATGACAATTAAAATGGTGTCATTATTTTTACCATGTAGATGTACCCAAAGCTGCAAGGAAATGTAAGAAGCATGAGGAAGCAGCTCCATTCACCCACTGCACTCTCATCCATCTGCCACCATGCCAAAATTGTGTGTGTTTTTAATGATTTTCTATGGAAATGAGCTTCCACTTTCAGATACTTTGAGGTGGCAGAAAGAAAATAAAGTAAATAAAGTAAAGGAAGAAAAATAAATCCATTCCCACATCAGGAAAATTTAAAAATAATTTTTAAGAAAGAGATCTGACCTGTAAAAGCCAGTGAAAATGATAAGCAAATGATAAACAATACATCTTTCACCCTGCAGTAGGAATGGCATCACTCCAAATTAATACAGTGACTACCTTATACAAATAAAAATAAAAGGATATGGAATTGTTGGCTTTTGAAAATCTAAATGCCCGAATGCAGTTTTAAGAAAAACTCCAAAACTATTTCAGGAGACAAAAGAAGGGGGAAATTCCTAGATGTCTGATGATTGTAAAGGTGTTACTTCATAAATCACCTCTTGAACTAACTTTAAATGTACCTTTCTTGATCCCTTTAAATATATATATATATATATTAAAAATCTTGATAAGTTGGGACACAGTGGCTGGTCCTGGTGTTGATGTAAAATTGCGTGGACAACAGATCGGAACCCCAAAATAACCCCTCACCCACCCGCCCCATACACACATACACATCATCAAACCTGGAAAACACAAGTCTATTCAGTGTTTGACAACCCTGCAGGACAAAGATGCAAAAAATGGGGTGTCCGTCAAGTTGGAAATATCTCATTTTTGTTTTGTTCGCTGATTTCATTAACCTGTTTTTTTATGCTGTTCCTTGGGGTTTAGGGGAGAGGGAATTTGTGTGTTGCTTTGTGTCAGTTGTCTTTGCTGGCTAGTCTTCCCCTTTCCTCCGATCCCCTTAGTGTTCCTCTGCCTTTTATTACCCGAGGCTGAATGATCACCCTTCAATGAACACTTCAATCCTGTATCAAAACGGGGTGCAGTCATCGTCATGGCCCTCCCATGAGCTCTTGAGTCCTGTATCAAACTGGATGTGGTCAACTTCATCGCCCATCTATGAGATCTTCAGTCCTGTATCAAAACTGGGCATGATCCACTTCGTCTAGCCAAGAGGCAGGGCTGGCAGGGAAGTCTGGGTAGCCTCCGCTGCTTCCTGTAGAAAGATCTGAACTGGGTCCATTCCCACCTAGCACTCTCATCGGCTGAGGCATGGTCTGTCCACCTTGGCCTACAATGCCCAAGCCACTGTCTGGGTAGACCAAGCTGGACATTAAAGGCTGGTGACCGGGCAAAGCTTGCAAAGATGCTGGTGACTGGGGCATCCCATAAGGGCTGTTGGATCGGAGGTCGTGGTATTGATCCTGACTTGGAATGCCGCTGTGTTCCAACGAGAAGCTGCCATTGGTCCCGGCTTGCCTCCCCAAAGCAGGGGAGTTTTCACCGAGGTTGCTGTAAATGCCATTGGAGTGACTTATCTCTGATATCGATGGTTCATCTGAAAGGGGGAAAGTAAGCAGTTTTATTAAGAAAAGTGGGCATGCTGCATCATGACATACCATAAATCTTTCATGTCTCTCTGTGTTGTGTGTTGCTTCAAATTGTCTCCAACTTACGTTGACCCTATGGGTTTTCTTGGAAAGATTTGTTCAGAGGAAGTTTGCCATTGCCTTCCCTTGAGGATGAGAGTATCTGACTAGCCCAAGGTCACCCAGTGGGTTTCATGGATGAATGGGGAATCAAACCCTGGTCTCCAGAGTCGCAATCCAACACTCAAACCACTACATCATGTTGGCTCATTTACTGAGATCCTAAATCTACAATGGCAAGTAGGCTTTGAATATGTCTCTTTCCTTCTGTGTAGCTGCAATGCCTACTGTAAAAGTTTGGCCAGATGTAAGCTTCAGTCCTGATACCTCTCTTTTTAAGATGGACTCATGTTGTTTAGTCCCAATTAGAGTACAGCCAGGGAATCATTTTTCCATAGTAAATCAGTGCGTAGGTAAATATAATTTATTCAAGGGTTCTACTCTACTTCCCCCCCCCCACCAAGCCAAGAGGACATTCATCTGCCAACATGCTCAGAGATAAAAAGAAAGTCTGATGCTACACAACACATAAAAGTAGAAAGGCTCAATAAGGAAGCAACACTACTGGTCTACGTAAGTGTTGGTGTTTTCTTTTCTGGACATTTTCCAAAAGAGGTTGGAGGCAGACAGCTTCTGGCTGGAGATGCTCTAGATGGAGATCCTGCATTGAACACGGGTTGGACACGGTGGTCCATGAGGCCCTTTCCAGCTCTATGATTCCTTGACTCTGTCCCCAAATCTGCAAAGCCTGAGGTGGGCTGTTGAAGACATGAATCTCTCATTCATAGGGCTGCCATAACTCTAAGCCAACAACAGCAACCTCTATGTGGGAGTAACAGTAGGATTTAGGCCTTTAAATGGATAACATTCAGATGGTCTGATCCCATTGCTAGCAGAATTACTAGCTCGCTTGCATGGCTGAACTGGTATTACACACAACCTGGGTTTCTTTTTGTACCTGTGAAAGAGACCTCGGCATCACTGTCTGGGCCTTCCTCCTGGATGCTGTCCTTGTCCGATTTGGAGTTCCCTCTCGATCGCTTCATGTTTCTAAAATACTGTCCCCATCTTTGTCTTCCAGCATCTTTCTTGAGCCGTTTTTCTTTGGCCCTTCTGTTCTGGAACCAAACCTGGGGAAAGACACCCTAACAATGCATTTCAGTCTGAAAAGGTTAACAGCACAGAGTAATAGCAAAATACATTAACTGAGGCTAGGGGTTCTCCACCCCCAGACTTATTTATCCCATTCATATTCTGTGAGACTACTACAAAACATGTGTGTTTACCTCTTGGATTCCAATCATCAAGATGAAAGCATCTGTCTGCTTTTAGGACACCTGTCTTGGGCATCATCTATGGAATTGTGGGGTATGTGAATGATATGGGACATGGTTTGGAACAAACTTACATTAAGAAGTGATGTCAGCCAATTTCTTCTGATTCCACTCTGAGCCTAATGCCCAGCACTTTCTCCATTCATGATTCAAGTTCAATGAATGGGATGCAACTTACAGGAGGACACTTCTGTGGTCTTCCCATGGCCCAGCCACCATTTAAATCTCTCCTAGTTCTCCATCCAACAGCCAAGATTATGCATCAGGAGAAAACCATGTATCATGTCTTCATACTATATCTCCTGATACCCCCAAGCAACCTAACACACCTTGGATTTGTTTTCACTTGGCAGAATACTCTCGAGTGCCCCCAGAATATTCTAGCCCCAAATTCCCACTTTACCTGCTCTCTTTTGGTGCAGGTTTTTGGCTCTCGCAGGCACCTGCTTTCCCAAGTGGTCCCCGTTTGTCACCTGGCACCATTGCTGAGGTCAGAATGAGGTGCCAAACAATGTTGTTGATGGCGGATACCTCATTTTGACTGCAGAGGAACTTGCACCTGCAGTGGTGGTGCCAAGTGGCTCGCAGTGACTGCAAGTGAAGGCAGACATCATCATTGCTGTGGACAAAGCCAAAAACCCACAGCAAAAGGTAAATTATTTAAACACGTGTTAGGGGGAAGAAAATCCCAAAACTGGTGCCTTGTACCATGAAGACAGTCCACTCCCAATTCAGAGGTTTGGCCCTGCATCATGCAAACAGGATGCACTACTTCCAAGGAGGGATTCAAGGTAATTGGTCCATGGAGACAATGAGTAGAGTTGCACTGCCTTCATGTTCTTCTCATGGGCTTATATAACCTATAACCTTGCATACCATTATGTGGAAACCAACTGTTGTTCTTTATCACTATGGCTCCATCACTCACCTGAACCACTCTCATATCTAGGCCTGTCTCTGAAGACAGCTGCTCTCGTACGTGCCGAGCTGGTTTGGGTGAGTTGTTGTAAGCATTCTTCAAAGTTTCCAGCTGTTTGGCCGTGATTGTCGTCCGGGGCCTCTTTGCTGTGGACTCAGCCTCTGAAAAAATTCCCAAGAGACAAGGTATTAATGTCCAGAGGCTCAAAGGCTACAGTTGATGAATCCAGACCCTCTTAACCCATCCCAGCTAAATGTTGCTGGCATTTTGAACCTATGGAATGAAAAATTAGTAGAACAGAATGCATTTACATTGCTCAGTTCTAGTATTTTGGTACCAATTTAGTGGTCATTGTTCCATCCTATATCATGCCCCCATTGGATGGAATATTGGGATTTGTAGTTTGGCGAGGAACTTAAAATTATCTGCTAGAGAACTCATGTCCACTTCTTTGAACTGCAGTTCCCAAGGTACCTCAATTTTATCCTTAGTGCCACCTTTCTCAGGGCACCTTGGGAATTATAGTTTGGGGGAACATACTAGCCTTTTCCAGCAGAGAATTCCAGGTCCCTCCCAGGAGCCATGACAGTTAAAAAAGGGTCAGACAGCAATAACTGCTCACAGTATTTCAAAGCAGGTAGCATTTTGACAAAACATAGATAGCATTCACTCAAGCTAAACTCCACTAATAGGGTGAGGAAGGTTACGTGGAATGTCATACCCTACAGCCCTCCCAGCTTGGCAGAAACAGTCTCAAGGAATCCTCTATCATCCTGCTTTTCCAGCTGCCTTTAAAATGTCCCAGTTTCTCTTACTTCCTCCCACTTTCTCCTCAGCATACTCAAATAGCAGAACTTAACTCAGGTGAAGAGAGAAGGGGGAGACTCTTGCCCTTTGCTCAGGCAAAAGCAAAGTGCTGCAGCATCTCCTAGCCTGTGTGTGTTCTTCCTCATGAATAACTTTTGGGGAGATCCTGCTCACAATCTGATGTTGCTTGGCCACATGTGTTTTGGTCTGTGAAATGTTGGAAGGTATGCAATGTCCAAATCTCATCTAAACCTGCTCAGTCATGGAGACCCAGGGTGTGACCTTGGGCAAGTCACATGCTCTCAGCTTCAGAGGAAAGCCATAGTAAACCCCCCTGAACAAATCTTGTCAAGAAAATCCCATGACAGGGTTGCCTTAGGGTCACCATAAGCCAAAAGTGACTTAAAAGCACACAACAACAATCTATCTATCTATCTATCTATCTATCATCTATCTATCTATCTATCTATCTATCTATTTGTCTGTCACTATATTGAGTTAATATAGGAGACAGATAGATAAATACAACAAATGAATTACATATATTCCCCTATACTAACTGGTTGTAGTGACATGTTGTAGGAGACTACTGATAGTGATGTGGTGGCAGTGAATCGACTACAGTTTTTGTGAGCCAGAGCACTGGACTAGGGAGATTATCACACACACACACAGGATAGGGACAGGATCACTCCCCTGTCCTTATTCCATCATTAACCTGTCTGTGGCTGTGATAGCATGAAAGGTTTTCTAATCGAAGCGCCGATCCCACCATTAACCCGTCATTAAAGCAGCATCACAATAACACAAACATCCGTTAATGCAAAATGCCAGCCAATGTCACTTTAATGATGGGTTATTCACAGGTTAATCTGAAAGTCTTTTGCACAATTGCAGTCAATCACACTTTTTAGATGGGTTAATGACAGGATCTGTGTGATGTCATCTGAAAGTCCTTCCCACGATTGCGCAGGAAGGATGGGACAGGAACGGGACAAGGACAGGATATCCCTCATGTGATAATCTCCTCTGACTCTGGAGACCAGGGTTCAAATCCCGGTTCAGCCATGTAACCCCTTGGGTTTAGCCCCAAAAGATGGCAATGGCAAACCCCTTCTGAAACGTGCCATGAAAATCCCATGATTTAACCTTAGGGTTACCATAAGTTGACTTGAAGGCACACCACCACCACCACCACCACCACCACCACAACAACAAGCAGACCTTAAAGGAGCTGTTCAAAGTTCTTAATACTTTCCTCAAGATAGCTTCAGAACCATGGATAACTCCTTTAAAGGATAAATTAGAATTTATCCTTTAGGAGTGAATTCACTGCCTCACTGCTTTGGAAGCCCAAAAAAGGTTGCATCACACAGCCTTTCTTGGGTGCATGATAGTTTCACAGACATAAATGAGAAAAGGTAAAATCCTCAGATTTGCAATACAAGGATATGTCAGAGAGCCAATAGTGTGCTTCTGGTCTTGGCCACCTTGGCCAAAAGATGTAACTAGTTCATTGATTCTAAATCCATCAGCGTTAATGGGAGAGAAGGCATTGATTTGAAAGCAATGCTTTCAATGGCTTTTAATGATTGGATTACATCATATATTTTTCTTATTTCCCATTACCATTTTTATTGCTTTTATTGAATTTAACTACTGATAACTGTTTTGCGTGGCTTTTATCCTGTGCACTGCCGAGAGAGAATTCCATTTTTAAAAAGAATCTAAAAGTCATTTCAAATTAAACTTTTAAAAAATCCATGATTTTATGAACTTTTTTTCTTTTTGTGCCTTATGTGCCCAAAACAAAAGTCCCCGTCTTTTATCACCAAAGTCTGCAGATGAAATATATTCAGAATACAGCAATGGTGGTAATGTCTTTAGTATAAAGGCCAAACATGATTTTAAAACATAAAAGGAGCCAATAGGCTTGATGGTAAGAAAATAAAAATAAAACACAAGTCCTAAATTAAGCAGACATTTCATAATAAAATGGTCCCTAAATCCAGTTATTAGACCCAACTAGACTAGATTCTTGAATAACTGGAGCCTGTCTAATTGTTGATTTATGAAATTACTATTGCTTCTATGGGTCTAATCTACTTGGAATTAATAGCTGGAATTATGCCCATATGAAGAATTACCCTAGGAATGCCACAACTATTCTCACTCAACAATATTTGCATCATCATTATTATTATTATTATTATTATTATTATTCAGCTAAACACCTAAAGCTCCCCAAATCAGACAATACAGAAGACTCATCCAGAATCCTCTACCACCATGTATGTTACATAATATAATGTAGACTTAGGAGTTTATCACACGGGAGGAATTTCTCTCAGTTTCGAATGGAGCCAATTCGAATTCATGTAAATTTGCCCGTTTAGTGAATTTACATGAATTCTAATCACATTCGGAATGCATTCAGAATGACTTCCCTTTGCCCAAAATGACCCCCCATTGCCCGAAATTGTGTAAGATACTCTAATACGCAATAACGTAAAACCCATTATTGTGTTTGCAATGACTTCGCTTTTGCCCGAAATTGTGTGAGATACACTCATACGCAATAACATGAAACCCCATGATTGTGTTCAGATTGCCATTGCATTATGGCATTATGCCATTGCATTCCGTCGTCTGATAAACTCCTTAGCTACATAGCAGAGATGTCAAGAAACTCTGGCTGCAGAAATAATGCAGTTTGATACCAGTTTATCTGGCACAGCTCAGGATTATGGGATTCTGGGATTTGTCATTCGTTGTACCACTAGAGCTCCCTGACAGAGATGGCTAAATATTTGACAGAACTAAAAATCCCAGAATTCTGTTATGTTAAGAGTTAGCATGGTGTAGTGGTTTACTGTTGGACTACGACTCTGGACACCAGGGTCTGATGCCTAGCTCCTCCATAAAACCCACTGGGTGACCTTGGGCAAGTCACATGCACTCAGCCTCAGGGGAAGGCAATGGCAAACCTCTGAACAAATCTTGCCAAGAAAAGACCTTTAGGGTTGCCATAAATCAGCAATGGCTTGGAGGCACACAACAACAATACGAGAGACAGGCGAACAGACAGGCAACCTTATTCTATGATATAAATGGGAAGGAAGGAGAAAGAGAGAGGGAGAGAGAGATCTTTAATAAGATCTCTTTAATATGAGAGGAAATGTGTGTGAAAGAGAAAGAGTTAGATTGCAAAGCACATGGATCCAGGTGACATATATAGGAATGTCTCAGACCTGGCCACACTAAGGCATGTCACTGCTCAACCAACTATTTGCAAAAAATAGTCTCTTCCCTCCCCCCCCCCCCCCTTGCTACCCTATGGCCCATGGCTCCAGCCCATTTGCAACCTTACCTCTCTGCTTGGCTGTCTCGTAGTCAGCTTTGCAGACCAGCCGGCTGTCTTCCATGAGGTAGAATTCATCCCCGGTGGCCAGCTGTCGCTTGCACACAATGCAGGAGAAGCAGTGGAGATGGTAGACAAAGTCTTGCGCTCTTCGCACCACCTGGGTTGGAGGAATACCTTGCTGGCAAGCTGCACATTTGGTCCCAAACCTCCTATTTTGGAAAGGCAGGAAGAGAAAAAAGGACAGCAAAGAGACAGTCTATGAAACGGAGGGCGGCCCGGGTTGCAAGTCTGTTTAGTTCAGGAACGCAATACAAAAGTACCCATTTGCATTTGTCACAATAGCATCGTAAAATGGTGTCCCTTTTATAAAATAGTAAAATCAATTTATATATATTTTTAAAATCTGTTTTTAAAACCATGGATGGTGGAATCTGTGGATACGGAGGACTGGCTGTAGTGCAAGAAATGCCATTCGAAAACAAATCCTTCAGTGAGCACAAGTTCCACCAAAACAACAACACTAAAAAAAACCCCACACAATTATTATTTAAGCTAGTGGTTGTAACATCTAAACTGCATTTTGCTGCTCAGTTTTCTGATTTAGTCCTATATTGGTGTAGTGCTACACATTAATCCAAAAACCAAAACCAAAATGGATTTAAACGAACAAGCAGAAAAGCTGGTTTAAACTAAAAAGTGGGTTTTTGTGTGTGTATGTAACATCAACAACAACAACAACAACACCAGGTTTTTCCCTCCAACCTTGCCCCCAAATGGAGGGCATTTCCACCATATTTAGAGTCCCTGAGTTCAAAATGAATTTCTGCACCCCCCCCCCCCCGGCCCCCATAGATGGAGAGAAAGAGAGAGAGCCATTGTGGCATGGTGGTTTGAATGTTAGCCTACAACTCTGGAGACCAGAGTTTGATTCCCTTGGCCACAAAACCTATCTTGGGCAAGTCACATGCTCTCAATCTCAGGGGAAGGCAATGGCAAACCCCCTCTGAACAAATCTTGCCAAGAAAAGACCTTAAGGGTTGCCATAAATCAGAAATGGCTGATAGGTTCACTTTAGTTTCTCCATAAGTCGGGAATGATTTCAGCCACACAACAAAAACATCAACAACATATATGGCCTCAAAATGACCCATAATGTCCCCTAGAGGCCCAGGAAGGCCCCCAAAACATGGTGAGAATGCCCCAACATAATAACAACAACAACAATACCAAGAATGCCAGTGTGGCATCAGTAAGGCTGCGTAGCTTCCTGTGGATTCGGAGGGTGGATTCAGACATGTCCCTGCCCACCCTTGGGAGTCACCTATTCCTGCTCTAGAAGCTCTGCTAAACATAGCAGGCCCTCTCCTTTCTCTGCTTCAAGTTACTGTCAGGATCTGTGTCCCTCAGAGTTCCTGCCATGCTATTTAGTCATTGTGAAGTTGAAGGCATTCACAACCGGCATCCATAGTTCTTTATGGGTTTTTCGGGTTATATGGCCATGTTCTAGAAGAGTTTAACATGTCACCTATATCTGTGGCTGGCATCTTCAGAAGATGCCAGTCACAGATGTGGGTGAAACATCAAGAATAAACTCATCCAAAACACGGCCACATCACCCGAAAAATCCTCAGAAAACTAGCTAGTCATTGCTGATGTACTTTGCTGATAGATGATAGGATATGTCATACCTTTGGTACTGACTGGTGAAAAGAAAACTAGTACAAAATGTATACATAAGAAAAGAAAGAAGACTAGAGTTGAGCAGACATGAAGGGGCTTGTCAAGGTCAGTTCCATGGTATGGCCTGGTATGAAGATCAACAACAGGTCTTTTTTCATAGAATCATAGAGTTGGAAGAGACCACAAGGGCCATCCAGTCCAACCCCATTCTGCCATGCAGGAACTCCCAGTCAAAGCATCCCCAGCAGATGGCCATCCAGCCTCTGCTTAAAGACCTCCAAGGAAGGCGACTCCACCACACTCCGAGGGAGTGTGTTCCACTGTCGAACAGCCCTCACTGTCAGGAAGTTCCTCCTAATGTTGAGGTGGAATCCCTTTTCCTAGAGCTTGCATCCATTGTTCTGCGTTCTAAATACTGTGTAACTAGTAGTGTGATTAGGGGGTACAAGGGGTGTTGATCACACTGGATGACATCCTAAGGGAAGGTGACACCACTGCGCCCCAAATGTCTATCTTTTGTGAGAAACGGGCTCTGTTGTTGGACTCTTTCATACAAGGCTAAATTGGAAGTATAATTTAAGGTCAATTCGAATGCAATCATGGGTTTTATGTTATTGCAAATTAACTCTTCACATGCAAATTCGGGCAAGAGGGAAGCCAATTCGAATGCAATCATGGGTTTTACCTTATTGCGAATTAAAGCTTCGCATGCAAATTCGGGCAGGAGGGGGTTAATTTCGGGTAATGGGAAGTAATTCCGAACGGAGCAGGGGTTCATGTAAATTCGCTAAACAAGCGAATTTACATAAATCCACATTGGCTCCATTCGGAGTTGGGAGAAATTCCTCCCCGTTTGAAAGAGTCCGTTTGCCCACATCCCTTTACAATCCTGGAGCTCAGCAGAAGAGAAGGTGTGAGTTGGGTGAGGCTCAGTGGGCAGACAAAGGAAATGCCTCTTTTTTTCATGTCCTCTTTTAAAATTTTCTTTAAAATATCACATCTTACCAAATGTTCGCTTTCATCACATGAAACTACCGTACATACTCAACTATAAGTCAATCCCATGTATATGTCGAGGGGAGGTTTTGGGGCCAAAATTATGGATTTTGATAAGACCCATGAATAAGTCTAGGGTAAAACTTAGGGCCATGTAACAAAGGATCTAAAGGATGAAACAAAGAAAAACAATGCCAGAGAACTTAACAAAATTCTGGTAGGCATCACTGTTTGTGCTCATCCTAAAAGCTGGATGGATGAGAAAATAGAGTGGAGTCAGTCCTTCCAGAACAAATTATACTCTTGCCTTTCACCAGTGGATGATTCCCTTTTTCAAATAAGAGTTAAAGTACAGTACTAACATTGACTTGTGGATAAGTCGACCCTGGTTCTGGTGGTCAGTTTTTTTAACTACAATTTCTAGACGTATAGATCAGTATGTAAATGTAAATACATTTGGGCTGTACTATAATTTACAGGTATCATTTTACTTTTTGTTAATTATTTATGTCACAGCTATTGCCATTACATTTAGTGATATATGGGAATTACAATTTACGAGTAACATTAGTACAAAAAAAAAAAAATTACTAAGGAATCTGTATGCTATGGGAAGAGGTCAAAGGGGGAGGGTGACACCATGAGTGATGCACCAGGTGATGCTAACTTTGTGTAACTGACAATGTTTTTGTCCTAACATCACCATACTGTGAAATTCCTTAGCTTTCCAAATAAAGTTATTCTGCTTTCACAATGCAGCTTCAATTTCTGAACTAATGTCAAGCAGTACATGACCAATACTCACTTAAAGAAGTCCTCCTTGCAGTAGACACTCTCCCCACGACTGAAGCATTTCTCGGCCAACTGGACCTGGCAATCGTGGCATTTCAGGCACTTGCTGTGCCAATGGCGGTCCAACACCTTTAGGATGAAGCGATCCACGATGTGTTGGTTGCAACCTGCACAGAGTGGGATTTCTGGTGGGGAAGAGAGGGAAAAGCAGATTAAATACATGAAGACAAGGGTTTTCCCCCTCCCTCTTAATTCATTGCTACTCTATAGGCTTAGCACTCCCTCTTGAAACCCCTGCGGTACTCCATTTTACTCAAAGGATAGCAGATACTCCATCTTTGGAGGTCTTTAAGTAGAGGTAGGATGCACATCTTTTAAAAGTGCTGTGGCTGTGTATTCCTCCATATGGGAATCTGTGCCAAGGTGCCCCAGATTTTCTAGACTCCCAGCAACCCTGGAGCTTCTCTGTTAAAACTGACATCAAGACTATTTGCAGCAAATTTGAATTAAACAGACACTTTCCCCCTTTCAGAGATCACACTGATGTAAAATTTCAAGGTTCACCAAATTATTTTTGGCCACAAAACAGCAGTCACTCCACATTATTCATTTATTTTTACTTGTCTGTCAAGGATGCACATATATGTATTTCTGCTTTTGTTGTCACTCTCACATGAGGAGGAGCTCAGGTAAGACATATCAAGCAAGTAGACACACTTATATGCTCACAAAACTACATATCCCAGAATTCTAAAGCATTGAGCAATGGTAATTAAACTGGTGTCAAACTGCATTAATTCTGCAGTGCAGATGCAGCCCTAGGAATGGATGCTACCATCATGCATTTAACCAAAGTGTTTAAGTGTGAACATACGTATGAAGAAGACAGCTGAAGAAGTTTGGCCAATGTGCCCTCTTAGCTTTTACCAGAGCTTTGGAAAGTGATATTTTGGGACCACAATTTCCAAAATCACCCAGTCAGCAATGTAAAACCCACACCTCTATAAAATGTGGTCTCCCCACCCCTGGCACCCACATATAGGAGATGTCCCCTGGCAAGTACACACCTAGGTGGCAATATAATAGGTGGCAATACACTATTCCCTCAGCGTAGCATAAATCTGTATGCAAAGATGCATTATATTATCAATATGCAGAATGGCAACATTGCACAACAAAGCCAGTACCACAAAGTCTGAAGCCGTTGAATAATGCTCAAGAGCAACACACACTGTGTAATGGACAATGCACAACTGCAATGTGCAATGTTGTTGTTTGCTCAACTCCACTTCCACTACTGTCAACAACTGTTGCACTGGAGAGAACAATGGGCCCTGCATGCGTGGTGTGACTGTTGACTGGCACATGTTTATCTCACTACTAGGCTGCCAGCCTTTCTTTCATTTCATCAATTCAGTGGCACAATGTTTAAATCACCCCTCGTTCCCCCACTTTTTTTACAAACTATTTTTATTAGTAATTTCAACTCCAGCAAACCAGTAGAAAATGTATACATAGGAACATAATGAGTGAAAAGAACAAGACTAGCAAAGACAAGCAAATACAGCGGGCCCTTGGTATCCCCTGGGATTTGGTTCCAGGGCCCTCCATGGATATCAAAATTTGGGGATGCTTAAGTCTCGTTAGATGCAGTGACATAATAAAATGGTGTCATGTCTTGTTCTCAGGACCCAGATTCAGACTGTGACACAGTGAAGTAGAAGGGCAAGGTGTCATGCTTAGTCCCTGGGACTCAGATTCAAACTGTGACACATACTGGGAATCAGAAGGTCAGGAGGACTCCCCTGGTACCTACTGCAGCTGAACATAGCTGAGAAACGGAAGGGCTCAGAGTGTTTAACCAGAAAATGCTCATTAATCAGACAACAGCTTTGGGAGGCTGCCAGACCATAAATATTCCACAAACTCCCTCAGAATGTCATTGCTGACAACCACCCATTCTGGATGAAGCAACACTTTAACCTCTTGACTCCTGGCTCATGTTTCCAAAGAACCTCGGACCCTGCATTGTTAAGATGACCACTCTACCACACACTCCCTTGGAAACCTTGGATTTATTGCTATCTCCTACTGGCCTGGACTGCCTGGAATCTGGGGACTGTAGCTGGTTGGTAAGCTCCTATATATGACCGAGGCAGCTTCTGTCTCATTATTAATGGTCTTTGCTTGGAGTTTGCCCCTAACTGGTCTCCAAGACAGGATAATGTGGGGATAATATGGAAGATCCATGAGATCACTGTAGGAAACAGAATAGAAATGATGATATATACCATATATACTCGACTATAAGTCGATCTCATGTATAAGTCAAGGGGAAGTTTGAGGGCCAAAATGATAGATTTTGATATGACTCATGGATAAGTCAAGAGTAAGACCTGAGGCTATGTAACAAAGGATCTAAAGAATGATGCAAAGGAAAACAATACCAACGAACTTACAAAATTGCAAGAGTCATAACAGTGTTCACACTGAAGGATGAATGGGTGAGGGAATAGAGGAAGGTTAGTGCTTCCAGGACAGATTATACTCTTGTATTTCACTAGGGGATGGTTTCTATTTTTATGAGAGCTAACGTACAGTACTTACGTTGACCCGTGGATAAGTCTACTCGGATTTTTGGGTAAATTTTTTGACTAAAATTTCTAGACTTATACATGAGTATATACAGTAATATAAATAAATGTTGGGGTTGATGTGAGTTCCAGTCCAATAACATTTGGAAGGTCACATTTCCTCATCTCTATTATTCTGCATCCAAATCAAAACATCATATCATCATCATCATCATCATCATCATCATCATCATCACCACCACCACCACCACCACCACCTCTTTAATTTGCATGCTGTTAACCTCTCTCACCCCTAAAAAGACCTCAGATGAGCTGCACTAAGGCAAAAATACCTAGCAATACCCCTCCTCTGCAATAGTGACATAACTACAATGTGTAAAAATACTGCAGTGTTGGCTGGGAGATTCTGGGAGATGTAATTTGCCTCCTCCCCACCAAGAAAAATTAATCATTCAAACTCAGATAGAAAATTGGAGGAAAGTGCGCAAGCTCTGGAGTTGTCCAGAACTCTTCATCAAGCTAGGGAGGTTTGAAAAAAGTAGGAGACAAGTAAGAAAAAGTAAACCAGATATTATGACCACAAGAACATGGAAGCTTGGGCTGATTGCACACTGCAGAATTAATGCAGTTTGACACCGCTTTAACTGTCATGACTCCAGCCTATAGAATCCTGGGATTTGTCGTTTGTTGTGGCCAAGAAAAGGCTACAAATCCCAAAGCAGTGTCAAACTGCTTTAATTCTGCAGTGTAGATGCAGCCTGAAAGAACTACAGGTAAGTGTGCTGATATCAGTTTCCACCTTGCAATGCATAGTGGGACAAAGAAGCAGTAGCCAACTCCATTTCTGAAAACACAGAGGTTAGGCACAACTTTTTATTTTATTTCCACCATAAATATTTGTGAGGTGCAGGTCTGAGTTGAAAATAGGGAGCTTGTATGTTTCTTGGCACCAGCATGCAATGCTAGGAGTTCCCTGGTATCTGTCTCCTTCCAAAAGATTTATTTGCAGGCTCTATTTTGAGACCGTAGGTGTATCAGCAGTGCACAATGATAGCATGTTGATACCACTTTAACTACCATGGCTCCATCCTATGGAATCCTGGAGTTTGTAGTTGAGAGACAGTGTGGTGTAGTGGTTTGAGCATTGGACTATGATTCTGGAGATCAGGGTTCAAGTCCCTGTTCAGTTGTGGAGACCTGATGGGTGATCTTGGTTGAGTCACACACTCTCAGCTCCAGAAAACCCCATGATAGGTTCTTCTTAGGGTTGCCACAAGTCAGAAATGACTTGAATGCACAAAAGAACAAAAGTAACCCTTAAAGCAGCAGCTATGTCTGTAAATCTATTGTAAACCCCAAACTGAAGGCACACAACAACAACGGCAGCAACAAAGGATTTAGAGGTCACTGCTAGAGAACTGTCATCCTGCTCTGAGCTACATTTCCCAAGATGTACTGAGTAACCATCTACAGCACAAAATTACTTTTATTGGGATACTTTAGTACTTTCTAAGGGCCTCACAAACTACAAATTCTAGGAAACATCTAGGGGTAATCGTGTGGGCCATATAGCAAATCCAATAACATCCAAACAATGATACCTTTATTGGGACAAACATGTATATTGTGCAACATGTATATTGTGCATATTGGTCGTTCCAGTAAAGGTATCCTTGTTTGGATGTGATTGGATTTACAAATCCTAGGATTCCTTAGGATGCAGCCGCGGCAATTGTAACAGTATCCAGCCAATATATCTGTATAATGCAAATACACTTTATTTCTAACTGCAGACTTCATGGTGAGAAAATCTGACTTAAATGTTGGACTTTTCTGTTTTAGACTCATTCGCTACTCTCTTTTATACCACCTAGACTGAAGAAGATTTCTGGAGAGCTCAGAAGCTTTTTCACTTTAATGGTATTTCTATTGGTCCTGATAAATGCGTCGCCCAAATGTGGATTTCATTTACTTCGTTAATTTGTTTTCTCATGGACTTATGTCCTTGAGTATGACCTGAATCTTATTGGTAGTCCCAATCATAGGAAACACATAGTCTCAATGGGATTTAAATAAATGTTGACTTTTTCCATTCAAAAATTTGATTCAATAGTCACTGACCGATAATATTTGGGCCAGTGTTTTCGTGCACATTTTCACTTTCGAAAAAGGAGAACAGAAATAAATATTATAATATGATGCAGAGAAAGTGAACAGAAAGAAAGGGTTTTCCTTTCCCCATAAGACAGAATTCTAACTCAAGAAATAAGTAAGTCCCCGCAGATCTCTGTTAAACTAAACACAAAGCAAGAACTGGAAATATGTTCAGAGCCAATAACCCGAATACTGTATAGGCTAACATCAGTTCACAAAATACGTTTCATGCATATAGGTAGTATTTTATTAGGGAATTCAAACAAAAATCCACCCAACAGTGATACTTTTATTGGCCAACCAAAATGCACAATATACTTGTTGTAAGCTTTCAAAGCTCCACTTTGAACGTTTCCACAAGTATATTGTGCATTTTGGTGGGAAAATAAAGGTATCACTGTTTGGTGGATTTTTGTTTGAATTTACTAAATGGCAAACATGGCTATCCCTACATCATCATTATCATCATCATCATCATCATCATCATCATCATCCTTTATTTATATAGTGCTGTAAATTTACACAGTGCTGTACATACAATGTTTTTTGGATTATTAGGGAATGTTATATATGTAGCCTATTACCACTGAATTAATATTATTATGTATTTGAGAGCCAGTGTGGCTTAGTCAATGGTTCAGGGTGCTGAGCTGAGACTTTAGGAGATCCGGGTTCTAGTCCTCATTAAGCCATGAAACTCTTTGTGTGAGCTCAGGCCAGCCACTCTTCTTCAATCTGGCCCACCTCACAAACTTGTTGTGAAGATAATGACCTTAGGATGCAGCCGCACTGCAAAATTAAAGCCGTCTGACACCATTTTAACTGCCATCATTCTATTCTTTGGAATCCTGGATTTTGTAGTTTGGTGAGACACCAGAACCCACTGACAGGCCAGGCTGAATCCCTTGCCAAACTACAAATCCCAGGATTCCACCAGATAGAGTCATGGCAGTTAAAGTGGTCTCAAACTGCTTTAATTCTACAGTGTGCTTGCACCCCTTGGGCGCATGAAAGACGAAGTGTGAGTAAAAAATATTAATTTCCAAAACTGATGGTTGTGTTAGTCCATTGCAGCAAAAAAGGAACTCAGAGTGTCGTTAAAAGGTGAGATTTTTTATCAGCTCATGTCATCAGATACATGGAATATTCATTAGTTTAAGACATACAGTGTACATGTCCATGGCAGGGGTGTCACTATAGGGATATGAGAGAGGTTGACCTCTATAGGTGACACCACAGAGATGGGGTGAACAGTGGGTCAGTCACTCCCGTCCACCCTTTGACTTCTCCTGGCTCCACCAGTCTCTGCCTTCCATTGACTGTAGCTGTTGGTGGGGATGGGCAGAAGGAATTTGAACCCTGCTCCTTCAGATTCCTACCCCAGCACTCAAGCCATTACACCACACTAGGGAGTTTATCATACAACGGAATTTGGGGGTATAATGCAATGGCAATCCGAACATAATCATGGGGTTTCACGTTATTGCGAATAAGTGTATCTCACGCAATTTCAGGCAAAAGGGAAGTCATTCCGAGCGCAATCATGGGGTTTCACGTAATTGCATATTAGAACATTTCACGCAATTTCGGGCAATGGGGGGGGGGTCATTTTTGGGAAATGGGAAGTCATTCTGAACACATTCCGAATGCAATCAGATTTCACATAAATTTGCTAAACTAGCAAATTCAAGTACTGTAATTGCAAATTGGCTCCATTCGCAATTGAGAGAAATTCCTCTCATGTAATAAACTCCTAGGTCTCATCACTGGGATTAGCAATATTGAATTAAACAGTACCCTGGGAAAGAGATATTTTAACATAATAGCCATGTTAAAATATTTGAAGGGTGTCCTATTGAGGATGGAACAAACTTGTTTTCTGATGCTCCAGAGACTAAGAGAAACAGTCCAGTTGTGCACCACTTTAACTGCCTTGGCTCAGTGCTTTGTAATCCAGAGTCAAACTGGATTATTTTTGTAGTGTGTTTTGGCCCTAGGACATTGAGCAATGGAGTCAAGCTTCAGGAAAAGAGATGCCACTTAAACTTTAGGGAAAAAAATCCTGGTGGTAAGAGTTGTTCGATAGTGGAAGATCAAACACAGAGAATGTTAGAGTCTCCTTCTTTGGGTTTTTTTTTTAAACAGACACTGTATGGCCATCTTTCACAAGGAGTGTATTGATTCTGTGTTCCTTTTGGCCTTTTGGGGTCTCTTCCAACTTTATGATTCTATGGACCTTATCAGATGGGAGGAATTTCTCTTTATTGCAAATGGAGCCAATTGGAGCCAATTTGAATTCACGTGAATTCGCTAGTTTAACAAATTTACGTGAATTTCAATTGCATTTGGAATGCATTCAGAATGACTTCCCATTACCCCAAAATGACCCCCATTGCCCAAAATTGCGTGAGATGCTTTAATTCGCAATAAGGTAAAACCCATGATTGCGTTCGGAATGACTTCCCTTTTGCCTGAAATTGCTTGAGAGACTTTAATTCGCAATAACGTGAAACCCCATGATTGCGTTTGGATTGCCATTGGATTATACTTCCAGTTTCCAATGTCTGATAAGGTCCTATATGATTCTATGATTTAACAGGATTTCCCTCTGTGTTGACTCACCGTCCAACTTTTGACGCAGTGAGTCTGTTTTAGTTGGTTATTTTAATAGGTTATAAACAACAGGATTCCAGTTATAGATGATGCTATAGATAGAAATGAATACAGAAATAGATGCAAGCATGTTTTGTGTCATGATGGGTACAGGTTTCCTAGCCTGATGCTTTCATTCTGTCAACAGAGACACCATCCATGCTTTGAACCTGCTGAGGCAAGAAAGACAGACGTCCCCCTGAAGCCAGAGTATCCAGTAATAATCTCTATGGACCCATTTATACTATTTGACAACTGATGATGATGATGATGATGATGATGATGATGATGAATGGCCTAATTCTCTTCCAGTCCTTATCAGAGTGTATGTTGTGTGACTTCAATTTGTTTCAGACTTCTGGCGACCCTAAGGTCATGGGGTTTTCTTGGCAAAATGTGTTCAGAGGAAGTTTGCCTGAGGCTGAGAGAGTGTGACTTGCCCAAGGTTGCCCAGTGGGTTTCGTGGCTGAGCTGGGATTCGAACCCTGGTCTCCAGAGTCCTAGTCCAACGTTCAAGCCTTAGTAGAGTAGACCCAATGAATCCCTTAGATATACCTACAAGTTGACTCACCCTTCAACAATTGATTGAACGATTTTACTCTAGTTCCTTCCTAATGAACAGGAACTAGTTTACAATTTATAATAAAATTATTGTTGTCATTGATAATTCTTGTTGTTGTTGTCATCATCTATATTTATCCTGCCTTGCAAGTCAAAAATAGCATTCAAAGTGGCTCATATCAACACTAAAATGAATTAACCAAATAATAGCAATAGCAAGTACATTAAATAGCAACTATTAAAACGAACCCAGAAACAAGCGATTACTATCTTATTATTATCCAGCCTTTCCAAACCAAAACAGTGCTGAGCAGCTACAAATGTCATTAAAAAGAATAAAATAATATTGAAATGACATTTTTGCCCTCACTTTTTTTTACTCAAAAAATAGTTTATGGCAACAAACAATGTCCCTAAAGCAATTTATTCAACAATAAATCCATTTGAATGATCCCTAAAAACAAATTACATTTTATCCTCCCTTTCTTCTTTAAAATAATGCTCAAAGGTAATAACAACATCCCTGAAAATAAATTAAATGACAGAACCATTAAAATCAACATTAATCATCACCATCATTATATTTTATCTCATTTTTCCACTCCAAAATAGCTAAGACTCTGAATAATCTCACTCAGTGACAAAAATCACACAAAAAAGAGATCTTTGCAAGAAATTGTGGTTGTTGTAAAATGTTACTTCTGCCTTTCCATTTGAAAAGTATGGTTCAAGGCAGGGAGCAAGCTCAGGAAGACACATTCAACATATAATGGTTAACATTGAGACTCAGATCCATTTATGTTTCTATTTAATACATTTTGAAATACTGACATACATTTATTTATAAATAAATATATAAATTATAAATATATAAATTTAAAAATATATTTATAAAAAATGTCACATATAAATTTATGAAGATATAAAATATATTAAATGCCTATGAATTGAAGAAAAAATATGTTAACAAATAAGACACACACATAGATTAGTAGAATATATTACTAATAATATTTTAGTAGTATCATTGGCTGCAACTGCACTGCAGAAATAATACAGTTTGTCCGCCCTTTAACTTCCAGGGCTCATTGCTATGGAATTCTGGGATTTCTAGTTTGGTGAAACATTTAGCCTTCTCAGTCCAGAGACCTCGTGGGTTGCATCCACACTGCATAAATAATCCAGTTTGATACCCTTTTAACTGCCAGGGCTCAATGCTATGAAATTCTGGGAATTCTAGTTCTGGGAGACATTTAGCCTTCTCTGTCAAAGAGCTTTGGTGCCACAACAAACTACAGCTCCCAGGATCCCATGGGATGGAGCCACGGCAGTTAAAGCGGTGTTAAACTGCATTAATTTGGCAGTGCAGATGCAATCAATCATCATCAATATTAACATAAATCAGTTCAGGTTAGGATGATGACTCTCCTTTCCCTTCACTTTTTTATGCAAAGGCAATGCACAAGTAATTGTAGTGTTTCTCAACTGCATTTTAATTGTGGTGTTTTGTT